>CM040122.1:418066261-418528159 GCA_022559845.1 Amorphophallus konjac | reverse complement strand
CACAAATCATTACTCCCTTTTTATTAGCAAATAAGATTTGATAAAATTCCAACCCCAATTCATATACCTACTAGTAGCGATTGACGTATTTCATGTTGAAATTAGAAGCCGACGAGAACTTCTAATTAAAATTATGGTCAAGAACGACCTTAACCGAGCTAGTAGCGGCTTATAGCTCTTCTAAATGCTAATCTCTCTCTCTCTTCTTTCCACACGCACAGATGAACTAGTGGGTAACTAAAGACAGTTTAGACGATCTCAATTTCCAATTTGGCATGCTTGTATTCTAAATTCTAATCTATCTCGTAACTAAAGACAGTTTAGACGGTCTCAATATCCAATTTGGCGTGCTTATCTTCTAAATTATATTCTCTCTCTCTTCTTTCCACACGCACAGATGAACTAGTGGGTAACTAAAGACAGTTTAGACGATCTCAATTTCCAATTTGGTATGCTTATTGGAGCGAGACAGCCCTGTGATCGGAAATGTCGCCAACAACATTCATCTTGTTCAGGTAATGATCAAATTAGACCCGTTCTCCTCTTACTACCCATCAATGTCACCATTGTTTTTTCCTATTGGACAGACTTAATTAGCTCGTGCCTTCCATCTTATCCCACCTGATTAAAACCCAAGGATTCTTGGAAATTCTAGCAGAGCGGTTCCAACCTCAGACTGGATAGGAAGCAGACAACCCCATGCTGGCCAGAGAGATCATATCAGTTGCGTTTGTCCGGTAACAGTTAAACCAGCGTGTTCCATAATTTCTCCTCAGCCATCCCATGGCATCCGTGGCGGCCATAAACCTGCGATGAGCATATGAAGGGAGATGGCTAGCTACAAAGTGCGGGTGTCCGCTTCTGTGCGTACAAGACTTGCAGGGAGGGCTGGTCCCCCGGGTGATCTTTTTTTGAAGGCTAGAGGACAAAGAGCCAAGGGAGCAGCCATCCGGATGGGTCGTCCTCGGCATGAGCAGCAGCTGTGAGGAAAAGGCCAAGGCTCCCCCTGGACAGACTTGAGATGGGTTTTTGTCTCTGGATCACTAGCCACCCATGTGCACCATCCAGCTCACATCTGTTCCTTTTTTGAGCTGCTGCCTGCCTGCCTGTGTCCTTATATATATCACAACTAAAAATGTGCGTAAGCTTCCAAATAATTGTCCATCTAGAAATAAATCGCATTGTCCAATGTCTCCCTCCCCCTAAATGCATTCCATTAACCCATCTTTGGAGGGTGTTCTTCTCTTTTTAGAATCACACGTGTGGTAGGTCGTTTCATTGTGTGTGAAGACTGGAGACTCCCCAAATGTGTATCCCTGGTGCAAAATCCCGCCTTGACATGACAGTATGACACCTAATCGGACACATGATTAGATAGTGCATCGTAAGGTTGATAGCACACATGAATCGTATAAGCTTGTTCAGATGTACAGATTCTACAGTGGGGATCGGATTATATAAGATATTCTTCTGCGGGATGCAAAATCCTAGAGCAGTTTGAATTTTAATCTATTTTGCCTGCTTCTGCCTTAACTATATGTTTCCAAGGATACTTCTTTACCCATCTGATAATTGCTGCCTTAATCATTAGTTTGGCTCTGGAACAAGGAAAAACATTCCACATGGCCTCTCGGGAAGCGTACATCACAGAAAACTTTGAGAGGCTAGATTCCTCCCTGCGCTTATGGCTCTGGAGACCACACAGTCCCAGAGAGGGAACATGAAAAATGCCCAAACATGCTGTGGTTTCAGTGGTTGCACAAGCAGCAACACCGGGGAAAGCACCCAAAATGTGTCTATTTTCTTTTAAATACTGGGCAGTGTGCAGACCCCACACGTGCAAAACGGTAGGTTCTGTGCCATACTGTGAAGTAAAAAAAGGACTTTCTTCTTGTGCCTTGCAGGCAGGGTTCGCTTATTCTGGGATTCGTATCTGATCGGGTTCTCCCTGACTCGATACAAGTCGATCCGACTCTAAGTTGACTCGGACCGACTAGAGTGAGTCACATATTTAAAATAAATTAAAGAGATTTTTATATGAAAATTATTATTAGAGGTGAATTTGTAAAAAAAATTATTCCTATAAATATATTAATAGACATATCACTGAGTTAATTCAAATAATACATAGATGTCATTTAAGTGTAATTTCTTTACAAATTATTAGTAAAAAAAGGTGACATGCGTGTAAATAAATATGACATTTTTATACAATTCAGATCTACACATGGACGTACCTACTAATGTATTTGTAGGAATGATTTTTTTAAATTAACCTTTAACAATGATTTTTATGTAAAAATTTCAAAAAATAATAAAATATAATTCTTTTCATTTATTAAAATTTAATATTTATAATTAATATTATATTATATTAATATTTTTATTTTTTGAATATTTAAAACTTAATTTAAATAATTTTTAAATATTTAAATTAATATTATATTATTATTTAAATAATTTATAACGACTCGGTGGGCTGACTCGTGACTCGGAATCTTTTAGATACGATTCGAGTGACCCCGAGTCAAGGTGAATTGAACCGACTCGGCAAAACCATGTCATGCATCAATTCTTACTGCACCCAGACATACCCTTGTTGGTGGGAATGTTTCAGTACCTCTGCCGTGCTTCCAGCCAACAGAATGGTTCCTGCCTTGAATCAGACATGTGAAAAAGGAGCTTGCATTTCTCCCTGAAAATCAACACAAAGGTTGCAGCCTTGGGAGAGAAATGGGGACTTGCAAGCTTCACTTAAAAAGTTAATTCACTTCTAGGCTGTTATCATCAGTGAAGTGGTTGAAGAATGGTGAAGAAGAAACTCTCCCCTAGTTTAGTTAAACATGCAACCTGCAACTCTATCCACAATTACAAGGAATAAGGATAAAAAAAATAAGGAACGTCCCAACATCATTTGACAGTTCTTCGCTGGGAGATTCCCACCAAGGAGCAGGGGAATCATCTGAAAAAGCTGCCCCAGGATCAAAAGTGAGAAAGGGAACACAGAAAGAGAGCAAATGATGGAAGAGGGTGATTGATCATGATTATGGCATTAAACATGGAAGACAAGTAAGAAACCAAAAAAATGTAATAATCACACTCAGGAGCTCCAGAGGCTGGTCAGTATTGTCAGGAATCTGTTGGAAGAAAGCTTCTTGATGATCTTCTTGGCCTCTGCTACATCTCCCTCTGCAAGTTTCTGCAGGTTCTTCACATACCCAGATGATGCAATCTTCCTCCTCCCGCTGCCGCTGTCGCTGATGGCCATGAGGGCAGAGAGCAGGAGCTTCCTGTTCACCTTCTCCTCCTCCTCAGGGCCCAATAGCTGCAGGATCCTGCACACGCCGTGCTCATCCTGCACGAACCTCCTCCGGTTCCTGTGCACCGACACCATCCTGGCGAGCGCCTCCGCCGCCACATCCCGGACCTCGGGCGTCCGGGCCTCCCCCAGCAGCCTGACGAGCTCGGGCATGAAGCCAGCGTCGGCCATAGCCCGCCTGGCCTCTGGCGACGCCGCGCAGAGGCGGGAGGCAGCCTTGAGCGCCGCCTCCTGCACGGAGGTCTCGCCGTGCCTGAGGAAGAAGACCACCCGGCCGAGGAACCCAGAGCCTAGCAGGGCGGTAACGGAGCTCGCCGGCGGGAAACAGAGGGCCTCGATGGCCCTGAAGGCGATCTCCCTGGCCTTGGAAGAGAAAGACGAGTTGGGGTCGAGCACTCGGACCAACGACTCGGTTCCTCCTCCTCTCGCGACTCTGGCTTTCATTTCGGCGTCGTCGCCGGCGATGGCCTGCAGGAGCACTATGGCCTGGATGGCAGAGGCCTCTTCCTTGGAGCCGGTGAGCGCCACGAACACGGGCACCGCCCCCTGCTCCACCATAAACCTCCTGATCTCGCCGACGCCGGCGAGGTTTCGCAGGACGCCGCAGGCGTAGCTGATCAGCTCGCTTCGGTTGCTTCCGTCGCCGCAAATTTTTAGAAGTACGGTGACGCCCCCATGCGCCGACACCGACCACGCGTTGTCGGAGTTCTCCGTGAGGTTCTGCAGAGCCCCCGCGGCCCTTTCCTTAGCCGGCGCGGTCCCGGCCTCCAGCACCCGGACCAGCGCGGCCACGGCGCCGGCGTGGACTAGCGGAGGGCGGTAGGACTCGAACGCGGCGATGCTCGACACCGCCGCAGACGCTTCTTCCTGGACGTCCCCGTCGCCGGACTCGAGGAGTCCCACTAGGAGGCCGGCGGCGTCCGGCGTCTCGACGGCGGAGATGCGGGCGTACTTGTCGTCCTCCCGGAGCACCTCGTTGAGGGCGACCAGCGTCCGGGAGGCCATCTCGGTGTCCGCCCCCACCTTCAGCCGGGAGAAGAGGTCCCTCACATAAGCCCTCATGTCGTCGCGGGTGGCGCCGGCGCCGGGCTTGGACAGTACGATGGCGCGGGCGTGGGCGAGGACCCCCGAGGCGTAGACCTCGTCCAGCGTCCTGGCGTGGAGGTCCAATTTGGAGGCCACCAGGTCGAGGTTGCTCCGCATGAGGAGCTTCCCGCCGGCGTAGGACTCCTCGGCGCAGTCGCAGGCGAGGCCGTAGGCCTCGTCCGCGGTCGAAGTGATGGCCCGGAGGAGTGCGGACAAAGTCGAATTGCAGCCGGAGCCGGGGGAGTCGGCGCCCGCGGCGGCGGCCGCAAGGCCGGAGCTGAGCTTGGCGAGGCGGTTGCGGATGGACTGCCATTTGCCGGGGAAGGACTTGATGGAGTAGGAGTAGGAGATGAGGGAGTCGACGTGGGCGGCCACCCGCCGGAGCTCAGCTTCTTGGAGAGCTCCGGCGGGCGTGGGCGGCCCTGCAGCTGCAACTTCCTCCTCCTCTTCTCCACCTCCAACCATTTCGGGGAGCAATTCTGCGCCTGGACTCTGGACGTGCAACTCCGGCAAGGTGGGGGAGCCGCCGGACGTGGGAGAGGAGAGGGAGGTGGGTCTTGTTGGTACAGCGATGTACTGCTGTAATCTAACTGCAGGGGGATTTATTGGCTGCATGTTTATTCCGACCCCGGTTTATCCCCATCCCATCTCTCTCTCCATCTGCGACAATCGAATTTAAGTCCATGTTGAGATCGCCGGACCCTCTATCACCAACAAGTATTTAGTAGAGCATACCTGGTGTTGGAATTGTGGGTACGGTGGGGGACCAAGGGGACTTGTGGGGTTGGGGGTAAGTTAGGGCAAGAGGGCCGTTGCAGGAGTTCTTTGGGGGTGTGTGGGGGGGGGGGGGGGTGTGGATTGGAAGGTAAGTGTTAGTCTGTCGTGGGGAGGGGTGGGATTTGGGGAGGGTGGTGGTGATGATCATGACCTCGATGATGGATTTGTTGGGTGAGGAGACAGAAAGAATTGGTGGGATATTATGATGACCGTGATGGGATTTGGAGCTGTACTATTATAATGTTGGGAAATTTAGCACAACTTTGATAACAAGTTAGCTCATGGTTAACTTTTTTACGGGTTGAGCTCCACTTTAAAAAGGAAGTTATCACTTTTTTCAGTGGGTTAAGTCAACTCGTTTAAACTAATTTTGAATTAATTTATTTTTAATTTAATAAAAAGATAATTAATCTAGAAATAAGGAGGTGAGTTAACTTATTTTTAATCCAGTGTGATTTGATAAGAAGTGAGTTATCCCATTAATAATGACAATCAAATTATCATATTTACCTCTCTTTTGTGATTTTTTAATATATCTCTCGTTCTCTCTCTACCTCTCTCCCCTCTCTTCTCTCTCTCTCACGTCACTCTCCCTCTCTCACACACACATTAATTACGAGTTTAAGTTATTATTCATCTTTATTTTTTATATTATTTTAATTTTAAAATATTTTTAAAATATATTATAAATATATCATAAAAATATTTTTTTCATAAATAACATGATTAATCTAACTAATAAAAATTTAAAACATAAAAATGTCATTAGTTACGGGCTTTAATTATTGTTCATCTTAAAAAGTATTTTACTTTATTTTTAAATATTTTTAATATATCTTATAAATTAAATATATCATGAAAATAATATTTTTAATAAATAACAAAATTAATCTCACTAATTAAAAATCAAACACATAAATGTCGTTAATTACAAGTTTTGATTATTATTCATCTTAAAAAATTATTTTACTTTAATTTTTATATATTCTATAAATTGATAATATCATGTAAATAAAATTTTCTTGATAAATAACAACCTTAATCTCACTAATTAAAATTTAAAAGTCAAAATGTCATTAAGTATAGATTAAATTACTATTTACATTAACAATTTTAATTAAAAAATTAAAAATATTTTTAATAAATTCTATATGATAAATATATCATTATAATAATAAATTTTTGATAAAATCATCATTAACATTACTAATTAAACATTTAAAGAAGATAAAAGCTATAATAATTTACTGTTAAACATATTTTAAGTTGGAAATAGGAGAGAGAGAGTGTGAGAGAGAGAGAGAGAGAGAGAGAGAGAGAGAGAGAGAGACTCCATTAATACAACATTTAATGAGTGAACAAAAGAGAAAGAGAGAGAGACCCTATTAATGCAACATTTAACGAGTGAAAAGGAGAGAGTGAGAGCGCGAGAGAGAATACACTGAATTTAATGAGTGTGATAAGAACTTAACGGCGGAGGTGGGTTTCGAAACCTAGGGATAATCCATATAGTTAGTTCATATGTAAATCCGATTATACTAAATCTTCAATTAAAGCACAAAAGTGATTAATCTTAGGTTAACTTTGGGTTAGTAACTTTGGGCTAACCCAAGGATAACTAACCCAAAATCAAAGAGAGGTTGATAGTCTAAATTTGGGAACACGAAAGGTCACTTTGATAAAAGAGTAAGTCCGGTTAAAGTAGGTTAATCGGGATGAGATGAGTTGTTCTTGCTTCACCTTTTTTTATTAATTAGAGTCGGTTCGGAATAAAGTTGGATTTTGTGAATCTATAAAAAGGGTGGAATAAATCATCTGAGATAAGTTATGGGTGGGACACTCCGAGTGACTTATCCACCTCTAACTCACTCCAAAAATAAAATGAGCCGAATAGAATTGAGTAATTTCAAAGTTAATCCCACGTTACGTAACCCAAAAAAAGTTACCCTCTTCCATTAATGTCATTTTTGCCCTCATATGGTGGCCCCGCCTCCCATCCACGACCACCCAGTCTCGTTGCCACCTTTTCTTTCCCATCCTCCCTCATTAATCATGTGGCCTTCAAGCTTGCCTTGTTGGAGGGTGTGTCGATGTCAGAAGTAGGAGCAACGACGGAGGCAGTCGGGGGCACCTCGATGGGGGGACTGGAAGGTGGGGACAATGAGGCGACGGACACCTTGGCTTTGACGGTGCTAAGCATTCACTTGTTGATCTCCCTGGAGTACATCTGTAGTGTCTCGATCTCTAGGTCATTAGCGGTGGCGGTGGCGGTGGTGGCCGTGGGGGTCGGGGTGGACGCAACGATGGTAGCGAAGAAGGCCTCCTTGATTTGGAGCGCGACGGTGGCAACGTTGTCGTAGGGATGGCGGCTGTGGCTTCTTTTTCTCGGCCTCGTCAAGGTTGTCCGAATTGAGGAGGAGTTCAAGGCCCTACTACTAGTACTCCTTGATCGCCATAGGAGGAGATAGACAAAGAAGAGGACGGCGAAGGCGTTGAAGATGCAACAGGTGCCTGCTCGTCGATGTGCCCCCATGTACGCCTCACTCGTCGGGCTATTGGTCAAGGCGTTTGTCTGCCCCCCCCTCTCTCCAATTTAATGTTCACCACTTTAGCTGTAATTCCTATCACTATTGGATGTGATATGGTAATGTTCATTCCCACTTCACTATGGATCAAAAAGTAATGTTGGATATTTTTGAACATTTTACACCAAAGTAACTGGGTTAACTTAATTTTTTATCAAATCATAACCCCCAACACCTGGTTAACCTGTTGAGTTAACCCCCCTTCTATCAAAGTAAAAGTGAGTTAAAATAGAGATAAATTGCACCAACGGAGTTAATCCGGCTCTGAGCTAACCTGCCGCCACAGCATTGCTTGGGGTTTTCACATGGATAACCCTTATCTCATAGAGCCATGGGGATTTGTCATAGGGTTGAAATGATTCTAGCCTATAAAGCACGATTAAAGTGATGGAAGACGAAAGCGCAAATGAAGAGCAAAAAAATAGCAATGGCCAATGGCCGTGAAAAATTGTAAGGCCTTCTTTATTATTGGGGTAGAATAGCCAATTCGACCCCTTTCGGTCGAATGCGATATTCGACCCCGGGTACGAGAGGTGTGTGTGAGAGATTTCGGTGGGTCCCACGAGTTTCTCTCTCATCGGGCGGAGAATCCTGCGACGCTATTCGAATAACAAACTGGGTCTAATAGAATGTCAATCTTTAATTTTGTAATTAGGACGGAAAATCTTGGTGAAGCGATCGAAGTTGCTCTATCAGGATTCGGAGGCTCTGATTTCAAAATATAGAGCTGCAAAAACTTGTGTAGTTGTGTTTAACTGATCCTCGACAAGCTGCCTTACATTGATAGGAACTTTGTGATAATATGTTATCTTTTATTTTTTGAAGAACAGTATAACTAGAGTAGGAAAGTGAATATCTTTTTTCTTTTTTTTTTGGAAACATCACGACGTCTTCAAAAACTACATTGTTTGCAATGCGACTAGATCGTGTCATCTTCAACTGATCATACTCTTAAAGCCTTTTCGTTGTTAAAATTGATAGTTTAATTGCAAAACCATACTGATGCAAACGACTAAAACCATTTTGTTTTCAAAATGATTAGTTCCTGTGTCACTTGGTTAAGTAATTCCTGACCTCAACTGGGTTGGAGAGACATTCCAGCCATCAACCATGCATCAAAACATAACATTCTTCTCGTGTGTTCACAAAAATGTGCTTTCATTAATCATGTACCAAAACTGCAATGATTGTCCCTCTCAATCCGAGGAGACATTACATCTAGGGCCCCCTATTGCATTGGTGATCCTTCGTCAGGTGATCAGCTATCTTCTGTTTACCTTTACACCTTAACTGCCCCACTGTATAGCTGGTTGGCCTGGTAGGTCCATGCCCTTCATGAGCAATGACTTGCTTGAGTTGTGGGTTCCTGTTAGTTACAATATCAAAAGGCAATAGTGATTTTTACCTGTAGCAAAAATAAAAAATAAAAATTGTGCTCCAAAAGCTGAGGTGAACACACACCTTCCCATGTGTGTATGTATGACCGTGTGAAAAGAAGGGGGCTGGGACTTGCACTGCCGTAAAGAGAGCACACCCTTTTGCCTGGTAGGTAGCTTACTGGCATCGCAAAGTGGCCATCCTTCTCTTTTTAACCTCTCGTGTCTTCTTGGGATGCCATTCCTCGAATGGAACCACAAGACTTCAATTTTACCCCACCGTTGAAGTCCAATGATCACTTGAAGTAAATAATCTGGGGACATGAGACTGCCAGAGACAGGAGTAGGTCATCTCTGTTCTACCATAATCTACTCGTCACCAAACAATCTAATCCCAACGCCAATCCAGTTCACGTTTCTGACTTCCTCGTTCTTGGCTCAAAAGATAAATAAAAATAAAAATAAAAATCCTTATTCCTGTTGGCAAATCAAATCAGCTGACGCATGGATTGTTTGGTTTTTCTTCGTATGGCAGGCATTTATGGGTTTCCATCGACCACCTGTGTATCTGTTTGTGCGTAGGAACGATTCAATTGAAACGTGGCTTTCGCAATGGAAATTTTAAATTAGGGTTTTTTTAAGAACAATTGTAAAAAGAATATACACACATGTATATATATAAATATTATTTTAGATATATATATATATATATTAATTAATATAATCTCACTAAGGAAATATATGTGCAAAAGGTATGTGTGGTATCAGGGGTCGTAACTTTGTTATTGGATAAATGTAAGTAACTCGTGTTAAAATTTAACCAGTGTTAGAATAATTCCTAATTTCTTGACTCATTAGTGTAAAAATAACTCTACTACATAGGTATAAGTGTAAGACTAATTCTAACACGTAAGCATAACTTCAAAAATATCACTATGTTCATATCTCATCATATGTTTTAGAATATTAATTAACCTTAGGATTTGTTTTGTATTTATGTATGCATAGACATGAAAGTGTTACATTGGGTCTTGTATTACACTTTTAACATTTCTTTGTGGGGAAGAGAGTCCAACCACACTGAGAAAACCGGTAACCAACGAGTAGCACGTCATAAATAGTCCTGGGTGTGTTCGCATGGGACAACCCTATGATATTTAAGTCAGAGACGTGCACGGATGAATGCAAAAGACTAGAGGTAGAGAGAAATAAGAGCGCTCGGAAGAACACCGAGTGTTCGGAAAAATTAATAGTCTAGAACCTAGAGACAGTGGTGATCTCTCTATATCTCTCTAGTGGCGCAAGCATGTCTTTGCGGGTGTCAGTTGGCAAGTTGCAAAAGTATCTTTTTAGACCCGTTCAGGGTCCTATTTATACGATTCAACTTGGCAACGTCGTCTGTTTCCTGACTTAGTGGGGATGTGATTAGTGGAGCAATGAACCGCTCGATCGTGAGGATAGTCCATTGTCCACTCGCCCGTTCTCTAAGGAAGGGCATTGTGACAGACACCTCGACGACATGGGTGAGACATGGTGCTCGATGGGAGAATCTCCCGTGATTCTGACCTCAACGTTCACTTGGTGGTAGGTTTCATGGCGTTTGGGACACATGTGCGTAGGGATCAAACTCGCGGGTTTTCCATTGCCGAGTGGGTCTCAATCAGGCGACGTTCTTGAACTGTGGACCGGTCGGGGATGGCCGTATTATTTTTTATTTTTTTATATTTAAAAATCCACATTAACTCTGAAAATTCTCGAAAAATATCTCCCGACACAGAAAAATTCCCGAAAAAAGTAAGGCCGCACAATGCGTCATCACGGACCCAAAATGACTCTCATAACTACCATTTAAGGGTCCAAAACTCTAATATTAAAATTTAAAATCTAAACCGACACGATCTGCAACCAGTAGAAACACAATCTGAAACCTGGGGCGTTACACCTTTCCTTCCTTAACGCTCAGTCCGAGCACTCTCATTCTCCACCTTCTTCCACTCACTTTCTCTCTATCTGTTCGAGCACTTCGTCTCTACGTTCGTGTGCTTTTCTCCTTCTCTTAGCATGTATATGACTTAAGTATCGACGGGCTATCACACATTATCTCTCTCAGAGTTCCTTCTAACGTAATTTCTCTATTGTAGATTTTATTTTAAATGACGTTCTTCCTTTCTCATCAAATAAATCTTAAGAGTGTAACTCGTGATTTAAAATAACACGTCTCTACCTCTACAATCATTAATACGCCATCAGTAGTGCAATATTCATATTGTTGATGTTGCACTACGATATGACATTAATGTCTCTCCATGTAGCACTGGGACGTCCAACCAACTGTAAGGGGGGTTATGGAGAGAGGAAGAGAACACACGCATGCATAGACGCACACATGGGGGGTTATACAGAGAGGAAGAAAAAACACACGCACAAGATAGAGAGAGAGATGATCTGTCTCGTTGTGAAACCCATGCAGGCATGCATGGAGATCGCATCCAGTGACCACTCCGGCTATGACCCATGCACGGCAGCCACTCCGGACTATATTTTGCCAAGAGGGACCAGGTCTCTACTATGCGCGCGGGTCACCTTTTAAGAATTTCCTCCATCATTGCACCTAACTGTTGTATTTGATCTTCTTTTATATCTTTGTTTTGTTTGTTATCTGTAATTCTTATAAAAAGGGAAGTAAAGATGTAACAGGTATATTCAGTGTCAGAGAGACGTAAATACTTTTATTAGAGATAGAGAGAAATTTAGTTCAACATTACTCTATTTTCTTTCTCTACTTTTTTTACGACGTGTGTTTCTCTTTTACGGGAAAGTCCATTTGAGAGTGAAGGATATTGGTACGATCGGTACGTGATACTTAATTAATATTTGAGTTCAAAACGTTCTTCTTTTGACACTTAAAATTTTGTATTTAATAACGTAGGTTAATAAATGATATCAATAGGTTTAGTTATAATATATAGGTTAAAGTGTATATTTTATCTTGATATGACACTGTACCGTATCGTATCACGCCGTGACTCGTTAGTCTGATACAATCGGGTCAATAAACCTCGAATTTGAATATCATCGGAACGTCTTTAACGGGGATGGGACTCAAGAAATTGGAAAATAAATCCTTGACAGGGATGATACCTTGACCGGGATCCGGAACATGTCCCGGCCCCTCTTTGACAGGGAGTGCTAATTAATTTTCCATGTAAATAATATAAATTCCTTCATTCCGAGGACATATATGAAAACTCAAAGAATAACTACAGAAAAGACTTCCAAATTAAGAATCTTGGGTAAATATATAACCATCGCTACTTTCAAAATTTTAAAGGTCAGTACGTGATTTTCGAGGAAACGAGGTTCAGAAAAGGGTATGCTGTCGAGATGATGATCGATACACTTGTATCAACTGTTACCGAATATATATTTCCAGTACGTAGGGAAGATCATAGAAGCTGAAAGTCCACTTTCCACGTAACAGTTGTACCAAAAGCACATTTTATCGCAGCAGCAGCAGCAGCAGCAGCCGAGATAGAATGACTTAAATGCATGCATGCGTGCCATATGTGCATACATACATAGGATCAAAGATCTCTTGTAGGTGGGAGAGAGGGCGTACGACAAAGAGAAGGACAAAAGCAAAGACTGTGGAGGGGATACAAAAGCGTGGTAAGAGAAGGGCTTGCGGCAGCAGCCGCGCGCCATGGACCACATGCATGGAAGAATCCATTAAGTGTGGGGATTTCTCATTTCTCAGCAACTGGGTTGGTGTACTGTGGTTGCCGCCCATGTGCTCACCACCCACCCCTTCTCTTTAGAACCCTAGGGCCGCGGCCACCTAGGTATATATGGCGTGTATATATATATATATCCATGGAGAAGTTGTTCTGAAGCTTCCACGCGTCCAACAGGGAAGGCAGGCAACGGGCCACCCACGTCAAGCAACAGCGACAAACGAAGCATGGCATGGCATGGGCCATATGCGACCAGCAAACAAAAGAGAACTAAAAAGCTTTCCATGGAGAGAAAACCCAGTTATAAGTAGCTGCGAGAGTGGGCGGCGGTGGCGGAAGGCGTGCACGTGAACAGTACTACACCGTCGCACGCAGCAACGCCTATCTAATTTTCTACGAACACCAGACACCACTAAAACCTCTGGTTCTCGGTATCATTTGGGGGGGGGGGGTCCTAATTCATAAGAAAGATCTTACTTTTTCGCTAGGTAACAAGAAAGATTACCCTTCCCTTTTAAGTCTGTCTGCAACCATATTGGTCGATCCGGCCCCTCGTTTCTGTCACAATCTTCTAGAGTGTATATATATGTATATATCCCCACATGCTCGCCGTTGCCAGTCCGGGAAGCTTGCAAGTTGCGATGCACATATCACGGTTTCCATTCGACTGATCTAGCTGTATGACGGAGACTTGCAGGGCGTTCCAGAGCTCGATCGTCTCCTTGCACACGAATGACTACGTACGTACATCATCGCAGGAAGAGCCCACCAGAGATCACCTCTCAACGATGGTGGGAAGAGGTTGGAAAGAACAGGAGGATTGTGATCTCATGGGTCCCTAGATTTGTAAAACTTCAATTTGCTTGAAGGATGGGCAGCACAACAAATGCATGTGTAATCATCCCCACAGCTGTGGATGAGGTCTCGTGCAGACTTTGACAATTGATACGTGTTGATGGTCATCCTTGCGGTTTTATTGGCAAGTGTATCTATGAGGGGTTCTGTGGGTAAATTTTTATTATATTTTTTGTCTCTCTTGTGGGTGCTGCATGCATATATGCGGCCTGTTTGAGGTAATTCCCAGGAGAGAGAGATGTAAAGGAGAACTGATGAAGTAGGTACGTACGGTGTGCTTGCTTGGATCATTGAGTGAGGAAGAAGGAAGGGTGTGGGCAGAAATTAACCCAAGTGCGTACCTTGGCGTGGAAGTGCGAGTCTGTGGAAGGTAGACGATGCCATCATAGGAAATTGGGAGGACGTACGTACATGCATGGTTAAGCTGGAATGATACGTACGCAGTGTTATAAAAATGGCCGCCAAGCTAGGTAACTGTATGCTCACTTCTCCTCCTATGCGCTATTCATCTATTTAACTTCACAAGTTTATCTGCCCGTCCGTCCCGCTTAAAATCTATCAATTTACACATAAGTCGATGCGACAATATATATTGCGCCAGATCGATAAAAATGCTTAAGAAAATGTTAGACGATTAATTAATGCGAAATTCATATCCATTTTCTAAGCCCATTCCAAATGATTGATCGATGCCTTTCAATTAGAAGGCACGAGGAATTAATCAGATGTCTATATATTTCTTTTAGCCTCCTCATGCAGCAGTACTCTGGAATCTTTGGACTCATGCCGACATGGAGCTATCAGCACATGATGTGATCGAACAGGTAAAATGACAACAGTCCATGTGATGCCAATTGGTGTACAATGCATGTAAATGCTACTGGGGGGCGGGGGGGCATCCCTGCAGATCTGTCCTCATGTGCATCTAGCCTCATGATCAAATAGCTAGTCTTCTCTTTCTTTCCAATTCAGCAATCTTTGCTTGTTTACATGCTCAACTTAATTAGGAATCATGACTCACAGTTTTCTTACGAGTTCCAGGGTGGGTGGTGGAGATCACGTACCCTGATCGATCGATGTGCCTTGCAAGTTGCAACCTTGTGCTTGATATTAGTTTTAAGCATCGAAAATTGGGCTAGAGTATTTGTGTTTTAGTTTCATGGCTGCAGTGGTGATCATAAGAATTGCTGATTGTCCCCTTTCTGCATCGTCAGACAAGTTTCTCAGTGCAAGATACTCACCGGAACGCATGATATTCACAGAACATGCATCGTTACCCAAAATTAAGGGTCGACTTCGACGACTTGTTAATCATGTCGCTGATATCAGAGGAGGGTAAGTCGGCCCAAGAAACATGCATGTGCCGAGTGGATTAAGGTTAATGGCATCGGCGTCAAACGGTTTCTGGGCTCAAACTTGACTTTTAAAAGGAAGGTAGCTGCACGTATTATATATATGTATACATTCCCATACATATTATTCCCGGTGATGCGGAGCGAGTCGTCGAGTTCCTGGAGAATAATTTTGATTTACGTGGAAGGATCGCAGACGTCCGGTCGAAAGATTATTTTACTATTTTCTTGTATTTTTGTAGTTAATTTATGGATATTTTAGTCGGAGTTTATTTTAGTCGGTTATATCTTTTTGTTTATTTTAATAGTCAGGATATTGTAGGTGTTAAAATAGAAAAATATTAGGTCTATTTGTAAACTTCTTTTTTTATAAATAGAGATGTGTTAATCCTAATTAAGGTTAGACGATGGTTAGAGAAATATTACAGCGTCGCTGTGTGACTCCTCCTTCTGACAGGATGTCAAAACCCCTTCTTCTTCTTCTGACGGAGGTCAAACTCTTATAACTTCTTTCTGGCGGAAGTTGAAACCCCCGTTCCTTTATTTCTTTTGATTTTAATCCTCCCGTTTTCTTCTCCGTAACTCCCATCTCTCCACCGTGATCACCTCCCTCCACCGTAGTGACAGCCCACCGTTCCATTTGTTGTTTGTTTTACCGTCATTAACCCCTCGTGCCAATGTTCATCTTCCCCACCTCCCCCTAAGTTCGTGCGCCAACAACAGCCAGCCTGTGCGCGGCCACCGCTGGCCACACCTACTGAGGCCCTCGCCGTCGGCGACTCCTCAGCACCCTCCCCTCCGGTGCCGGCGCCCCATGGCCGAGAGGCCACTGCAGCGGCCGCCTGCGGCCCTGCGGCTCTGCTCCTCGCCGGCCAGCCACGATCCGCACTGCCGGTCATCTCCGGCCAGTCTGCCTGCAGCCGGCTGTGCTCGCACCCGGCTGTGCTCGCACCGTCGTCCAACCCGCCGGACGCCCTGCCACAACCGCGCAGCGCTAGCCGGCCACCCGCCACGGACGCCACCGGCCTCTTGCTGTCATTCCGACGTGTCCACCGCATGAAGCCATCACGACCCCCACGTCTCCCACGGCATCCCCTGCACCCAACCGTTGCAGCACCCTTGCCGCAGCCGGGTACCAGTGCCACTGTTCTTTTCCCCAGGATTCCCATGTTCTAAACAGCAACCGGCGTCCACGAATCTACCAGGTCACTCAGCCGCAGTTGCAGATGGATGAGCCCTCTCACGCTCATTGGAAGAGGGTTAACAGCAAACTTCATCTCCACTCGAATTGACAACCAGAATAAGGCCATCACCGTCCACGGTAATTATCATTAGACCCTCATTGGTTGTTAATCTGTCGTGGCCACCACCCAACTGTGAACCTGTCATCAGATCACACCATGTTCCATTCTTAAACCTAAGAGAAGGTCTAGCATATTCTCCATTTTCAATCAAGGGTGATTGTTATGTCTGAGGGGAGAAACACAGTTTTGCATTAGACGGGTTTCCTTCAGCCACTTATATATTGTAAGGGTGTGACAGAGTGTTTGGACTCTGATTTTATGGTGAACTCTCGTGATGGAAGTTATGCATCTTAATTAATTTGATAATGTGTACGACACCTGCATGCCTACACATAGTCAGTTTGAAGCCAAGATTCTTGCATGACATGATCTTGGAGTACTCAGGCATTCTCAGTTTGAAGTCAAGATTTTCTCTTTCCTTTCTGAGAGGTGTATGGTACGTCAGTTAATTGCCCACAGAGCAATTCTTTACCCATTTGGCTTGCCCTCATTTTGTCAGTGGTCACTGCCTATATTTGCAAGTTTTATATAGCAGGTATTCTGTGTTTCTAATGTCACAATTGCATTGTAAAGCATCAGCGTATTTGATCAAAAAAAAATTTTTTGACTTGGGTTTTGGACAATTATTGGTGAACCAATCTGTCTGAGATTTGTCCTGCATCACCTGGCATATATACTCCTATGATATATATATCATATAAAGATCGATCGGCCCTATGCTCTCTGATCACTATATATATATACACATCCTCCTTTAAGTAGGCACCATGTTTAGATTTCTGTCCAAGCTTTTGTTTTGTAATATCAATCTCCACTGGGATCCGATCCGGCCAGGCGAATACCCGGCCTTAATTGTCTCCACTCGTACGGCCATTTCGAATGAACGCATGATTTCGATTCGTAACCAACTTCAATGAACGCGTGATTTCTAAAACGAGTGGGCTTGAATATATAACTGTGGGTGAGGAGGGTAAAACTCATGCCGCCCATGCGCAGCCCGTTAACATTAGGCCCGCGTCGGCCCAAAGCATGCAGAACGTGTAGCGGACCCCCCGACATCCAATGGCCCATGCCAGGCGACCCAAAATGGTCAGCCATCAGATTCGCCAGCAAGGGGCATCGACCTAGACATATCGAACGTCAGATGATCCTCCCACGACCGAACGTTACTCCCGATATCACTATCCTCCACTCCAGTAAAGGCGAGCATGTCTCACGGGACCCGTAAGACTTGCCTAAAGATCGTCCGACCCCGAAGGAACGGACGCACAACGGAAAACTCCCCATGATCACGGGGAGACGTTATCTCACGACTCATGCCCTTCCTAGTTAAGGGATAGGCCTCCACCGTCAAAATAACCCCTATAAATGGACCTTCGACCAAGGACAACGGGGCAGACACGGTGAGATAGACACTATGAGATACACATACGCCTACTGAGACAGACTGCCATCTACAAACGCCTACGGACAGAGAGAGCCTTTTACAAGGGAGAGTCTCAACCTGCTTCCGAGCACGCTTTCGGCCTAGCGATCACTCTCCGACCACCCACTGGGGTGGCGAGCACTTCTCCGACAGTCCGACCCTCACTCTAGACTTGATCGCTCTGCTCTCATCCTCCTCTCTCTTCTCCACCCTCTCTTAATCCCCACGTAACAATGTTCTGACTTAAGTATCGGAGGGTTTGTCCCCCTTGGGATAATGCCAAGGGCTCCTTCTGACGTTGTTCCTCTGGTGTTTGCAGGCTTCCACGGATGGTTGGACGATCTTCCCCAATAAACAAATATTAAAAGTGTGATACGAGGAGGTTCGAGAGAGTATTTTCTCGCCTCTACATTTTTTTGAGGGGAACTAGTCTAGTGGGATCTAGGGTCATAGGATTAGTCCCACATCGGATGTTGAGAAAGAAACTAAGTACTTATAATACAAATCTTCACCTCTTAATCCAAGACGACCCTTTTACAAAGATAAAATTTTATCTCACTCTGATGACAATACCTCTCACATTCAATATTATTGCCACTCTCTGTTCGCAAGTGGACGAGTGAACGTGGTGGCGTTTTAGACGTGTAGCCCTGTCGATCATGAGTTGATGATATTATCAAAATTAAAAACGGTTGATTGCAATAACAGCGAGGGAGTCTTCTTCTCTTTCTTTATTTTTTTGGGTGGGTGTGTGACGGAGAACTTACGTACCGCGGCAGCTAGCTAGTAAACCCGGGGCGGGCTCACATACAAAGAGAGTCTTCCTTGCTCCTTAACTCGTGTTTTTCTCACATTTTGTCAAGCGACTCGGTCCCCCGTACGCGATTGTCTTCTTGTTGAGTCATCTATCCACTTATTAGAGTCTGACAAAGATGCATATTGGCTGACTCCGTCGACATCTCCAATTCTCCGTCACGTACATAACCCTTCTCTCCACTCTTTTTTTCATTAGAATTTATTTAAATAAACTATTACTATTATTATTGAATATATAAAAATATTATAAAATATAATTAATAAACATATCATCACGTAAAATTAAATAGTACACAAATATCATATAAGTCCATCTAAGTGTAATGATTTTGTAAATTTTTTAAAAAAATGATATGTTCATATATAAAAATGATATATTTACGTAATATAATTTTACGGAATGATATATCTATTAATATATTTTCAGAAGTAATTCTTTTACAAATTCATGTTCAACAATAATTTGTTTATAAAAATCTCTTTTTAATTCATGAATACAACTCCTTTTAACAAGTTTTTTGTAGCCATTCTACTGATGTTTCATGCGAGAATCTGAACGTTCTAACATGTCGAAGAACATCTCGTGGTCGGGCTGCAAATGAAGCAGATATGGCATTTTTGCATCCGTCCGGATAACTTGAACTAATAATTTGAATCTAATCCATAATTTTAAACAACAGCATGCAGAGTCAGAGAGGATATCAAATGTATTCGGATAATATTGATTACTAAATTTTATTATAACTGTTTTAAAAGTTGGCTGCATTTATTGTAATTATTTAGAGAGTTCTCTACATAAATTTGTATACTTCATTAGATATTTTAAGTAATACATATAAATATATATATATCATATGGAGCGGATCTACTGTTTCAGTTTCCGCTCCATTTATTGAGTAAATTTTATCCAGAAACGGTTCGGATCATCCGACGGGTCAGAAATAATATAATATCCGATTAAACGATTATGGATCTGAATCAGAGCCGGGTCCGTTTGCAACCCTTATGCGGTGGGACTCCGCTGCACCATCTGATTTTTTTTCTTTCTGGGCTGAGTGTCCCGTGACAAGACAAGTATCAGCAACTTAAAAGTCACGGTAGGTATTGTTTAGTGTGCTTAAAATATTGCAATCACATACTTTGAAAATCTTTAATTTTAATTTTTAACTTACACTAATTTTAAAATGAAAACATAAAATCAAGCAAATTCAATGTCATAATAATTAATCGTACTTTAAAACCCACGTATTTGCGGCAAATCATCCGTCTGAGAAGCTTCAAGAAGATAACATCTTTCAGTGTTTGACATTATTTTACTGTTCACCGACCAACAACTTATATGGCTTAAACTAAGGAAACAAAATCAAATATAGTGGGGGGAGGAATTTTCAATTGAAAAAAAGATATCCCCGAATGATTCGTGCTATTCACAGCAACAGCAGGGTGAGAGTTTCTATCATCTGCTTTCTAGCACCTGCACTGACTGGGACTCTGCACCTGATGATAGGACTCAAAACATTTAGTCATTTTGATAACGAGTTAGATTAAGAGCGAGTGATCTACTCGAGATGATCCACTGCCCTTTAACTCAATCTGTTATCAAAGTGACCCTAATTCTGATGAAATAACTCATTCCACCCATTTGAGTAGAACGAGTTAATCCACTTTAACCCTATCCGACCTAAATTAAAAAAAATATCAATCCGACTCTAATTAACACATCCTAACCCATTACCAAAGTGACCTTTACCTGACACAGACTCAGTTTTACGACGACGACCTTGAAAGCACCCGTGTGAACGACCCAAAAAGTTTGCATATCAGACGGTATAATGGTCCAGTACAAGGAAACGACCACATTGAGAAGTGAGGTGTCCCAACTTCATTCCTCCCCCCACGCACTCACCCACCGTAGTCCACCACAGTCCCGGGGTGGATGCACATTCCTGAAGGTTTAAGGAGAATTCCTCTGAGGTTAGAACTAAGAAGAGAGCTCCATTCATTATGATTTAGGATTCCCGTCATGTTGGACCCCCAACAGTCACAAGGCAAATAAAAATAGCTCCCAACAGACTCCACGGCCGCCAACAGAGATCGGTCAATTTCATAACCAAGATAGCATCCGCCAACGGCAATTATGATTGACTTTCTATTAAGAGCACCAAGATTAGCATTTTCCTGGATAACAACAGCACAAGCAGTTTAAAAGCCAAATAAAACAGAATCAGCAAAAGGCAGTTCTTGTTCAAACAGACCTTCGCCTGCTCCAGAAATGATCCAAACCTCCCCCCCACAAGGCACAGGTCAAGCTGCTACGGCCTTTCAGACAACTAATACGTTCTCCTCTCCTTCCTACATAAAGGAAGTCTGGAGACAATACCACAAGAAAGCCGTGACGAGTATGGAGAAGAAGGGGTTCAGCACCAGCACTGTCGATTCTACCTTCCGAAAACACGTCAGAGCTTGATCAGCAGGACCAGAAGAGGGGCCACCATGGCATGACATCCCGCGTTGACACTTTGTCCATTATCCTCCGAGCACATATGAATGGCCTTATAATCCAGCTGCTTCGAGGCATATTCCTGGGGATGAGTTGGTGACACAGTTCTGCGTTGTCAACGTGCCTGTCCAAATCTTGCAACCTCACATTTGCAGCAATCAACACTGGTCTTCCCTTGTTTCCGGTTCACAACCCAGCACGATAGTTACCCCCTGATTTAGAAGGGATGAGTATCAGAGCAGACACCCACATGAAACATCGTATAGGACCAGAGCAGAATCTCCTTTGCGCCCCTTTTCCCACCTCCCTCTACATTCAATTGACGAGTCTTATTTGATGCAGAGATCTGATAGGCACTATTGGCTTGGTTAGCAATGCACTTAAGGAAAGAGATTTTGGCCCATCTGTGATGCATTTTTGTGGCTGCGACATCTACCTCTGCACGGGCAGCCTTGCAATTTTGTTATTTTGGGGAACTGCATGAACTGAGACCGGACACGGCCAGTAACTCGCCTGGAATGTGTACATGGGTTACCGTTTTCCCTTTGTTTCCTCCTGCCCTTTTGCTGAGTTCTCTATGCAAATTAAGAGAAACAGGTAATGTAGAAAAAGAACATGTCCGTGTTTTGCAGTAAACTCGTTTCTTCCTTTCTTGATAATTATCCTCTCTGCAAAACCTGGGAGTACGAGAGAGATATACAGAACTTTTAAGAATTTGGCATAGATTGATGCTGCTAATAATATAGAGGCAGCTAGGGTGGTTTCATGGGTAGGAAATTAGCCATAAGAGGCAGTATGAAAGGTCATGAACAAATAGTGAAATATTCCCCTGAGATAGCTAGCATGTTAAGAGAATGAGAATGAGACGACATAAATCCTTCCAAATGAGTCCTCGAGAAGAACTGGTCTACATGGATAAACATGTACCACAAGACAATTTCTTCTGCCAGTTATGAAGCTCATTCTGCTACATGATTAAAGTAAACTGATAGCTAGAACAAAAAGGTAATTACTGCATGAACATCATCCAATCCCTCTTGTCCTAGGATATACCAGTGATGGAATGAGAAGAGATACATGAGTCCTTTCAAGTGCGTCTTTCACTTGGCTCGTACTGCATGACTAAAGCTAAATGGAAGGAACAATGGGATACCATGACAATTCCCTTGGGGAGATGTCGCATGCAGTACCTAGGAGACAAAGGCTCAAGTACCCAGTACCCATGAAGTGTCGAAGGCTCAAGTCCCAAGACAACTTTTGATTGGATCCCCCCTCCCAAAAAGGAAGAAAGATGGATTGATCGAAACCATTTGAAGACTGGAAGTAACATTAGTTCTCTTATCCAGAGAGCATCATATTGACATGATTTGACAACTTCCAGTCATGAGTAGTGATGGCATTTTGATATTATCTAAACTACCTCATTCAATGCACTGGAGTTCATCCTAGTGAGAATAGAACTCAATGTACTTCAGAGAAGAGGTACTAGCAAAAATAGGAAAAACGCAATATCAATTGGATGAAAAGAACAATACCATGCATTTCCTAGGTATCAAAGGGTGAGAACAAAGGGTGGTGCATCCCTCCTTGGTCCAGCAACTGAGCGGTAAACATATACTTTTTCAGCATTTGTATCATCACTCTCATCCTCCTTGATCACCTCAACATTCAACCTTGGCATCTCCCTTGCCAGCAATCTACACGCGTTCATCGTTACATTGCAAGCTGACATCCAGAGTGACCTCATGGACTCGTATCTTTCTAATCCTGAAAGTAATGCCGCATTTCCAAATGGGCAGTCTCTTATTTCAAGTTTCCGCAACTTTGGACAACCTTCCAACACATATTGCATGCCCCGATCACTACTTCCTGCAAAAGCCACAGACAGAGTCTCCAGGTTCTTTGCATATGTGCCAATATATTCAAAGGTCTTGTCAGTCAGAAGGCCAGAAACAGCTAGCCTTTGGAGGTTGGTGCAGGTCTTGACAACTGAACCAAATGCTTCATCCATGGGGTCATGAGTAAGATAGTCAGGCTGACCTGGACTCATGATGCAAAGCCGAAAATGGGTGAAGTTAGGACAGTTGCGAACAACAGTTGCTACAGCAGCATTTGTCATCTGACGGCAGAAATACAACACATAGCGAAGGTTGTGACAGCCTTCAGAGACGGCAATGAAACCAGATTCTGTGACTCCACCTCCGTCATCTAGGATAACATCCTGGTCAAATGGATCAGCAGGAAACACACGTAGTTCCTCCAGAAGGTGACAGCTAGATCCCACAGCTTCTAACCCTTTATCTTCCACAGTATCCAGGACCTGGTTACATTAAAAGAATATTCCGTGCCTATAAGATTATACGAAATAATCTATGTATAGTTATTAGGCAATGAGTTGTTTAGGGCAACAGGTTGATTAACTCTCAGAAACATGAGTTAGAATTTTAATCAGTAATCTGTAAAATATAAAACTTCCATGATCCTCTATAAGCATTTACTAGACAATTATGAATATAGACTCAACATGATAAGTACATGTAACCATTCAGGTAGTAATTCACTTTGAGACTAAGAGATGACAATGAAATGATTGCTTAAAAGAAGGGAAACAAAACTAAACTACTGTGGGCCTGTGGCCCACACAGCACAAAAATTGGACCTCAAAGCCAATGATAGTTCAAGCACTGAAATATTTGATGGGTCACCAACAGTAACCCCACTTTTCTATAAAGATAGATGGCCAACAACCTTTTCCCTAAATTAAAACAGAACCACAAACCAGAATCGCCGTAGTGTTGAGATCGAGTCAATGAGAAAAAAATGTGCTGGAAAGGAATCCTAAAAAGGCAACCACAAATGTGGTCTCCTCCATGAAAAATGAAAAGAACAAGGTCAAACTTTGGGGCTAGGATAACATGCTATGATATGCACCTGATAAGTGAAAATCATCAAAACCAACCATTGCTTGACTTTGAAAAGAAAAATGAGGAGCACATGTGAGTTGGAGCCTATGATCCCCATCACATCCTGAAATAGTTGATCATACAGACAAGTGCTCATGTTCAGACAAATAAGAATTTAAGTCAACCTTGAATGGTACTATGGATATCATCAGACTTCATGGGATAAATTACAACAATACTGTAAGTGTTACCGAAGGAATGATATTTTGCATCATAAAAGGGTACTGGGAGCAGCTTACGAACAAAGCAGATAAATGTCTGAAGAGCTTTAGTTCTTACCCACAGCCGGCGAAGAAGAGGACAGTTTGGCAGGAGCTTTGCCAGATCCGTACTGTGTAGGACTGCATAACTCAAGTTCAGGAATGTGAGACTCAAACAGGCAGGATATATTGCTGGAAGATACAAGGAGGAAACTTCCCACAATCCTGAAAGTGTATGTAAATCCCTGCAGTTGCTGAATGCATTTTCAACTTCGGCAAATAATCTGGGTGCAAGCTCTTGTGAGAAGGATCCAGTACCAAGCTCGGTCAATTTAGGAGCTCTCACAAGAAGCCTCTGTAATTGTTCAAGTGTAACATTCTTATTCACCTTTAGGACCCTTAGTGACTTGCACCTGGCTACTAGCCTCTCAAGGGCATCAAAACTTACTTCAGTGCTCAAATTTGCAAAATTTAACACTTCCAAAGAATTGAAATTCTCAGGGAAGTAACTTAGCCAACTTCCCCCAAGATCTTCAATCCCATTCTCTTGTATATCCAGTTCAGCCAAGTTCCTGAAATGAAAGAAGAATTAGGCCATTTACAGAGCCTGCTGGAAGGTATTGCATTTAAATAAGATAACAATAAAAGCTGGCCCAGGAGGAAGGAATGAAAAATGAATTTCCTATATATCCATAACTAATATGAGGCCCAAACAAAATCAGGCTATAAAAACAAATAATTGGAACGATATATCACATTAACAAGCTTAAACAAAATGACTCAGACAAATGTATGCACAAAATATGGGGCCAAAAAAGACATAGAATCTAGAAACATCTTGGATAAAAAGAAAAGCAGACATTTCAAAAATTTTACGTAAACTTGAAACTTTACATAGGATAGATACTTAAAGCTCTTGTAAACTCTGTCAGCAATACTCAGAGCAGTGTGCGTAAGTAGCGTGAACCTCAAAGGATGCTTCCCAAACTCATGATTATGTGATTCTCCATCCATAACTGAAATTTGAGAGGCATTTTTTTGATTTAATCAGGTTCATTTCATATGTCGTGCTTTCTTTTATTATGATATCTGAGTTAGCATTACAGCATATATACTGCTAATTAGTACCCTATAATTTGCTAGACGATCACTAAACAAAGTCAGTGTCATATTTGATATCCGTGTAATTAGTTTGTTATAGCTTGCTAGACGTAGGAAAGAATAAAGTCAGAATAGCTAGCGGATTGTCTAGGCAATCCCTCATTCAGCTAAAAAAGTGAAGAGATCACATATTCCACTCGGTCAATTCCTGTAAAAATATCCATGAGTTATAGGCTGGTTAACTGATTATTTATCCACTTGAGAGCATCGATATAATTAAAAGAAATCTTCCATACACAGGCAGATTCAGTAGACTATGTACCCGAAGATCACGATTCTGCAGGAAAGAAAGGATCAAATAAAGCTAGAAAATCAGTAATATGCAGTTTAGTGACAAACTTTGCCATAACTCGGGAAGGCATTGAACCTTACAAGGTACAAAATTGGAGGAGATACAAATAATAGTACACAAAGCAATCCATCCTTGTGTAGTTTCATGCATAGATCATTGGGACAAGCATGACCTAGGGTTTGTTTGATTGAGAGCTGGTTAGGTTCACTCTTATCGTCACAGCTTCATCTTAATTCTCACTAGAAGAGATTAGAACAGGTGATAAGTGACAAACCAATCGAGTCGAACAAGATAGGAGACATTCCATCTGGGCAAGGCCGCAAGGTGGAATGAACGCAATCAAAGAATGAATTGTTCTCAAGAAGAGAAAAAGGAAAGAAGGTTAAAAGACCTGCAAGAACTTGCAATAGAAGCGAGGCCGTTGGTGCTGAAGCCATCGCAGCTGACAAGGGAGAGAGCTTTGAACCCAGGGAAGGACCGCGCCAGGAAATCCAAGCTGTCGTCGGTGACGGTCATCCTTTTCAGCCGGAGCTCCTCCAGAAACGGGTAGGCGGACGCGAAAGCCACCAACCAGGCGTGAATCTCGGCACCCCAATTCGCCGGGACGAGGTTGAAATCGGAGAACCGGGGCTTCCCCTTCAGCGTGACGCTGCGGATGTTGGGGAACCTGCGCACCAGGATCTCGGGGGAGACTGAGTAGCAGTTGCCGATGAAGACGTGGGTGCGGCTCCACCGTTCCGCGTTATACCACTCCTTGCAGACCAGGGAGACGGCGCTCCGGTCCTTGTGGGACTTCACGAACGCAAGGACGTGCTCCAGGACTTCGTCGGGGAAGGGAGACACACGGCCCTCAGGGGATCTCGCCTCCTCAGTCATCTCCTTCTTCCTCTTCGCAGCCATTAAACGTCCGCCACAAGGATCTGTCCTCTCCAGGGAGGAGGACTATTATCGCTCGTTCTCAGGAATCATCACTCCCATCCAAACCCCAGAGTCCAGCCTTCAAACACCCCAACTGATGGTCTCAAACGACCACACGTCCGAGCGATCTATCAACTCCCCGCCGACATTAAACCCCGTAGATCCTCTCAAATCCCGAACAAAGATACTTGTCCCAATGCACCTCCCACGAAGATCTAGGCTCCAAACCCACAGAAATCCCGATTAATTCACACACTGAATTTGTGATGATACGAAGACGGCAAATCCAAGACCTAACCCGTAGCCCTCGCTCTCAAGATCTCGCCTGCAACACGATCTGCGGGGACCTGCGAACCCCTTCCACAGGAGCCCCAAACTCCACCTTCCACCCCCACCCCATCATTAACTCCCCCAATGCCAGATCCGCGACAACGAACTCCGAAATCAAACCCTACAAACTCAACGAAAACCACAACCCCTACCAAAAAAAGGGCAAAGGGGGGAAACGAGCTCCCCAAGCTCTGGAATCAGCGGCGGCGCCACTCCCCTCGAGCTTGCACCTGCAAAGACGGAGCGAGACGAAGAAGCCGATGGGTGGAGACGGCAGTGGGGATCGGGTGGCAGGGGGCGGGGGCTGCTCCGGGGAGATCTGGGAGAGAGAGAAGGGAGAGCTCCCAGCCACCTACTTTCCCCCTTCTTCCTCTCTCTTCTCCTTTAAAAAAGCTTGGGGGGCGGCATGTGTGTGTGCTCCCAACTCGCAAGCGTCCTCTGTGCAGATAAACACCGGAAGGAAGAGAGAGAGAGAGAGAGAGAGAGAGAGAAACTTAAATTAATTTATTTTAAAATCTGAAAAGGGTCCGCAATTTCGTATAATTTGTAGAGGCTGGGAAATACTTTTACTGTTGGGATATATTTTTAATGATTTTTTTTCTTATTTCTCTGTGATCATCTGACATCCACGCAGGCAGGTGAGCAGTTTGTAGACTGGAGCTCAAAGCGGTTAGGAGGACAAGATAAGCGGGGCTTTCAACGGGTACCCTTTGTAAAAATTTACGAGTTTTTTCATATAAATATATAACTCTAAATATCAGTTATGTTAACTATGTTTTTTATTTTAATATATTATCAAGAATAACTTTTATATAATTTTAAATGTTAAGATTATAGCCTTGAGATTTAATGTCATTGATAGGAGATAAATGTCTTCTACCGTTATTAGATGTAGTGAAATATCTAAAATATCCTTACTCAGAGAGTGAGAGAGAGTGCTCTCCCTCCCACTCCGGCGAGGCCCCCCCACCGATGGCCATCCTCTATGTCCCTGCAGAGAGTCCCCACCCTCCCTCCCACCATCGGTGAGCCCTCTCTCCCTCAGGCGAATATTCCGACAGACTATAATGTCGTCTGAAATTTTGATAAATTTTTCGATGAATAGATATTTGTCGAAAATACAGACTGATATTCCGACGGATCCTTTGCCGTCGAAGATTTTCGTCGCTATGACCGCCATTTCTTGTAGTGTCCCATTGTCATAATCCAACATCTTCTCTTTTGTAAGATTTGGTTCCATGTTCCTCCAATCTCCTATCCTTAGGGCGAACCAAAAAGAGAGTAGGACTAAGGGCGGAAGACTTATTTGATAAGTACGAACCCTAAGACTTATTTGATAAGTACATCACATAAGCACATCCATAGTTTCCAATTTATTTGATGTAGGATTTCTAAGCACAAATTAAGCGTAAATCTTACTCCTAATTTTTTCAATCTATGTTCTAAACTATTTCCCCAATAAGTACGAACTGCACATGTTCAGATCAAGTTGAGACTCATGTTTTAATGTCTTTAAATTTTTTTCGAAGTGTTAACACAAATTTTCATGAATGATAAGATACACAACAACTAGGATAATTTAATAAGGTTCAAGATGAGTTTTAAATAAAATATGGAATGAAGTAAGAAAATGTGTTACATCATGTACCGGTCTTGGTTAAAGTCATTTTTAAGGATAATAAGTCTTCCATTGCATGAACATAGGGTGATCCATATAAAAAGTCCATTGCATGTTATGATTTAACTTGAACCTAGACCCTATCACATAGTTGAGCCATATTTTTTACTTAGAACTCCTATTTGAATGTGCAAAGTAAAGGGCTACCCAGTGAAAATGGCTACTGGTGGAAAGGGCTATCCAGACTAGGTGTTTTAAAGGGGAGATCCAACGTGGAGCTACCTGTAAGTATAACTGCCTAGAATGTGAAGCCGCCATTACATGTTCTTTATGTGTTTAGCTTACGATCTATGTTTTATGTTTAGACTTTGATTACTCTAGTTAATATGTTGAAAATATGGGTGTAAGTTTCATGATATGATTATGGTTATGAATATGATATGCAAGTATGTGCGTGCTATATGTACGTGTAAGTATACTCACCCACAAATATCACATGTTGGCTTTCCTGATAAGAGGATATGTTATTATGTTAAGAAAAATTTTCTTTCAAGTATGAAAATAATAAGATGCCTCATGGTATATTTATGCTCGTCTGTATGTGATTTATGTTTATGATGCTCATTTGCGCGGGTGAATTTATGTTGTAAGTTTATGTTTTTGCCATGATATCCTTAGCTACTGTGTCTAACTTTCATGTTTTCTTCCTTGATCTCATAAGCATTGGACGGTGAAATGAGACATCCTCGTTGCTAATCCACCTATGCTAACTTGATTAAGATTTTACTTAAGGATTCCAGTTTTTTCTCATCTGAAGTGGTTGCACTTATTATTATTTATATCATGATCATGGATAAGATGGTATAACTAGCGGATAGGTTGGGCACGGGTTTTAAGTTGTTCTGCTAACCGGCGATCATTGGGTTAGTGTTAGGAGTTATAATGAGTGTCATACTCAGCCTGCTGTACAAATAGTTTTAGATGTCGAGTCGTGAGGAGATGCAATGGTCGCACTGTTTTTCAGAAATTTGGATAGTGCTGCGTGTGATGGGGAGCTTTCAGGTGTGGCTTTGTGACTATAGGCCGACAATGTCACAACAATCTTCGTTTTTGTTATCTATTATTCTCCTGGGTGGACTTTTATATCAAGACACTTTTGTATTTTATTATGGATTGTGAATGAAAAATATTTCTTATTTATTTATTATTTATAATGTGTGATTAATGACGAATGATTTCATATTGTAGAATTGAATACTCATGACGCTACTACTCTTGGGTATATGCATACATATGTCGCACTTCGTGTTTCCGATATAATGGGGTGTGATAGTTGCTCTAGGGAGGCCTCCCCTCCCACCTTCAGCTAGCCCCGCTCTCCCTGTTGCTCTGCCCATCCCCCCCACTCCCTCATCATCGGCGGTCTCCTCCCCCCTCTCCCCCGCCTCACATTCGGCGACACTACTCTCCCTGGCCCTCCTTACTACTCTGTCCCCCATCCCCTCCACACCAACTCCCTCCACCTCGCACCCGGCAACACTGCTTTTCTCGTCAGAGTTTCCATCGGGGAGAGACAGTGTGTGTGTGTAGATTAGTAATTTATCTCTTAATCTACGTTTAACTCAAGTTAAATCAACGAGAGTTACGGAAAAAGTATGACCGTAACATTTAACACTAAATAGAGTATATTCTTGATAATATATTCAAACGAAAGTTATATTTGATATAATTAATATTTAGAGATGTATATACATATAAATTTAAAATTTATTTGTAAACTTATAGTTCTTGCTTAGGCCATTGATGGTGTAGTGTTGTTTGCATGCGAACACGTGTCTCAAGGTTAATTTCGATTGCATGAGAATATATTTGAAAGGATCTGGGGGGAGGCTCCGCTGCGCGCCAAGCCGTCGCCTCCGGTCGCGGGAAGCCCCGCGGAACGTCGGGAGGGGGGAGCTCCCGCCGGGAACTCCCCCCCCTCTCTCTCTGCTTCTCCTCTCTTGGAGGCTCATCGCCAGGTTCGTCTTCTCTAGGGCGCTTCCTAGGTTTGTCAGGGGGGTTTTCTAACCCCTTCCTGGAATTGTCAGGGAGATCGAAAGTCCTCCGATCTTCCCTGGAACCCTCCCTCACCTTCTCCCCCTTTCCCCCGCGCTGTTCCCCTGCCCACCCTTGCTCCTGCCCCTCCCCCTTTCTCCGACGTCCCCCCCCCCCTCTTCGTTTCTCCGCTCTCTCCCTTCCACCCCCAGTCGACCTCCGCCCATTCCCCCTTCCTCCGCCCCCCTCTTCCGGGTCTCTCCCCCTCCGGCTTCTCCCCCCCCTCCTCCTTTCGCCCTTCTCTCCGCCCCCCCCCCTCCTACGCCGCTCCCGTCGCCCTCCTCCCCACCCCCATTCCCCCGCCCTCCACCCCCGGGCCACCCCCATCCCTCCGACGTCCTCCCTCCCTCCACCTCCCGCCGCTTTTCTCTGCCCCCTCCTGCGCTGTTCTCTCCCCCCCCCCCCCCGGTGGCCCTCTGTCTTTCCCTACCATTCCCCCTCTGCCCCCCCTCCTGGCCCCCCATCCCTTTCGCCCTCCCCCCGCCCCCCCTCCTCTTCCTCCGGCGCCCCTCACCCCTCCGGCGCCCTTTAGACCCCTCCCCTCCCCTGTCTCCTAGTCCCCCCATACCTTTTTGAAGCCCACTGGCCCCCGTCATCCTGTCCCGGTTCCCCCCCCGCCGGTCTGGGCTCTCTCTCGGGCATCGTCGGAGCTTGGGTCCGGCCCTAGTGACGCTGGCTACGGATCTCTTCCCTCGATTTCGAAGAAGCTCGGAGGTACAGCGCATTCCCCCCGTATCCTTCCGGATATCGGCCTCCCGAGCGTTCTCTACTCACCGCTTAGTGCTAGAGCGGTTCGGCTGCCATGTGCGCCTCGAGGAAGATCTCTGTCACCTTCAGCACCGGCCGGCTCGTCTTCCGATCCTCTGGAGTTCACACCGATGGTGGCTGCCGTGGCTCTTCACCCCTCCTCGTTACCTCCCATGTTTGTACGTCGCTTCGATGACAAAATGGGTCATGTATGGGCTTTTCTGTACGGTTTGGGTTCTCTGCTTCCTCATGTATGTCGCTCTGTCGACTGGATTATCTTCCTTGCATGCCATGTATTATGTCTCTAGTATGAAATGAAATGATATATCATGCTTCCAAAAAAAAAGATCGGTGAAGAAATAACCTTATCTGAGATTGAGATTTGTATCCTATTTGTAATTTCTCAGTTAATGGTCATATTTCTCTACTTCGTTGTCACATTTCTCAGTTAAAATAGTTTCAGGTTTCGCGAGTGTGATTACCCCCTGTTGGGGTAAAGTAGAAGCTGTGGTGCATACCCTGTGTACGGGGGAGGGGCAGGTGACGTGAAGCGCAATCAGGAGAGGCCGACATCCGGTTCCGCTGCCCCCGTCAACGGTAATAACTAGACCTGTAAACGGTCGGATACGGAGCTGATAGTGTGATATCCGGATTCGTATCCGATTAATAATCGAATTATCCGATTAGTAATCGAATTATCCGTCGGATACTTTATTCGAATAACGATTGGATAAATACAAATTCGAATTCGGTTCGAATTTTAAACGGATAATTACTAGGCCTATTTAGGGGTGAGTTGTGTTAGCAGTGTGAGAGCATCATATATTATTTTCTCAAAAAAATAAAGAAAGAGTGAATTTTTTTTATTTTGAGAGATGTTATCAAAAGATTAGACTTCATCCTAAAAAATAAGAGATAACTTACCAAGTGCGTGTAAATAAATTTCTTATTTTTAAATTATATTTTGAGATAAAAAATAAAAAATTATAATCAAATAATATATTAAGATTTAAGTTAATTATATATAGAATATGCATATCATTAGATTTTTATCTAAGGGTTCATATTCAGTCGGATAATATCAGACACAGATATCTTAATATTTAAATTCGTATCCGATTAATAATTAAATATCTGATATTTAATTAAATTATTCGTCAGATATTTTATTCAGATAATTATTTAATTAATGAATACGAATTCGAATTCGATTCGAATTTTAAATAGATAATTATCGAACCAGTAATAACCACGTGGGTAAAATAAACCAGTCAAAAGGTTAAAAACAAAAGAAGCGCATTAATACCGGAGGGCCCTTTCTTTTTTACTTTTCCGCTTTTATTACATTCTTACATCGACACGACAGCTCCTCCGAGGGGAATCACCCGCGCTTAGCGGGCTGGCCCGTACGTCGCCCTGTTATTTCCCTTCTACCCCGGGCTTTTGGCAAAATATCGGTTATGCCACCGAGGGGGAGGACGGTGGCCACCGGCAGCGATGATTGTCGTCTGAAGAGGCCGCAGGGCCGCGTAGGTTTTCCTCTCCGCACTTTTTGACTGCTCAGTCGAAAAAGAGGCGGGTAATAGAGAAAGAAGCGGTGGGGTGGGGGAATCAAATCATTGGAACATGAGATTTTTATCCTCAGCTGTGACGCAATAAATGCCATTTTTAACAATTCTAATTTGCAAAAAGGTTGGAGTAACTTTTTCCCTCTCCCCCTCTTTATCCGTCTTTCATCTGCCCCCCTCCCCCCCCCTTCCTCCAAGGCGAGGTCTCTTCTTCTGGTCTCCTTTCGAGAAGGGATCACAACGATCATCATCAGAGGATCACCAATCAGGGCCGTCGCTTTACATCGGCCTACGCGGGGGCTTTGCACCGAAAGAAGGCTCATGGTCGTAGAAGGCCACGTGACCTCCCCAGCTTTCCTTCGCTGCTGCTTTTTTTTTTCACCGCTCCTCGCCCGCGTCTCCTGCGAGACGTCTCGTGGGTGGCACCGTGGTAATAATGTCCTGTTGCTTGGCACTTCTGTAAGGAGCGGAACCAAGACAAGAAGCTGTGCCCGAGAATTTACACCAAGTGCCCATGGCTTCGGATCTTCGAAGACCGTAAAAGAGAAACTTGGCTCGTCTGACTAAAATGCCCCCCTAAAAATTACCGCATGGCAAAAACCTTGGTGCCACGGATCAACAGTTTATTTGCACAGTAAGAAATTCAAATATATGCGTGATTTTTTTACCGATTTCCTGTGTACAGATTTGACACTTCGGTTAAACCATGTTCGTCGTGGTTCTAATACTTCTTTTAGGCCCCATGATGGCAGAATAGTTTTGAGGTATATTTGAAGGTTATAAACAAGTTATTCTATCATCTAGTGATTTTTATTTTAAAAAAGTAACATAAAAGTTAGATATTCAACCTTTTGTTTTATGCTGTGAAATGATGATATACTTCTTAAAATCACAAACTTTAATAATCCCTGAACGTGTTTTTTTTTACATTTTAGAACCATGTGAAATGGCTATTGGTTTCATCCGTGGAGCGCCGAGCGCGTAACCCGGCCGAGGCCATGTGAGGACGACTCAGACGGCCCCCCGGGCATGTGGGGCCGTCGGGGGGGGGGCGCCCTCACGTGCTCCCCCGCTAATTCCCCTGCCTTAATCACCCCCTCCCCCGAACGGCAATTTAAAACCCTTAATCCGATGCCGATAAATTATTTGTCCAGAAAAAAAAAAACTCCGGCTCAGTGATCGGTGTGCAGCAGTGGATCGCCGCCCCAGCTGTCGACACGCGTCGCCTTAAAGAAATCCCATCCATTTTTCACATTCATTTTTTATTACTTTTTATCTGGGCCTGAGATCGGGGGGGCCCGCTAACGTGCGCTCCTGACACCGTGGGTCTATTTACGACTTTACCACTCCGATAGGTGGACTTTGTGGGCTAGTGCTGTGATTCTGTCAAAAGCTATGCCGCTTTCATTAGTCGCCCATGAACTGATCTCCATCCTTTCGTTACAGTATTATTGATAATGAGGATTATTAGACAATGTGTTTTTTCCGAAGATTTCAAATGTTAAGTAAAAATATTAGTTTGTCTGACAGCATTCAAGATCTACACGAACCATATACACTCCTGATCATTAGAAAACAAAAGAACTGCACCCACGTTCTACATGTTTTTTTTTCATATTTCTGAAATTAGATGGGATATATCAATATTGAATATAGGACATATTAATTAATCATGTCAAACTATAAACTGTTGATATTGATATTACCTTATGCATATAATTTAATACGAACTATAGTCATGAAGTAAAATATGACGCGCCTTATTGCAATTTTCGTTGCAATATTTTCCTTATTCTATTAGAATTATCACAGGATTAGAAAACATTTGATGGTATTTTTCCTTTTTTCTTTTTCATTTTTCATGCTCTCGTAACTGGAACCCATGTAAGAATTGTGACATTCTCCCGTAAACCAAACAAAATATGCCCAAAGAATCTTATTCCGAGTAGGAGAATCATAGCGGGGCACAACAACGTCGTTGGCTGCTGACATTACACTATACTCCGAACAGTTTCAAATCTCCTCCAATCTGATTGACAGCTTAGGTAACTGATTGGGTGCTACAATTTATTTCTCTGTTATAATATTGGTTGCACCTTTTTTTTAAAAAGAAAAACAGCTTCATGTTGGAAAATGAAACCCTGATATCTCTATTATATATACACATAAACTTTGTTTAATTAATTCATGCAGACGCCAACTGGCCTCAGTGATGGAGGAGCATAGCAAACGTGACCCCATCTTAATAAATTAACTTGGGAATTGGTGACTAAATTAATGAGGACCACGTGTGATGCATCTTGTTAAGAGTAATATATTGCTCCATAATATAAATTTGTAATGAAATGCAGAGTTCCAGACGACTGGTTGGGTTTGTGATAAAAGTTAGGGACCTTAAGCTAGGGTGGCGGGTGGTGCAGCTGTGGAATCATGATTAATTAATTGATGCTAATTAGTGGGGTGAAGTGAGGCAAAGGATTTGAGGAGGATTTCTAATGTGTAATCCACCTTTCGGGGGTCATCTGTTGGATATTTTAATGATGAAACGCCATTGACAGGAGCCTAGGGTTTGATCAGAATTACGTATGCAATGTGATGGGAAAGATAATGGCAAATTAATGGTAGAAGGTTAAGGTCAATCAAGTTGCATATGGTTACTGCATAGATCTATACCTGCCCAAATAAATGGGGTCTTTTCAGGGCAACCCTAACAGGCAACATGGATTTAGAACCAATTAATACTCTTCAACTCTTGTACACAAGTATCTGGGTATTAATTAAAAAAATCATAATTAATAGTACTGATATAATGTCAAATTTTATAGACCACATAAATATGACATTCTAAAGTATTCTATAGCATTTTATGCCAAATGAATCAAGCATACTTTTGTCTCTGCCATCAGTCAATTGAGGATATCTAGCTAGAAAGAGGACTAACACTCTTTTTTCTTTTCCCCATAATCTCAACAAATTGTCTTGTGTAGGTACTGTGAGCCATTCAAGTAAACTTGAGTATGGCAATTATTTATTGCCTCATATGTTTCCTATAAATCTGGCAAATACTATTCGATAAAAAATTATCGATTTCGCTGATAACTAATTATTAGAGCAGTGTCATTCCAAGTAGGCCTGTCAACGGATACGGATATTATCCGGATCCGCTTCGATTCGTATTCATTTTTTCGGATACGGATAATATCCGAATTTGAATCGGAGCGGATACGGATATTATAATATTCGCTTCGAAAAATATCCGTCCGTAATATTATATATCATATAATACATATTTTTAAATAATATATTATAAAATAAATAATATTATAGAGAAATTTAGATATTTTATAGTTGTATTTTAATTTAAAATTTATTTTATATATTTTTGATATTTTATAATTATATTTTATATACTTTTAATATTTTATAATTATATTTATATACTTTTAAATTCGAATCGGATAATTCAGATTTTAAAACGGAGCGGATACGGATAGTCAGATATTCGCTTCGTATCCGAATCAAATGAGAGCGTATCAAAATCGGATAACTCAAATCGGAAAACGGAGCGAATACGGATAGTCATATATTCGCTTCGTATCCGCTCCGTTGACAGGCCTAGTTCTAAACTTATTACTATTATTTCCTTCTACAATCTTCTCTTCCACTCCACAGACAAAGGAAACAAAGGAGCAAAATCGGTGAAAGTCAAAGTGAGCACCCAAGTCAAAACAGTTGGAGACCTCGAAGCATCTCGTGTTTACCTTAATCCTTCGGGCATGCCAAACCGACACGGTGCTCATCATTTTCTTTTTTAACCACTGTAGAGCATATTCCTTCGAGGGTATTGGATAAGTGGGAATAGATTACGTTATCCGATCTTATTCCTCATCTTCGATCTGATTGTCAAAACGACTGTTCGACCGAGAACGGCTTACGTTGGAATAACGTGGGATACAGATCATCATTTAATCTTGGGAGCCGAATTGTTAGTCCTCACAGGAGATTGGGTGAAGGAGATTAATTTAACAGCGGGTGAGACATTTCAAAAAATAAATCATTTTATTTTAAGTAGGAGACATCATGATATGGGTAATCTTTCTGAGAAATGTGAAAAATTGTAACCCCTTTTATTTTATCTTTTTCTTAGAATAATTTATTCCACCCTTAACTTAAATATAAGCCAGTATATCATAATCGCATCGAAGTATCTTATATGTCCATTCAAATCAATAAAGATGAATAAGAGTGTGATACCGTCCTCACCCTGGAATATAATAGACCCGACTAGAATAGACAGTTTACCTTTACCCCCATCGATATTTTATTCGGCTCTTTCACTGGACACGGTAGAATGATGTCACCTTATTCTCTCGATCTAAGTGGAATATGGTTATAGTTGGAAAATCAAATAATTAATCATTTTATTCTCTCCATTGAAATAGAGATACCATCCAAGCATAATTTACTTGAATGAATTTATTTAAGAATTTTTACACGTAAAATTTAATTTTATCTAATATATCTCTCAATTGAACACATTATCATGAATATCTTTTATTTAGATAGAAATATTGTGATTATATCTTTTTAATTTACTGTCGTCGATAGAGGAGAATATTCCGTGAATTATATTATCTACGGTCGTTAGATCTAAAATATATTTGACAAAATCAAACTTTACAAGAGTATATATATAAAAATCTTACTCTTTAACTCACACTTAACTCGAGTTAAACACACGAGAGTTACGACGAAGACATAATCGTCACATTACTCATATTTCGATGACATTTATGATAATATACTCCGACGAAAGGTATATTTGACAAAATCAAATTTTACAAAGATATATATGTAAAAATCTCATTTATGAGAAATACTTATTACTCGTGTAGGAAAATAAATTTATTATCCGTTCTATCTTTCAGTGGATCACATATGTAATGTGTGTGTCTCATTTTTTTGTTAATTTTATAGATATTTTTAATGAGATTTTTAATACTATAAAGGTGAGAAATAATTATTTAAGAGTGAAAAATAGTTATACGAGGGTGACAAATAGTTATGTAAGAGTGATAAATAATGAACTCCTGTCAATTTTTGCATATTTTTAAGGTGATGAACGAGACTTCCAATATTATTTAAGAGTGAAAATAACTATTTAAGGATGATAAATAGTTATGTAAAGATGATAAATAGATGAAAATATATATAAAGATTTAAAAATATTTTAAAAATTTACTAGATGAGATTCACGTGCCAATGACATGAATTAATAACATATTAAACGAGTAACTTTTCTACCGTTCTAACAGGGTAACTAGCGTTTCTCTTTATTTATTATCAAACAAAACCCTTGAATAAGCCACCGTGAAAATGTAAACAATTATGTGAAGAAATGACACCTTCATTTAAAAGTCTACTAAATTACAAGGAGTATCCCAGGCGTAATACTGTACTCGGGACTAACACTATAATCCCAGGCATGTGACGTGCCAAATATCTTCGTCACATATGATTTGACAATTTTTCCTCTTTAACTATAGGCACAGGTTATCACATTTCTCCCCCAAATTCTAGAAAAGCTGGCGAGCAGTTAAGTTGGACCAGTTTTGGCGTTCGCGGGATTGGGAGAGCCGCGGATTCGCTATCTGAGCAGATCTTTATTAGCTTTGCATTTACGGCTTTGAACGGTTGGAACATCAATATCACTTCACGTTTGAATCACACACCCATCACAAACAGTTGCAAGCCGTGGTTGGTTCCCATCATTTCAAGGACGTTGCTTCTCCCCTTGCCGCAAGGGGACACCGACGTGAGTGCATGGGATTGATGCCAAATATATAGAAACAAGGTCTCAAAGGATCACAGCCGTCAATGCTTTGAGAAGGAGATGAATTGGTGGGTCCATTAGCTTCCTTCCCCCTAGAGGAGTTAGAGTGCCCACAAGCTATTATCTCCGTGTGGGTGACTCACATGAGCCCCCCCCCTCTCCCCAAGCTACACCTTTGATGTTATTAGATAATTCACATTGTGGAATAATAGATGACAAAAAGGTTTTGTGTTATCTATGTTTCAACAGATCATCAAAGGAGACGAAGAAGCTAGAGAAAAGGAGGAGGGGGAAAGAAGAACACCCTTATTATAATAGTTCTCCACGACATGTAGTATGGTTTTGGAACAATGATGAAGCCCAGGATAATTTAAACTACGACGTGCGGGGGGGGGGGGTCGGGTAATCGGAAACCCAGTCTCATCATGTGGCACAATATTGTGTAGGTGGTATGTCATTTAATGGGCGCAAATGCATGTAATAAAATAAGATGAAACCATGCTGTGTCGTTAATAATTAATGTTGAGCTGGGAAAGAAGGGGTGGGTATGGCCGGTGACCCACTGACGTCCATGTGACCCTTGCGGGGGTCTTCTGCGCAAGGGCTGGTGAGGCCACTGGGGCTTCGTTGGGGGTTGGGGTCTTGGGGGAGGGGTGGGCCCATCCTTGGGGCCCCGTGGTCAGCTGGTGACGTGGACGGGGCCCCGTGGGCTCAGGGGTGTCACGTGTCAGCATGCGAGTGTCTTCTTCTACCATCCGAAGTCCAGCGGATAAGAGCAGGGGGGGGGGGTGAGGGGTGGCAGTGGGCGGCGCGTGGCGACTGAGACGAGCATGGGGATCGAGTAGAAGGCGGCATGGGATCTTGCAGGTTGCGGGGGGCACCACCACCATAAGCGCAAAGCAAATGGGAACCCATGGTGTTAATTGTCTGTGGATGCCATGTTTTGTGCCTCGTTGATGTCTGGAAGTATTAAGGGCGTTTTTGACAATTGGCTGGGGGTAAGTTAATCGACTCCGAAGGGTCGATTAACAGGAGTTGTGAGAGGGGGAGGCGGGGCCCACCTTAACTCCGTGTGCATAACCCACCGACATCCTCCCGACCAACTCGCTATCAAAGACGCCTTAAGAGAAGGAGAGTAAACGATTTCCTACGGTTTCTGACGGTCAAAATTGTTCCTCCACTTTGGTAGAACTGTTGAGGCCACATAAGAGAGAGAGAGGCGTTTGGTCACGAGTGTTTTAGTGGTATTCTGTATCACAGTCAAATGCACTGCGGTACTACCGGGTCTACCTTTGACCCCTGTTTTTCCCTACACTAGCTTAGGCATGCGGTGCATATATAAATGCACAATATGACAATAGTTTCTTACCCAATCCTGATCAGCGTTGCATCCTAATTTTCTTTTAATTTCATGGGACTGCAATTAAGGTTTGTGTGGAAGAACCAAGTGGAAGTGTTGCTTTCGCAACACTTGCACTCCTGGGCACGGGTATTTGTGGGTGAAGGCTCAATCATGGGAGTTCATCATCCTCCCGTGCGATGCAACAATGCCTAATAGTAAGTCGTAGGCAAATGCCAGGCCAAACCAATGTAAATATCTGAGTGCCGCACCTGCGGTGTAACTCGAAGGGACATGTCTCCACCATGACGACATTGGACATATATATATATATATGTATATATATAGGGTGAACTCATGGCCAACACCAAGTCAACTAATTGGTTCCTTAACTGTGTTCTTGTGTGCTTTAAGAGACCGACCTCTCTCTTGTTTCTTTTGAATGAGAATTAATGTATGGTGAACGTACATATATATGTCGTTGTAACCAAGATAAGATTTTTGAGAAATCCGATGCCCGACTTGACCTTTTATTCTTTGGCCCTCGTTAATGCATGGGATGCATATACGTGCTTTCAAGAACATTTGGGAAGAGAGGGGGGATAGATAGACAAAGAACAAGTGGTAAAAAACCCCAATGGAAAAGAAAAGATGCTCCCTGGGATCAGACCTCTGATGTCACTAGAATATTCTAGAAGAGCAGAAGGGCAAAAAAAAAAGAAAAAGAAACAACTTAATTGGACTTGCTTCCACGGGCACGCCGTTTAGTTTGTGCGTCATTCTTTAGGAAGTAAGGTTTGCCTTTCTTTCAAAAAGAAAATGATTTCTTTTTTGCAGATATATCACTATGCTATGGATAATTAATGATTGAAGGTACATTTGTCATCGCGCCAGAAATGCGCGTAGATGTGTGTAACCATTAATCTTGGGAACCCCTTCAATGTCTATAAATCTCTTTCAGTACTTCAAGTAAATGTTGTTCATTTTCCTCAAACATGCCCTGAAACTTGATTGTTTATCAATTTAACAACAGGACGGATGGGAGGATCAAAAAGAAAGGGAAATAAGGGAGATCATTTTTATGCATCATTCGTTCGTTCAAGAGTCATCACCATGCAAGAATCCCAAAAGAAAAATCTCCCTTTTGCTTGGAGAAAAATCCGAGGCCACATCTCTTGACACCCACGCTTAGCCACGGAACGTGCAAATGGACTTTGGCCCATCTCAACGCCAGCCAAGGGGAAGGCTTCAATGCTAAGCGTCGAAGCATTGCTTTCCCCCCAATGATCACAAGACGTGTCCACTTACAAAGATTTTGTGGGTGTGGGGAGAGAAGATTTGATGCCCCCCATTCCCCCCCCCCCAAGCATGATAAAAACAGATCCCCACACCACTGTGTTCTTCACTTCAATCCTTCTTCTTCATCAGCCCCCCCCCCCCCCCCCCTCCCTCCCTCTCATATCAGCAGCATCAGTGGACCCCCATGCATGGGAGCATAGGATCCCCATTCCTCCTCGAGGGCCTACCGGATGGAGGGCCCCGATCGCAGTGCCGATACCTTGATCGGTCGATCTCCGGGCCCCGTCGTTGCGTGGGATTTTATGAGTGTTGCCCTCCTAACCTCATTTAGGTAATTAGGGAGTTTCATTGATTGTGGTGGCTATACTAATTGGGAAGGGTCCGAACAAATGATCATGAGCTTCCCATTGTGGGGGAGGTGGTCCATGCATGGAAGCTCATTCGGGCAGATCATCAGATCGTTAAGACATGAGCAGGGATGGATGGACCCTTTGGAGGCCTCCAACTTCTCCGATGTTGAACTCTTTGTGGAGTGCCGTTGGAGGGCTATTTCAGTCTGTTGATCATCAAACAGATTACTCCCCTGGACTTGGATTACCACAGACGCATCCTACCTTTTTCCAAAGGAGACAAACATGTCTATATGCAGATGGAGCCAGTCGAATTCATGGTGCAGTCAACAAAGTTGGAAAAAGCATTGACGTATGATGGAAACAAAAACGCCTTTACGCAAGTGTTCTACACTTCGTGACGGAAGAAATTCCAAGCCCCGCGTAGAAACCACTCGCGGAGTTGAACAACAGAATTACAAAAGCTCGCATTCAACCATTTGACATTGAATTCAACAACGATAACAACAGCAGCACTAGCAGTAACAAAAAACCCATTCTCTGTTCGGTCCATATGGTTGGGATTATTAGAGGATTCTAATGATTAGAATCTTCTACGTAATCTCATCCCAACTAAGGCCTCGTTTGGGAAGACACCTAACTTCTTCGTTCTCACAAAAATCCCATCATCGTACAAATCTCTGATGAGATGAAGATTTCTAATTATTTAAAATCTTCAAAATCCTTTCAACACCTGCTTCTCAAGATTCCCAGCGGAGGCCCGATTTGTGCTTGGGTTCTCTTTCCTCGGTTTTTTCTCCCAACTCAAAAGTCTAGGCGTATGGATCACGTTCGGTAAAAATTAAAACATGTAGAGGGATTTGAGCTCAAACACCGAGGAACCATGCCTTCCCAAATGTGGTTTAAATGATCTAAAGTTATCTCGTTTTTTGTATTGAGTGGATTTTTTAAGATGGAGAGAGAAAGATACAAAAGGAGGAGTGTTAAATAATTTACAAAAAATTCTTATGAAATTTTGGGGTCGATTTCGAGATCTAAAATCTATGGCACTCTGACATTTGTCTTATACAGAGATTTTTTTTCGTCTGAACAATCACAATCAAAGGGACCCTTAATTAATTACGGTGTAAACACAATGAACGTTGGTATTGGGCCTATTGTCCAACTGGGTGGGCTTCAACAAATAATTACATTCTCGGAGAATCTGAGTCAAACTTGTATCTGATAAACTTTCCAAGCTCAATTTTCGGTTAATACAAGACAAGAGGGGAAAAAAAGATTAGAAAAATAAGCTGAGGAATGTCAATGAAAGCCTTAGTTCAAAACGTTTATGTCATATTATTTCATGTTACTAAATGAAGAATGCTACTATGAATCGGTCTAAGTCGGCGATGGGACTGTTGTCGGCGATCTAGCGCGATATTGCCTGTTTGATTTCTTTCAGTTGGCGTCCCCATTTCAACTCAAACTTCAGGGGGTGGCAGCCAGCAGGTGAGGGTGACAGTCGAGATCACCTACGCCTGGTGATGTGCTGCTACTACGCAACGCTGGCGGGCCTCACCGAATAGGTCATCTCCACTTCTTTTCATGTGAGATGTGGGCCGAGCTGTTGCGTGCCACGCCTCCTCCTCCCCAGTCCCCCCCAGTGCGTACGCTGGAGGACACAGCGGGATGTTACCTCGGTGACGATTGCATCTTATGCTATGTATAGTCGGCATCAAAATCTTATGGTTTGCCTTTTGAGGCCGGAAGAAACATTTGGCAATATCTAGAGCCCATGTGCGTGGGCCCAATTACGTATCTGATTGGACTTTGCCCATGTGTAGCCGAGTGGGCCAGATACTTGCTCCGCTCGTCCTTCCAACTTTTAAGTCCGCATCACCTGAAGGCCTTAAGGTATTAAACGTCCTAACCATGATCTCCCAGGGAAACAAAGAAGAGACACTCAAACATGTTGTTATCTAATAGTTTGAACGGTTATAATTTGGAATGATTGTGAGGAAAAAGATTAGGATACTCCTACCGACTATGACGAATGATCTTTTGCATTTCTACCTTGGCTGCTCAATATATAAGGAGAGTAAAACTCAACGGGTCCAGCGTGACCCGATAATGTGAGGCTCATGTTCACTTGCGAAAATTTCTGAATTTTCACGGCGTGACATATACTCACCTTTCGGAAGGTCGAGATAAGTCGACTTGACACGCGAGGATTCTAAGGATATTGACAAGGAAGTGCGAAGAACGAAGTAGTATCACTGGGTTAGGGATAATCGGATAGAATGCGGACGTGCCAGTCGATTACTCGACGATCATCTACGGAACCAAATTTTGACCGGAGAATTGTCACCAGGGCACGGCACGTGGGCGCATAATGTCGAACGTCACACGGAGAGAAGGAAGTTCCGATGGTACGAGTGGAGAAGATTGTGGGGACTCATGTACATGACGTCTTCCCCACCGACCGCAAGCAGTCGGTGTTTGTTTTACATCGGATTGAATCCGAACACATTTGTTTCTTTTCCTGAGAGAAGACTGGGATACCCTAGAAGCCGTAGCATACATAGAGGATAGGGTTTGCACTACAGCTAGACTTTGACCGTCGGGTCTGACAGACTGGGTTGACAGCATTGGGTTCTGGGTTGACTGGGTGAGACATAGACCGGAGTGAGGCTGCAGAAACTGGCTCAACAACCCATTACAGACCAGGGGGGCCGAGCCCATAGCGGGATACCTCGACGAGTCATGGCTCCATAAACAAGGCCCAACCAAGACCCATGAAGGCTCCTCTAGCCCACGAAAGCTTCTCCAATCCCCGAGCGAAATCTTCATGAGTAGAATCTCCGCGAGAAGTAGGGAGCTTTAGCTTCTGATGGTAGGACGAGGGGACACCCCTGAGGGTGCCGAGGATGCCCCTTCCTATTATGGCATTGTACCCGGTCATCCCGCGTAGGACCGTGAAGTCTGTCAGGAACGTCACGTATCTGGGTGCGACCCCCAACGCGATCGGCAACGATATGCGTCCCTCGGGGAGAACGGTAGTACCAGAAAAGCCATACATGGGTGTGTGCAAGGGTGTTATTCATAACAGGCCCACACCCATAAGTACAAGGCAGTCGTAAGAAATCACATCGAGTCCGCTCCCATTATCAACAAGGATTCATCGTACAGGACACTGATTAATGGTTGATGATACCACCATAGCATCGAAATGGGGAGTAGTTACACTTTCAAGGTCGTCATCTGAAAAGATGATCGGATCATTGAGGTGATCCAGAGCAATGGAGTCACGGCAGCTCCTGCCGCCTTGATCCATGGAGTTTACTTCCGACGCGTATCGACGACATCTCCTGCAGCTGTTTTCGCTCGATGACGACACGCCAGAGATCATCATGATTTCTTTTCCGTTAGGTCGGTTGTCAATGGGTGGAGGGGTCGGCTCTTGTTGTCGCTTCTATGCGGCCTTGGCACCAAACGTATCGAGGAGGCCTCGTCGAGTGAGGTCCTCGATTGCATCCTTAAGCTGGATGCAGTCGATCGTGTCATGTCCATGGTCGCGGTGGAAGCGGTAGTACCTCCTCTTGCTCCTAGTCCTTGGACCGGACTTCATCTTCGGGGGCCACCGGAGGTAGGGCTCCTCCTGGATCTCCATGAGGATTTGCTCGGGTGGAGCCGCCAGGGGCGTGTAACGTCGATGCTGGCCTCTTTCTCTAGTCTCTGAGAGGTTGCAACGTTCTCGGTCGCGCCGCTTTTTCTTGTTCCGCCCCTCCCGTGGGGAGTCGGCGGGTGTCTTCCAGTCGGGTTGACCAGTCCCGGCCGTGCGGCCTAGTGCCGCGGTGTTCTCTTCACAGCTAGCGTGCTTCTGAGCCAGGGCGAGAAGGTCCATCAAGGTTGTCGGGGCTTCTACCCCGAGCGAGAGCGTTGGAGGATGGAGTCCCGAGTCCCTTGTGTTAAGGCGGTGGTGGCAATGCCGATGTCCAGGAGAGAGATGCGGAGAGCCTCTACCCGGAAAAGGGACACGTAGTCCCAGAGGGTCTCCTCGCGCCCCTGCCTGATGGCGAGTAGGCTCACTGTCGACTTAGCCTTCTTTCGGCAGCCCATGAAATTCTCCTTGAACAACTTCTTCAACAGTTGGAAGGAGGTTATGGTCCCAGCTTGCAGGGACTCAAACTTGGTCCGGGCATTCTCCCGGAGGGTGGTGATGAACGCCAAACACTTTACGACATCCGAGGCCCGATGGAACACCGGGTTTAACTTGAAGGTGTGCATGTGGTCGGCAGGGTCGGTGGTGCTGTCGAAAGGGGTAAACGACGGTAGTTGAAACTTTGGAGGAATATGGGCTTCCATGATATCGTTGGAGAAGGGGGCATGGAAGTCGGCGGCGTTGTCGATCAAACCCCAGGTCTTCGCAGCATGTAGGACATCATCCAAGTATCGAACTTTGCCCTCTATTTCGCGCTCCACCTCCTCGTAGCGACGTAGTCACTGAGCCATTTCCGGGTTGGAGTGGAGCGAGTTGTGATGGCGAGAGTAACGTTCGGTCGTCGGAGGGTCATCCGGCGTCCAAGATGCCTGGGTCGATGCCCCTTGTGGGCTGGCGAATCCTTTGTCCATCCGTACTGGGCTGCTTGGCCTGGGCCGCTAGCTGTGGGGGGTCTGCTTTGCACCGTGCGGATCTTTGGCCGGCTTGGGACTGACATTATCGAGCCACATGTGGGCCGTATTGATTTTACCCTCCTCATATATTATGTAAACATATGAATGGTTCCGGTGCCTATTGGGTTGGGTCGTAGAACTCATCGATTCCCCTTCTTAACCAATATTTCCGGGAGTAAGGATATATGAGCTCAAATTTCGACTCAAAGTGACGTTAGAGACGTTGATATGGGAATAGAAGTCTTGGAAAAATCTAATGTTGTAAATATTAATAAGATGTTTGATTGTATTTTTTTACGTTTTTAAAAAATAAAAATTAAGTATAAATAACCTATTTAAGAACCGTTTGGTGATACCTCCTTAATTTTTTAAGATGGAATATCATTAAGTTATAACTTTCTTTCAAATAAAAATAAGTCTTGTCCTCTTTTTTGAGAGAGAAACTCACGCGGCCTCATGTTCTCTCTCTTCCTTGTCATCATTCATCCCACCTCCCCATATTACCTCTAGCCCCACCCCCTCCCATGCTCGCCATTCTCGTGCCCGTCATTGTCGTTTTCACCGGCGAAGAATGACTCGGATGATGGACATATTTCAACCATTATAAAAATTATCAATAAAATAAATTTATATAAAATTTAAAAATTATGACACTGATGTATAATATATAATATTTAGTTTACAGTAATTTTAAAATTTAAGTTAAAAATTAATATTAGGTTGAAATAATTTTTTAAAAAAGTGTTCCGAGACTGACTTAGATCCTCTCTGACATTAGAATGATGCAAATTTCCCTTTATGTCAATCAAGGTACTTCTGGAGCTTATGATCTTGTAGATTAAGTAGTTTTAGTTTAATAGATCTGGTATAATTTGTGTGTTTGGAACATCGAGATGGTATATATTGGCTGTGTACGCCACGTGGGACTTCCCACCTGAAGATGGTGTGAGTTTGTGTGACGTCCCTCGAAAGGGATGCCAAGGTCAGACCATTCTCGTACCATTCTTTACAACACTCGTTGCTTGTCTGTTGAGTGCTCTGATGTTATCATAGGATTCAATTCACCATAAAAATTGGGATAATTTCATATATCATTCTTACATGTAAACTATTAAAAATGTCATCTCTGCGTGTCAAATATCATATGTAACATCTTTAGGAATTAAAATGTTCTTATTTGCTAGTTATATAACTATTACATCTCATTAAGCAAATCAGATGTTGTTAGAAGCTAATCCAAGTGAAAAAAGATATTTTTACCCTTTAGTTAAAGTCTAGAACGCCGCCGTCACCGCAACCATCATCGCTTGAAAAGTCTTTAATTACCATCAATGGGCCGTCACCGCTTCCTTATGTTTGAGAAAAGTCAAATTAAGAAAGAGGATGAGTGTGCTTTCTTTTTAAAATAAAAAGTATAATGGGATGTTCGGGAACACTTAAAAAAACTCTTTCTATTTTAAAAATTATGACATATCAATTTTTTATTTAATTTTTAAAATTAATAAAAAGAGTCTTTCATTGTTTGACAAAAAATCTCAATTTTTAAATTTTAAATAAATTTGTTTGGCAAAACTCTCTCGATTATTTTTTTCCCGTTAATTTCTTTCCCCTCCACCGTAGACCACCGCAGAGTCGTCGACGGTAAAACCATCTCCGTTACTATCTTGTCGTCCCCTGCCGTCTGCGGCTCTGTCGTCCCTCCGGCTGTCTTACCCGCCTCTGCGCCTGGTCACGGTTGCATGGACGAGGGCCACCGTAGCACCACCCACACTGCTCCTTCATTTATACGTTCTCCCGACACCGTTGATCCTCTTCCCCATCTCCGTCCTCGCGTGTTCGTGACGGCCGGTCTGCACACGCGGCCCACGGCCATCGTGGAGACCACCCTGTCCCGGCCACATGCCACGGCTTTGCACCGCACCGGTCAGCTGCCGTCGTCGCCGTCCGCGGCTGGGCCCTCGACCGCGCACCGCTGTGCGGATCCTCCGCCGCGGCACCCTCTGCCGCCGCCGCTTGCCAGACTGCCCTCCGGCCAACTCCGCAGTGCGCCAGTCGCTGACCTTCTGGCCGGCAGGCCGCCACCGCCGTCGTCGTTTCTTCCCCCCTCCCCCCCGTGCACCTTCGCCCGCACCGTTGCGGGGTCCTGCTGCCCTCCTGTCCGCTGCCACCACCGCGGGCCCCTGCTACAACCGCGGGGGAGGGGAGCCGCGGGGGGGAGGGGGCTGCGGGGGAGGGGGGAGCCTCCGCCGACGGAGGGGGGCCGCGGGGGAGGAAGAGGAAGGGGGGAGGGAGAGCCGGCGGGAGGGAGAGAGAAACGGGAGACGCGGGGGAGGGGAGGGGGGTCGCGAGTGGGAGGGAGAGGGAAGTCGTGAGTGTTTTAAAAAAATGGTCTAGGCTTTTTTTTTTTAGAAAAATTTACACGGGAAGAGATTCTCTCTCTAAAATTTGGGAGAGGAATACCAAACGGGGTTAGAAGATCTATTACTCTCTTTTTTAAATTTAAGAGAAAAAAAGGAAAAAAATAGCAACCAAACACCCTATAAACATCACGGGGACTTAAGTCATTTAATCCTCCCTCCCATTAGTTAACCATTAAATTCTAATGATGAATATTCTTACTTACTTGGAAGGCAACAAATGGCAACCGATCGAATGACATTTTGGAAATTAAAATTTAATAATGATGGTATATATATATATATATGATATTTGACATGTAAAGATAGAAATTTTGATATTTTAGAAGTAAACGATGGTATATATGAATTTATCCCTAATAAATATCGGTAGATCCATGATTGAAATGTGGTAAGTATAAATGCAGATTCTTCTTATGATCTTGGATGGATAGAACTGATCAGTCCACACGACCCACCTAAGACTACAGTATAACTTCTGCCATGTGAAGAAGTTTATGGGAAACAAAAAGAGATTATTTGTGCCAAATTCAGCGTGAAGGATACCTTTCGTTGACAAAAATTAGTGGGCATCGCCATGTCATTAATGGGGATCTTAGTTAGTTCAACCTTGGTTGATGGTTGAGTTATGTCTCCAAGGCCACACGCGATACATCTAAGAGAACCTTTAGGGCGACTTTGACAACCGATTAAACCGGAGTAGGTTGAGTTACACGACGCTGGGTGAGATACGCTCGTTTGACGGGGAGCGTACATTACCCGGCCTCGGTTGGGTTACCACCCTAACCAGCCGATTAACTCACTCCACCCCTCGCCATCGTCTAAGTTGCACGACCCCGGTTAATGCCTCTCCTCCACGGTACTTTCCCTTTTCACCCCTGACACTTCTTCCTTTCTCTGATTTTTGTTCATCCCACCCAGCGGCGGAGGGGGCGAGAAGGCATTCCCGTGGGTGGTTTCGTGGTCAATCGTCGGCGCCGACCCTGGTTAAGGCCTGCGTTCTTCTCTCCCTGAGCATTTGACACCCCCGACTTCTTATCTCTGGTTTCCAATCTTCCCAGACAGCAAAAACCGGAAGGCAGCGAGAGGGGCAACGCAAGATTGCCAGTCCACTCCACCGCCGACGCCGACCACAGTTATTAAGGCTTGTCTTCTTCTTTCCGGCACGGGACTTACCCTTTTCACCCCCGATCCTTCTTGTGTCTGCTTTCCATTCTTCCCAGCCAGCGGCACCGGAGGGGTTGAGGTATGTACATCGTTGCAGTAAGGCCGCAGATCTTGCGATGGCCAAATGATCGTCGACCAGTTTCCTCTCTGGTCATTCTGCTGTTTTGTGTTGTTATTTCTCTATCACAAGACTACACGATCGGACGGGAAGGGCATGCTCGCAGTAAGGCGACAGATCCAGCACGTAAAAGATCCCTCATAACCTTTTGTCTGATCATTCTACTGTGTGCAGGTCTGTTCGTTGCCCGGCCTGGGACCGTCCGGTTCTCAGGCATAGGGTTTCTTTCCTCCTCCCTACCGTTCTGTGTTTGACTGCACGCAACCTTGGGATAGGGGCATTTGTGTGGTCTTCTCACTGTCAGGCATCGGGAGTTCTGAATCCTCATCACGCAGAGACGTGGGTAACAGCAAAAGCCCCTTTCCCTACGCCCGAGAGTTACAGGTCCCTTCCCTGTAGCACGCATTGCTCTTTCTTATATTTTACCAAGACAGGCTTCAAACAGCAGAAGAGGCTTCGTCTGTAATATTCAATTCGACCGAGGGGGCCTTCATCTCATCTATAAGTTGGGCGCTCTTCTTCTTTGCATCTCCCTGTGTCCACTGCACAACAGCAACCACGGCAACCATTTCCTCTTCCTCCTCTAATTCTCCTGTCATCACCCGGTTCGCCCTTTAACTTAAGTCCATTTGAACTGTATGCTGCTTTGTTGGCTTGGTTTCTTGCTAGTAGTTTTCTTATCTTTATTTCAATAGAAATGTTGTATCCCAAGCTTGACTTACTCTACATTGTTTCTGCTGACACTCATACTGCTGAAGGGGGAGGAAGCGTAGGCGCCCAAATATGTCCGCAGCAGGTACATTTGCCATTTTACTTCACAATTCTCCTTGGCATTTTATCCAATTTTTCATAAGTTAGGCCCTCTTGTATGTAGCCACTTTAATATGTTAATCCATGGATCATCTACATATAAGCTCGAAAAAATTTTTTGTCTGTAGAATGGTAATAGATAGGATTTTATTATTAGGGAATGACTGTATTTTTTTGAGAAGGAGAATTGTGATTCAAAATGGTATTAACATTGTCACAGGGATTAATATGTTGGAACTGTTTTTTTGTGAATGTACATACATTGTATTTCCATGGTTTGTAGAGTTAGCATGAACTATGTACTGCAATTTGTGTGTAATGGATTAAATTAGCACTGTTTGCTTCTATCATTGTGTGCATGGGTTTGCTTTGTTTTATCAAGAAGGAATGGGTCGATGTTTGATGTATGATGAGAAGTTAATTTTCTCAAGTTATCTAAAGTGAAGATTTTAGTGTCGTTTGAAGATTCATACCATGTGATTCATGCTTACTTCTTTAACTCTGGAATCAACTCCTTTTTGTTCTTGGTTCAAAGATGGCAAAGAAAGGGCTAGTAGGTGACATATTTCAGAAAATACAGGTGATGCCCCTCATTTTATAATTAGTTAGCCACCCCTTTGGCCCGAGTTGTTAGGATCACATGCCCTAGTAGGTGACACATTTCAGAAAATTTCATGCCATGTTGGGAAATTAATTTCCTAGATTTTCCATCACCCAAGTTGGCCAGGTTTTATGAGTTTTGAAAGTCCACGGTTTCAAGAGTGAGGCCACACATGTATTAACCCAAGGCTCTCACACCACGTGTAGCTACATACCCAATAATATATGACTGGCTAATCATATGTTAGGGAATCATGATTTGCTAGGTCAGATGGTGCAAATTCCTTTCATGAAGAAGCCCTACCAGGTTAACCTCTTCATCTAGCCATCGAACTCAATGATTCAGTGGACTCTCTATCACATCTCTGTTCCTCAATATGGCAAATGTGTTGAGCATAATAGCTTATTAGGAACAGCAGAATAGGATCACAAGTATATACTCCGGCAGATCTTAAGTTCAGTCTCACCTACACAAATGACAAGATTTTCATCCTCAAATGAGACAGAAGTGATTTTCAGTAGAAAATTTATGCTCTGGTACAAGGGTTTACGTCAAGGTCTGAGACAAATAACAGCAAATGTGAGTTGATCTCATAAATCTTTTATCATGTGTCCACTTCTATATAGACAAACTATCACTTCTGTGGAGGTCCAATATATCATCTATCCACTTTAATCCTGCTTTTCTGTTGTTCAGATATTAGACTTTGATAGAAGAATATCATCTATCCACCTTGATATTATCCTCATATTTAGCTTGTATTTGATTTCAAATGTCAAATAGGATGTTCATCGGCAAGAGGGGGGAGGGGAAAGAGTCGCGCACCAAATTGGACAGACTTTCAAGATGCAAAATTACTAGAATTGCTGACAGAACAATATGATAAGAATAATATATCAGATGGGACCTTCAAGCCTCAAGCATGGAATGAGTGCGTGCCAAAGTTTAATGCAGCCACATGTTTAGATTATAATAGGCACCAGCTATACAATCGTTGGAAAAACTTACGAAAAGTTTATGGGTTATATGACCAATTGACGAGAAAAAGTGGGTGGGGGTGGGACCATGATGCCCACATACCTGTGCCGGGGTATGAAGGGGCCTGGGAGGAGCTGCTGGAGGTAATAAATATTTTCATGGTTAATTGTGAAATCTATTTAGGATGTCACCTTTATACATTATTCACTCATTACTTTATTATTTTCTCATCTCAGAGATGTCCTGAATATAGGACCATAAAGGGCAAACCCTTCATGTTCCTGAAAGAAATGGAGTATTTGTGTTCAGGTAACATCGCCCGGGGGGTAGACTGTGAAGGGAGTGTTATCCGTCAGGCCATACCAGCCCAATCTCACCCTTCTATTCAGGATTACTTAAATGCACTAACCGGGGGAGTAGGTATTGAAGGGTTGCATTTCAGTAGTGATGGCTCTCTTGATCCCAGTGCACCTGGTTACCAAGCACCGGCTCGTACAAATAATGCAACCCATACATCTATGAATCCGCCGACGCAGCCAACGAATGCTGAAGGTACATCCAATGCAAAGAGGCGGCTTTCTAGCGGTGGCTCACAGTCACGTTCTAAGAGGATTGGGGATGAATCCGTGATGGCTTTTGCTACTGCTAGTCGTGAGTGGGCGGGTATGATGAAGATGCTATGTCGGGAACAACCATGTGATGAATCTGTAATGCCTAGTGGATCGAGTGTTGAAACAGTCCCCACAGTTCAGGAGTGCATTGTAGCCTTAAAGGCTCTCCCAGGGCTCAACCGTGCAACCGTCGTCAAAGCATTCGACCTCTTCAGTGAACCTAAACATAGGTCTCTGTTCATGTTACTTACTGAGGAAGATAAAGTGGACTGGGTTCATCTTCATACAATGTAGGGAACGGCTTTGGGTGGTGGTGTTTTATAACGGCATTGGGTAGTGGGTCCTCTAGCTATAGGTGTCAGCAATAGTTGTTGTTAGTGATGTCTTGTTTATGGAGCTCCTTTGTACCAGTATGTCTACTTTTGATGGATTTTTCTTTAAGACGTTCACTTGTGTTTGGACTTATCTTGTCCGCACTTTTGTAACTTATCCTATTTCTGATTTCAGTAGCATGTTTACATGTTTAATAGGTTGTATGTCATTAAACATGAATTCCGTCGCTTTCTATATCTGAAATGCAGGTCAGTAAACTCTGGTGGGATGGGAAAGTATTGTTGCTATGTTGTTTGGATTGGACGTCAACCGGGTATATACCTCACATGGCCAGAATGTTATGCTCAAGTACATGGGTATCCGGGGGCTCAGTACAAGGGTTTTCAGTGTATGGAGGAGGCCCAACATTCATATTATGCATATTTTCGAGGGCCCTCCATTAATTCTACGACAGTTCATCGACCGCAAGTCGTAACTCTGCCACTAGCACCAACTACCCATCCAAAACCAACAGTCAACAAGTTTATGGATTTATCCTCTACATCATGTATCATTATTGGACTTATGTTTTTACTTGTGCTACTGTTATTTCTAATACTTGTAGGTGTCTTTTTCATTCTTATCGTGCATCACTAGTTTCAGTGGTGATGGTATTTCATTATGTATGCGTTCAAGTATGTGGCTGCTCGTATTTTCACAAGGGTTTTCATGTTTTTCACTTTGACAATTACATCAATGAAGAATGTATCCAAGTAACATGATATTGTACTTGTATGTTGTAGAATTTAATGAGGTACTTATAGAATTCATTCAAGTGCACGATCAAATACACAATGACATTGCGGAGGCTATCTTCGAACAGATTGAAGCAGAAAATGCACATGTTGTTCCTAGGCGACGGATGCACACGTCCTCATACAATGGTCATGCAATGATTCATGATATCTTAAATGGACATGAAAGAAGGTGCTACAATATGTTTAGGTTACACCCCACTATGTTTTTTCAATTGAAAGACATGCTAGTGAGTAGGGGTTTGTTGAGTGACTCACGTCATGTTACTGCTAATGAACAACTTGCAATGTTTTTATATACTGTTGGCCACGGTGTTTCAACCGGTGCATTATGTGAGACATTTCAGCACTCCTCCCAAACAATCAGCTACTATGTGAATCGTCTCGCACTTGCATTGGCATCATTGAAGGACGATTTCATCCAACTCCCAACACAAACAAATGAATGCCACCCCTACATACGTGACAAGGACATGTTCTACCCATTTTTTAAGGTGAGTTGTATGTGATGATGGCTTTATCTGATAACGCAGCTTTAATAGACATTTAACAATACGTTTCAACTGTAGGATTCATTGGGTGCGATCGATGGGACCCATATTCCTGCAAACGTGCCGGTTTGTGACCAAGGTCGCTTCCGCAACCGCAAACAATGTATTACACAAAATGTAATGGCTGTGGTATCCTTTGACATGCTATTTCAGTATGTTTGCGTTGGGATGGAAGGTTCAGCTGCCGACATGAAGGTCCTAAGATGGAGCATAGACGAAGGAGGCTTCACTGTACCTCAGGGTAAATATTATCTAGTGGATGCTGGGTATGCGAACACCCGATCATTTTTGGCTCCCTATCGAGGCCATCGATACCACATATCCGAATTTCGTGGTAGACGGGGGGTGCCATTTGCAAATAAGAAGGAGAAGTTTAATCATCGTCATGCACAACTCCGGAATGTCGTGGAACGTACCTTTGGTGTGTTAAAGATGCGATTTCAAACGTTGCGTGAGGGAAATTGTTATCCTTGGTTCATACAACGGAAATTTGTACTTGCATGCTGCGTAATTCAAAATTTTATACGCCGGGAGCAAGGGTATGACTGGTACTTCAATAGGGTGGCAGATGTTGATGTGACAAATGAAGAAGCTGGTGATGTTGAGGTCCCACTTGACATACCTCTTAGCCAACACGATGTTACAGCTGGGGAGCATCTTAGAACCCACATTGCTGATGCAATTTGGGCCGGCAATATATAGGAGTACTTATTTTTTTGTTGCATGCATGAATGTATTTGTAAACTTATTCTTGGGCTTTGTTTATTGTATGTTTCGAAAACTAACCTTCATTTTCATAATTATGCTTTATTTGTAAACTTTCTCACAATTATGCTTTGTTATTGTATGTTATTCAGTCTGCTCGTCTTAAACCAACACATGTTCATCTGAACATATTACAGCTACTTGAATATGGTTACAATTAGGCTTGTTATCTGTCATATTTGAAATATCTGCTTCTCATTGCCTAGTTTGTATACGGATTTATGTAATATCTGGCTATGTAAATGCAGGCCGGTCATACCTTGTTCAAGACAGTTGTTTCAGCCATAATGGTAGGGGGATGGGCAATGATGCAATCCATGATATCTGATAATCACCACACTGGAGTGAATGCATGTGCCATTGCAACATGGTGAATACCATTATACAACTGTGGAGGTTCCTAGGAGCATATATGTTGTATGGGTATGAACTATGAGGGATGGCATATGACATCATTCCTGTCAATGGTATGATTGTATCAGCCCGGTCTGAGCCCAATATTGCACAACAGGCAATCCTTCATTGCCATTATTTACATGACTTATTCAATCTCTCTCCCGCAACATGCCTCGCTGTTGAATATAATGTGATCTCTAGTGAAGTCTATACAATGCTTAGTCTATACAATGCATTGAGAAGTCTATACATTGCAGAGTTGAAGTCTATACAGTTGAGAAGTCTATACAATGCTGCAATGCATTGAGAAGTCTATACATTGCATTTGTGAAGTCTGTACACTGCCCTCTCTTATGCAACTGAAGTCTATACATTGTAAGAAGTCCATTCGCTACTGAAGTCTATACTATACAATGCAATGAGAAGTCTGTAGGATGCATTAAGAAGTCTATACATTGCAGAGTTGAAGTCTGTACAGTTGAGAAGTCTATACAATGCATTGAGAAGTCTATACATTGCATTTGTGAAGTCTGTACACTGCCCTCTCTTATGCAACTGAAGTCTATACATTGTAAGAAGTCCATTCGCTACTGAAGTCTAATATACAATGCAATGAGAAGTCTGTAGGATGCATTAAGAAGTCTATACATTGCAGAGTTGAAGTCTGTACAGTTGAGAAGTCTATACAATGCATTGAGAAGTCTATACATTGCATTTGTGAAGTCTGTACACTGCCCTCTCTTATGCAACTGAAGTCTGTACATTGTAAGAAGTTTATTCGCTGCTGAAGTCTATACAATGCAATGAGAAGTCTATACAATGCATTAAGAAGTCTATACATTGCAGAGTTGAAGTCTGTACAGTTGAGAAGTCTATACAATGCATTGTGAAGTATGTACACTGCCCTCTCTTATGCAACTGAAGTCTGTACATTGTAAGAAGTCCATTCGCTGCTGAAGTCTGTATACTGCCCTCCCATTCGCAGCTGAAGTCCCAAAAGGAAACAAAGGGCTTATAATGTAGGTTTATGCATTTTTGTGAATGCAGGTTTAAGTGACATGAAATATGATAGAAGGAATAGCACTAGTAGTGATGGCTTTACTGCTCGAGATTATTTGCATGTGAAGTAAGCTGTTTGAAATGCCATGGGTATATATTTGATGTCTGGTGCTGTTTACAGGCGAGTTTTGATAGCTTGCGTTTGAAGGCATATTTCTGAGGATTATGACATTAGAAAGTATGAAGGGCTTGCAAATACACATATATATGTTGCAGAGCAAAGCTGTTAATATAATACACGGATTAACCTACCAGACAGAGGTAAGTGCAGGTAGGGTACCCTGGGCCACCTTGACAACCGGTTAAACCCAATTAGTGTAGTGAGATATATCCTTATTTAGATGTAAACATCATGTATCATTTTTGTGAATGCAGGTTTAAGTGACATGAAATATGGTAGAAGGGACAGCACTAGTAGTGATGGCTTTACTGCTCTAGAATATTTACAAGCTAAGTAGCTGTTTGAAATGCCATGGACATATATTTGATGTCTGATGTTGTTTCTTCACTGCAGGAACATGAGTTTTTTTTTTTAATAAGCACCGACCAACAGAGTTAATGTCCAGTCGAGTGCACCATCCTCCTGGAGTTTTGTTGATGACAAATATTATGAGTCATTATGTTTACATCCTTGATGATATAATCTTGATGTTTATGATAAACTAACAGAACAGCCTTTTAGAATGACTCACAGGTCATGAAGTCAATTCAAGTCAAAAGGCAACCAGTGACCGGTAAGATCAGTGCACAGTCAGATCAGGTAATGTTCTGTCTAATCTCATATATGTGCATAGGTTAATATTTGTATAGAAATGTTGGTGCATGTGATAAGCCAATGCATTTCATGTCTCTCGTGCATTTTCAAGTCTATACACTTGTTACCTGCATTCACTGCATCGGGCATTCATTGAGCATGTGTGCATGTCTGCACATTCCTTTGTGGCTAGTCTGTACAAACTCAGGTTGATTCATTCGATCAAGTCTATACAGCCACAGCCAGTTCTCTTCATGCAAATACAATGTCTGCTAAGTCTATACATTAGGTAGCAGCTCGTGGCTCAGCCAGTGCATCATTTACAAGTCTATACATCACTGCACATGCCTTCCACGAAGTCTGTACATTCCAAGCATAACATAGTAAGTGCATGCCTTCTTTAAAGTCTGTACATTCCACGAAGTCTGTACATTCCAAGCATAACATAGTGCATGCCTTCTTCAAAGTCTGTACATTCCACGAAGTCTGTACATTCCAAGCATAACATAGTATAAATGCATGCATCATCCATCAAGTCTGTACAGCGACAGTGCTCTTCATCCATGTGCTTGCATTGTCTTTTAGACTGCAAGTCTATACATTCCTTAATAAGTCTATACATTGCCCCTATGTGTGTGCATCACTTAGTAAGTCTATACATTCTGTGTGGGTTGTTCATGCATATGCATTGTCCGAACATCATAGTAGTTAGTGTTCTTGGGATGTTGTTTTTGCCCTGATCCCCACTTTTTTGTTTCGATTACTTCCTTTAAAAGTTCTGATTTTCTCATTGAGCTATCTACTCGTATGATATAATCTTTGTGAGGAATCTGACTACTTTCACCAGCATAAATTTCTATTCTTTGTTGACTTGTGACTCGGTTTTTGTTTCCAGTGGTTCACGAAGAGACGCAAGAAGGCTTTGTTTGAAGCTCTCGAGAAGGTTAAAGCCGGTAAAGTGTCTTTATGTGTTGTGCATGATGATATTTCTGGGCGGATGAGTAGCAACATTGAGATCAAGGGTTCTTCCTAGAACATTTTGTAGAGTTTCCTGTTTAAATCACTGGCGCCTATAGTCAGATGGGTTGGTTAAAATCTAACATAGAAATAATACTTCCTTCTGTTCCTCCCATGATATAAGAACTATTTCGTCACTGTCACTTTTGTCTTTTATCTTCTATCTTTTCCAAACTTTACAAGAAAATGGGCTTATGACAGAAAGAACTGTCTTTTCTTGCAGAGTTGATGGTGCTTGGTTTCATTTCATTGTTACTGACATTTGGGCAAAGTTACATTGCCAAAATCTGTATACCAGAAAAGGCTGTAGATACAATGTTGCCCTGCCGTCTTAAGAAGAAAATCGAGGCGGCAGAGACAGGTGAACACCGTCGGAGGTCATTGTTTGATCTCCTTATGGATTTGGGTTCAAGTCGAAGGGTATTATCTGAAGGCAGCAGTAGTTCTTCATGTGCAGAAGTAAGACACTAGGAAAAAGAGAAAGAGAGAGGGCTCGTGAAGAAGAAGAAAGAAGCTTCAGTTGAAGATCTGTCTTCTGGCATTTGGATCAAATCCAAGCCAGACTTGCTCCTGCGAGAGCTACATTTTGCATTACATTTCCAGCTTTCTGAGAAGTCTATACATTGCACTCCCTTTCGCTGTTGAAGTCTGTACATTGTGGAGTCTGTGAAGTCTATACATTATGAAGACTGTTCGTTGCTGGATATGGTGCAGAGTTTGTGAAGTCTGTACATTGTGAAGTCTGTGCATTGTGCTGGAATACCCTCGAACTAGTGAAGTCTGTACATTTTATAAACCCAGTTGGATGACCGATCATCGGCATATGTACATTGTGAAGTTTGTGCATTGTGAAGCCTCTCTCCCGCAGTACTTACTACAATGCATCGATGTTGATTGTAATGTCATCTCTGTGTACATATATAAACCCAGTTGGATGACCGATCATCGGCATGTGTATATGTGTTGATGCTATCCATTTTATATGTACAAACATGGACGTATGTAATTTTTTTACAAAGAAATGCATGTTTCTGGTTTGAGTCACAGGGCTTTGTAGATCAATTGGATTTGAGTCACAGGACTGTGTATATCAATGGGGGTCACTGGGGTAAATGTGCATTGACCCCCGTGCGCACATCAAATTTTCGTCCACTTTCTGTATTGCATGTGGTGTGCAAATGGGCAATGCATGAGAAAATCGTTGTATTTGTTCACGTGTGCAACCTTCCAAATGGAAGGGTAAGTTGGGTATACAAAAAGTAGAGGCCCTGTCCTAATCTCAGCCGGTTGTCAAAGTGCAGATGGGGGTATCCTACTTGACTGTAACCCAGCCTTAGTTGTTGCTTTCTATCAAAGTAAGGTTTAGGTAAACCCAGGTTATGCTACCCATAGTTATCCTAACCCACTTAATCTAACCGTTTGTCAAAGTCGCCCTTACTGAGTTTTTAAAACACGGACAAGTTACATTTTTCTTGGCAAAATTGCACCATTTTTGAAGAGGAGGAGGAATAAAAGTGGAAAGGAGGCGACTTTATTTGGACGTTATGCCACTAGCTGGGGGTCAGCCAAAGAGGCCTGCCTGGAGATTTAAGTGGGCCATTACAATGGCTAGTTGGCTACAAGTAGTAGTGACCCAATTATAAACTGAATCCAGCACCTTTTTGTTGACACTCTGCCACATGAAATCGAGACAATACTTGTTGTACACCTAAGAGTGTGTAGGTAAAGTCATTTGCCTCTCTCCCATTAATTCTCATAACTCATGAGTCTAGTTAGATCAACTGGAAGGGGATGTGTAATACAACTGCACACAATGCAATGTGTAACAAATAACCCACTTAGATCCATAGATAATTTCTACTTACTAATATTGGAGCTGATTTGGAAATTCATAGGCTCCTAGGCCCCCGACAAGTTTAATTAACAGCATGGGCACTCACTCGAGCTGGTGATCCATGTACCGACGCCACAATGTGCCAATTTCTATAAATAATTATTTTAGGCCATCTTTTTTTACTCAATTACATCCTTTTTCTTTACTTATAGATTTAATATTAATTCTTGTTTTCAGTGGAATGTGATCATACACAGTAACAATGGAAAGAGAGCACACGAACATTGTCGCACATAGTTTTCGGCTTTTTCAAAATCATTAGAGAGAGAAAATGTGACCCGAGGATAATTTTTGAGAATTTTGAGAGTGTTTTCGACTTTTTCTTATTATCTCTCTCTAAACCCCTAGTTTTTTTTGTTTCAAGATAAAAATCGACGAAACATGTGTATCTTAATTAATTTGGAAGGGATTAATTGTGAGAGGGCGGGGACAAAATCACTCTCGAGCATAATTTCTAAACGCAACCTAAAACTTAAATGATTTTCATCTCATGCATGGACGTTACGAATAGTCACCCAAGGCAACGTACCTTAATTGGCTTTAAAAGGCCCCGGAAATTTGATGGAGTACGTGTTTGAAATCGTGGGAGTACACCCACCCATGGCCTGTGTGGAGATGCCGGTGTCTTTAAAGCCAAGACACTAATTTGCATGGAGATGGATATGTCTTTGGAACCAAGACGTGATCAGATGCAGCTGATTCTACAGGCGAACTGAAGAGTTATTATCAGGGATATCAAAAATACTCGAAAATTTGATTATTTGCATCACTCGATTCATGACGGGTCGAATAATATCTGAATAAATAGATATGAATATGAGTTCGTATATATTTAAAATATCTGTTGTATATTCGGATATGGTATAGATTTATTACACCTGAATCCATACCCCGATACGAAGTCATTCTTAATAATTGAATGTGCATGTTAGGCCTATGATTTTGGCACGAATTTAATCCGTTGCCTTCCTTGTTTGATTTATGAGTTTCACCTTCTTGCTAAAATGGCAACGACGTTTTTATAAAACATAAAAATAATTTTGGTAAGAAAATTATTGATCGAACTTTTCTTTTTTCACTTCTCATAAATTTCACGTTTCCCTTGATGTTGACGTGGAGTCGTGATTTATTGACGGATGCGAATATCTGTGAATATATATCTATATTTTTGATAGATATATTTGTATCTATACTCGTAAAAATAATAAAATAATATTTAAATATGATATTTATAAAATTTTTATAAATAAGATACGATATTAATTCTACTCGAATTAAATCCGACCCATTTACATCTCATTATTACATGATGTTAATTATGTACGTACATGCGCGTGTACGTCAATTTCTGGCTGCTGGCTGGCCACTTGCACAGAGAAATTAAAAGCCCATATATGGGCGAGCCAACGAAGGCTTAAATGCACGTCCATGCGACCCGACCTTGTGATATAGATTTTGTTCTGGGGGGCCTGATCGATCTGATTCTTACTTATTCAGTGTTTGGTTCCGCGTTGGTTTGCGGAGATTCTCCAAAAATACTCCCACATTAATTACCGTGTCCTGGATTTTGAAGTAAATTTTAAAATTACATTAATTTGTCATGGTCTGGGGTTGGTTTCACGTCAATTTGATTATACGTTGAGAGGGGGAGAGTTTAAAAAACCGACTAATTACCTATTTATGTAAACATTCAGGCAAGTAAATGTAAAATTATTTTTCACTTTTAAATTTTAATTAGTAGAATTAATGATATATTTTTTGTTTTTTTATCGTCCAAAAAGAACTTGCAATTTATGTGCTAGGCAACCACTGATTCATCATCAGCCAGGTTTTCAAACCACTAGCAAGTGCCATCCATCTTAAAAGACTATCGAATAGTTAATATATAGAGTATCTATACAACTCAGAGATAAGCTGATCAGATAGATATAGCTCCACGGGAAGTGGGGATTTACTCACTGTCTTCTGCTCCCAAAAGCACCTTGATTTCCCAGAATACCACTCTTAACGTACGTAGATCTGAACGGCAGATTAGAAGAAGATTCCCCCGTCCCCTCATATCATCGTTCTCCATTGCCGCCTCTCGTACCGGCCGGTTACGTGCTTCCGGAGTTCACAATGAAACAAACAGCGCATAGAGCGACGCATGCCGACCGAGTCTTGAAAAACCATAAGAAGGATCCGCATCAACAAACGAGTTGTTCGAAACTCGTTTCCAGTCCTCTCTCACAGAAAAAGTGACGAACACCACAAATATTAGGCAAAAAAGGGAGATAAAATGCAAGATGGTGATAGGGCACAGATCTAAAATTTTGATTGAAAACAGCTGCAAGGCTTGTACTGCACTTGCAGGCCATGATCGCGTATTTTCTCTTGGGGAAATACATCTCCCTCTTCTTGATCTGCCTCTCGGTACTCTTCCAAGGAGCCCGGTACTTCGTACGGCGCTTCCTGATCGCATGCGTCTTCTCTGGCCTCAGATCCGACGGCATGAACTTCTTCTTGCTGTAGACCTCCCTCACGGCTGCCTTCTCTGCTTCTGCGACATCACAGCGAGCACGCGAGCAATGGAGAGACTGACGTCGACCTTAAATCTTCGACAACTTGTTGGGGGCGCCTCCGGTGACCTTGGCCACCCGCACCAGCGCGAGCCCCGTCTGCAGCTCCTTGAGCTGGTTGAGGAGCTCGTCCCTCGACTTGGTGCGGGCGGAGCTCATGGGACTTGATCCTCGCCATGGCGATCCCGCGGGGAAGACGGAGCTCACGAGGCGCGAAGACGGCGTCGAAATCGGCTGCCGAAGGGGGTGGTATTTTTTTTATCAAATTTTTTTGTTATTTTGACTATATAATTATTTTTATAGAATTAGTTAAAAAATTTAAAAGTAAAAACAAGTAATTTTAATATAAATAATATTGTGACGTGCGACATTTTATTTTTTGATTGGTGGGATCTATACGTTAGGCCTAATGATTATTTAGAAATTTAAATAAAAACTTTAATAAATCATAATTATATTAATTATTATAATTTAAATTATATATTTTAATAAAATATAAACATTTAATTTTTAAAAAATCTCTCTCTATCCCCTCACCTCCGTTATCATATTTGAAATCTCCAAATTCAACTTCTCACGTTAGTGGCCTGTGTAATTTAATATGGAGATAAAATGATCATCTATATCCCAAAATCTAGGTCACCAAATTAGATGCTTGATCTTGGCTGATTTCAAAATTTTCACTCTAGTCTTTCGCATATGTCTATCTTATTTTTCTTGTGAGAATTTGACGAGAACATAAACCTAGGCATGAATATAACATTTGGTTCAGCTTGGACTTGTGCAGGGGATTTTGCAAAAGGAATTTTAATAATTGGAGTCCTCTCACAAATCCAACCAAACACAACCTTAGAATCAATCTACAAATTAAATCAACTGTTTGAAAAGATTTAATAACTAATTTTACTATTTTTGGCCTCACTTATGTCATTCCATCATTATAGAAATTTCTTATGTTGACAAAAATAGTTAGAAATAAAATATTATTAAGAGTACAATGATAAAAATATCATTCTAAAACATATTAACAGATATATTATTATTTTTAACTATCTTACATAAAAATACCATCTTCTTAACTAGCCCAAGAAATGTCACAAATACCACTAGTTCCAATAGCTAAAATTGCAACCCCTTCTTCCTCCCAACAAACCCTACTTCGTCGGTACAACCCCCCTTCCCTCTCTGGTACCCTTCCGCACTTGCGACCTCCCACTTGCGACCTCCCTTCCCCCAGCCGGTACCCTTCCGCACCCCTCCAACCTTAAACCTCCCCTGCCTTCCCTACTGCTGTTACCCCCCGCATGACCTCCTCTGCCCTCCCCTCACTCCGGCCAGTACCCCCTTCCAATCTCCCTACTTCCAAGTTCCAACGCGCTTAGCAGTGGCGGAGTTAGAAATGTTAAGGGGGGGGGGGCAAAATAAAATTAATATAATAAAAAATATTTATATTCAAGTAGAAGATATTTTACAAGTGAGTTATCCATGATGGATCTTCATATTCTGAAAGTGTTGTATTATTGTCTCATTGTCAATACTTTCGAATGTCTCCTTCTCAATATATGTCACAAATTTATCATTCATCCATTGATCACCACAAAAATTGATTCACCTTCAAAATCAAGTGCCATGTTTCTGACGAGTGAGAGCTGGATTTGTATTATATAATCGAGATAATAAATCACAGATAGGAACAATTGAGAGGAAGAACCAAGTTAAGCTATTGAGATATGTAAAATCATAGTGATTGAAAATATAGTATTTCAAAAATAAAAAAGAAAGATAAAATCAAAGTCCTGAATGAAATGTCTTCCCCAAATAAAGTCCCATGATAAAACCCTACGATTTAGTAAAAGTCACCAAATAGATAACAAGAGAACTGAGCAAGGGAGAAAACTCACCGTATTGATAGAGAAGCTCCTCAAAGTGGAGTGGGACGTGGGGGGGGGGGGGGGGGGGACGTGCAGATCGGAGAGACCTACTACAAGCTTGCAAATCAACCCTGTGCTCAGTCCGATAGTCTTTTTTTAGTTCTACTCAACCATCAAAAATCAACCCTACATAGTTACAGACAAAGTTTCTCAGCCGACAGTCGTAATACCCTTTTACGATTCTATTGTGCTGCTTTTGTCCTCTTTTATCTCTTTTGGGTTTCTATCTTATAAAAGAAAATCTACATCATCGATTTACGGTTAAACAACCAACCAATGAATGTGGGTGATAAATATCCACCATCATTAGATATTTTAACTTAATCATAAAATTTAAATATCCACCATCGACATATATCTAATCGCCTCAAAAAACCCAATAGAGGTGAGAGGAAAATGAAACAAATCAAGGGCCAGACAACGGAGACCGGCCTGTTTCACGGCGCGGAGATTGGTCCCGTTGATGATGCGCTCGTCTCCGTCGAGCTGCTGGAATCCCTTCTCCATGGAAAGCCTCCGTCAAAGGTTGGCTCGTATTGTCCCATTTGGGTGATGTGCTCATGCCGAAAGCAACTCTTTTCAGATGCTCTGTTCCAGCACCATGCGTGGACGAACTCCACAAGCGTTTGCTCAGGCAATGCGAATGGCCAAGTAGAATGAACTTAATGCAATCTTCACATTCAGATTCTTCCGTCTCGGAGGAAATAAGTTGGAAGTCTTTAGGACCCGTTTGGAAAAGTGGGTGTGATTTTTATTTTTTCTCAAAAAATGTTCAGAGATCGAAGAAACTCTTTTAGAATAATAGAATCTTTATGTAATATTTATCTTTTCGTTAATGAAAGTTAATTATGATGGTATTTTTATATAATATAGTTAATAATAATAATATATCCGTTAATATAATTTAAAAAAAGATATTTTTATCATTTCACTTTTAACAAGAATTTATTTACAAAAAATTTAATTAAATTTAAGATTACTTAGTATCTGATGTCCCATGTCTTTTCTTTTAGTCATGAGAAGGCCCTAAACAAAAGTGACTTATGGGGTGTTTAGTTACTACTTTTTAAATATTTTCTCTTCTAAAATATATTTCGAGAGAGAAAATAAGATCCTTAAACGTGTTTGGGACTACCTTCCCTATTCTGTAGGGAGAATTCATTGCCTTTGTCAATCCATCTGAAGAAACAACAAGTCTTTCCTTAATTTTTTCCTAAAAAATGCTTCTTGTGCGCAACCTCTTAATTGGATGGACTCAGCATCCTCTTCCTCTTTATTTCTTTTCCTATCCGTTGTCTTCCTCTATTTGGGTATTTTTTTATTTTTAAAATAATTATGAAAATTTTACCAAACACATCCATAATCATACCTACTCTTTTAAAAGTTAAGAACAAAAGTTTAATGACACAAATTTTAAGAAAAATGTGATGAGAAGGAATGCCCTTCGTGGGTCGACTGGTAAAGATTTTGTTTATGATAGGGAGATCTCATGTTCGACTCCGGAGACAGGTGAGAGACTTACATAATTCACATTTGATCCTCAGGAGATGAGAGCTAGGAGATTGATGGCCTAGGGAAAAATGACGTGCATGAGTTGTGCATTGTTGGATTTGAACTCACACTCCATCGCTTGACTCGTCAACGGAGAACTCTACTTCTTCCCACCAACCTCGATAGCTCTATCTCGCTCCTATAAATTCTCAGTGTCGTGCAACAAAATGGTTTAAAAAATAAAATTATTTCTGAACACATTATTAACTATTTTATCCTTCTCGTCAAATATTTTGAGAAAGGGAAATACTCTTCTAAGGTACTCCCTCGTCATGCACCTCATCTCTCAGTTAATGTATCTGCGTGTATTGTGGTGAATCTTTTTTTATGATGATCACTGAATACCCAACCGACGGATGGCGACGATGGTAAGTGCAACGCTGTAAGAATAACATCAGCCTCTGCCAAATATGGTCTGGCTCGTGAACCTGCTGCTCCACCGGACAAGTGATTTTTATTTGGCATTGATAGCCGTTTAAATTTTCCTCTACTCGCCGTCAGAGCACAACCGCCCGCTTGTCGCCCGATCATGGAGGCAATGATGGTTTATAATCCATCGTGGGCCCATCAGCCTCCCTAATTACAACCAAGGTTTGCACGACCAAAGTCGTGCCGCAATGTATTATTAGTCGTGTCAGATGAAAGAGGGAGGGCACGACTACAATAATGGGATGGGTGGGAAAGGTTGCGAAGAGACGACGAAAGAGGGAGGGCAGCGGAGGCGGCCGTGGAGTGGACCATCTATTTATTAAATGACCTTTGCGCACGCGAGACACCTATTTCCTACGTACCACACCGGCCTCTTGAGGACCATCTATCTATTAAATGACAAATTAAACACAATATAAAATAAATACATATATATCCTACCTCTCACTTTCTCTTCTCAATAGCATCCCAACTAGGTCGAGTCTCGTGAGTCGTTTGCCTCTTACTTCCTGATAAGTAGGCGTGTAATCCCTAGCTAGATCCGTTTCGACTCAATATATATATATATATATATATATATAATATGGAGAGACTATATCCCATTGGATATTCATTTGTTCAGATATTATCCAATATCCGGATCATTTTCGGAGCAGATGCGGAAATTGCATCATTCTCTTTGTAATATATTCGTTTGTAAATCTTTTATACATAATATTTGTACATGTAATATATATACATTAAGTTATTAACATACATTGTATCAATACTTTTCTCATGATCTACCTATATTTTTTTGATAAAAAATTTAACTTGCAAGGGTTAAAAGAATCGGAGCAAATTATTGGCATTATTCAAAAAAATGGATTTTAAACGGATAACGATAAATATTGTAATTATCGATGAGAAACATTTAAGATCCGTTTCGAACGAGTAATCGCCTGGGACGGACACCAAACATCACTCACTATCGATCAGATAACATAGTGCAATCACATGATCCAGTTATTGATTCGGAACAGACGGAGATAGTAACGTATTCACTTTGTACGATTATGCATGGATCATCATATATATATTTATCATACCATATATATATATACATATAAACCAAAATGTTGAGGGCATTTTAATCAAAAATTTACCAATAAGTGCTTCCAACCGTGGCATCCATTTTGTATTTTCAATATCTTTTCGCGTTTAAGATAAGACGTTCTTTAACTTCGAAGTCACGTCTTCGGAAGTACCTCAATATGAAGTACACATAAAAGTTCCCAAAGGCACGTATACCTCCTTGTGATACGTAGTCATATATATTATGGTTTGAGAGTGAAGTTAGCGTATGATTATTATATTATTGGGTCATATAATGGATCTTCTTCGTCTCATATATTCGAAATTTTCACTTCAATTCTGTGTATCGTGGCATTCGATTTGCTTGTCATGATTGATGAGTCCATTCTCAGCTGTCCCCATGAGAAACTTTCTCCATGATCCGTAGCTTCTTTTTTAATTATTAAGTCATGGAGGTGATGTATGACGTCCCTGCAGGGGATCGTCGGTGCATTAAACACTCGAAGACGATGGGAAGTACCGAAGTAGGAAGGAAGGCGTGGGTGGATGGCTGGATACATCTGTTTTACGATTTTGCTTTGACTCCGGGCATTAATTTGCATGCCTACGTGCTTGTACATTTTTGCAATTCATCATTTTAATCGGTTGTAAGACCAAAATTTTGGTTTCCATCAAATCTTTTGTATATATATTATTTTCCTTTTAAAAAAAACAGTCGTTTTTGATGGCTCACTGCATGTCGCAAAATAAATTTGTTTTTCTTTATGATATAGTGTTTTAAACGTCATAAATAATCTTATTTGGGATGACGTCCGTAATTGTTGCAAATACTTGATATTTTTTGCGCCAATTTTGTTTTAACTGCCGCTAAACATTTGTACATGGCACATTTTTACCAGCTTTGTGGAATATTCAACTTATTCTTATTTAGGGGACTATTATTAATAATTGAGAAGGGAGAAATTCACTTGGCCGAACAACAAGACCCAACGCCCATCTCCAAAGTCACCTCCAACCAATATTAACGTAGAGCACGTACAGCATGTCACAACTTGCCATGTCACTGGTCTAAGTCCAGGGACGTACAACTCGTCCGCCTCCACCATCTAACGTTAACCGTGCACATCTTCAATGAGTGCAACTGTATTAATGGTGGAGCAACTCTAGCCAGTTAAAAGAGCGATAGGTACGTGTCACGTCTCCCCAGATCAAGACAACCTCGATGACCCTAAGTGATCATAAGGTAAAAGTCAATAGACGAACTCCACGAAAATCCTATAAATATAACCCTGATTAGACGGCCAGAGAGAGATACAACACTTGTCACTCTCCAATTCTCTCTCTCTCTCTCTGATATCTAGTCTTACCCTCCGAGCACTCGACTCTTAGATAGACGGCCAGGGAGGAAGGCAACCTTCGCCCCTGAAGCTCCCAACTCTTGAGATCACTCTCCCTTGCTAGAGGCCCTCTCACCTCTTTCTCTCCAACGCTCGTCCTAGCACTCTATCTCTTCTCCTATTGAGCACTAAGGCACCGTCTTCGGGCCCTACGTGCCTCTCCCAAGTGCTCTATCTCGTTCTTCGATAATTATCTAACTTAAGTATCGGAGGGTTATCTCTTAAGATCACTCCGATGACTGCTTCTTACGTTTCTATGTGCCCGTAAGTTCCTCACGGGCACCGTCTCTCCTTCCCGCACCAAATCAAATCTTGTTGGGTCCCGTGAGGTGTAAACGGATCTAGAAGGGGGGGGGGGAGTTGAATAGATCCTTTCACAAGCTTTGGCCTATTTAAAAACTCTTAGCTGGCGGAAGCTTAAACCACTCTTATAAAGTGAATGAATCACTTAGACACAATGCACAGCGGAATTAAGTAGAGTGACTCAAATGAAAAGACTTGAATTATAAGCTATGAAACGTCCACACTTCTTTAAGCACATTTGTGATCTTGAAAGAAATAAGCCTTGTAGTGCAGGGATCATAAAGCATAACACTAAAACATGCAATAGCTTGCAACAACCGTGCTTGTGTGTGTGTGTGTGTGTGTGCTATGATGATCACTCAAAGCGCATATGTATGTGAGCAAGATAACCAAGTATGGAAGCACACGAACTTGCGAATGGGTTTAAAAGATATAGAGCAATCACACAAAATAAACAACCCATAACACAGGGATTTTTAAGGTGGTTCGGTTGCAACCCCGCAACCTACGTCCATCCCTCACCAAAACCCGGTGAGGCTTCCTTGCTGGCTCACAGCTTGACCAGGGGACACGCCCCAAACCACAAAACAGAGAAATCCCTCTTTCTGTCTTCCTACACACAAAGCCGGCAGGGACGGCTACACCGTAGATCAGAGAACTCCTGATTGCCTTCCTACTAACCACCGGTAGGGACGATCAACACCGCAAATCGAACAACCTCCGATTGCCTTCCTACTAACCACCGGTAGGGACGATTCACAAGTTCAAGTGTTTAACAATATTGAAAGTAAAACAAATGTGAAGGAGCTAAAACAAGAGATTGAGTAAGAAGGAATTGGCCCTTGAATGGAAATGATTTGTTGATCAGCAACATGGATCTCTTCTTCTTGCAAATCAATCTTCTTGATTCACCCTTGAATGGATGAATGTTCTTCACGGAGTTCTGTTCATGTGAACAGTAACTGTTCTTCCAATCCTCCTCTTTTGATCTCTTTGAATGGATGAAGAAGTGAATAGATGCTACCTTGATCCTTGCTTCCTTCTTCACAGATCTTGGAAGATGATTGCTTTGATATGAACTTTGAATACCTTAGATTGGATGAAGATGTTCTTCACGGAGTACTGTTCGCGTGAACAGTAACTCTTTCTTCAATCTCCTCTTTGTATCTTCTTGAAGTGGGTGAAGAGAGTAATTGATTCTACCTTGAATCTTGTTTCTTCAATAGCTTGTAGGAGATTGATTGCTTCAAAAATCACCTTGGATGAACTTGAAAGGATGAAGAAAATCACTTTGAGAAATTAGCTTCTTGGATCGCCTTGAAAGCTTTGCTTCTTCTCCTTCTTGGAACTTGATTGAAGAGTAGAAGGTGATTGATTCAGGATTGCTTCAGATCTTTACTTGAAACTCTTGAGTGGATGAAGAACTCATTAACGAACTACTGTTCATATGAACAGTACTTTGTCTCCTCTCTCTTGAAAATCCCTCTTGCAGCCACCCTTAATCCCAAATGAAGCATTAGGGTTTTCCTCCACCAATGTGTTAGTTTTATAGACCTTGAATGGTCTTTGGAGATGCCCTAGACCAGATCCACAATTTGTGGGTGATTGGGAGACTTTGGGGTTCTTTGGGATTAAAGAAATCATGAGAATTAGGCAGCCCACGAGGTGGAATTCGAAGTCAAACATGGTTGGCTCGGGGCTGGCGGTCGACCGGAATTCATGGGGCGGTCGACCGGAATCTGTAAAATCTCCAACTTGTCGGTTCTGGGAAAACCGGTCGACCGGAAAAGTAGGGGCGGTCGACCGAAATCTGTAATTCCTGGAGTGTTTCGTTTCTGGAAGAACCGGTCGACCGGAAAGGCAGGGGCGGTCGACCGAAACCTGTAAAACGTGGAATTCTTAGGCTCTGGCAAATCTGGTCGACCGGCCAAGGTGTGTTGGTCGACCGGAAACACCTATACCTGCAAAAATGAAGTGTTAGACCAATGAAACATGTTCATAAGTCAAGATATTCATGTCCTCATCAATTTCATGTATTTTGGGATTGAAATTAACTTAGAATATGCTTTGAGCATTTTTAAATTTTGTTCTGGGGGCTCCGCCCCCGGAAACCCCCGCAAGGGGCGCTGCCCCCTTGACCCTCGCGACCTGATCGGGCAGGTCGATCCCCGCGACCTGACCGCGCAGGTCGATCCGCGTGAGTGGGCGCAACATTGAGCTTTCACATATGTCTCTACTAAGCTCTTCACTTGGACAGCCTTCCCTTAAGCTCTTCTTGAGATCCTTGCTTGATTGGAACTCCTTGGCTTTGGAAGATGACTGAATGGCTTCAGTTAATGCTTGAATTGTGTGTTGCAAGCCATTCTTGATCTGCAAGTGCACTTGGCATCATGAGTTTCCACGTTACATCTTGAGTGATCTTGGAGCCTTTGGATCTATCTTGATTTCTGTGCGGCCAATTGGCTAAGCGTTGCAAGCCATTCTTGATATGTTGAATTGGCAATATAATGACCTGAATTGTATGCAAATGGACTTTATCAAAGACACTAGAAATCTAAAGACATACATCATCAAAACACTAGAAATGAGTCATAGTTGAGTCATAGTTGGAATCACATCAAAACAATAGAACCAATCATTATATGAGTCATAGTTGGACATCATCAAAATAATAGAAACACTCACGTTCCACACATGCCCAACTTTAGCACAACATTCTCCCCAACAATCTTGGGGGTGTAACTTGTGACTCGGGACTACGAATCTCGACTTCTACAATAATAATAAAAGAATCACTCAATTTCTCCATCAAATGATTAAATCTTCTTCTTTCTAGATATTTTGATTGTCACATGTGATTTCTATTCATTCAAGGTGGGTGAGTGTTTGGTTGTTGTATACATCTCTATTAATATAAATTTTAATATTGATATTGGTAAGAGATGTTTGATTGTGTTTTATCAATTTTAATATTAATATGTTAAAAGAGTATAGTGCGATACTAAATTTAACATAGGTCCAAATCTGTATTAAAAATGATAGAATCCTAATTATGAAGAGTCTAAAAGTACCATTCTCTGCTCTTCCTCTAATGTTAATTTTATTATTCCTCTTCAAATATTGTCATTTTTGATATATCAACATTAGTTATGATATTCTATACTGTAAAAGTATTAATGTCACTGATGGTACTCCAACCAAAAGGATAGAAACTTTGCCCTAGTAAAATTTGAACCTTGTTCACCTTACTCTATTGCCATCTGAATCACTCCTTGAGTAGTTCCATGAGTGGGCCAATCTCAATATACAGTGGGGACAGAATCCCTCCTAAAGTACAATTGCCATCTCGAGGATGTGGATTGCATACAAGTGATCACATAAGCTGTAATTTTTTTATGTACTCTGTCTTATCCAGGTATCATTAATTATGCTAGGTGAGTCTAAAATAAAATAATGATAAAATTATATAGTTAAAAGTACGAGGACATAATGTCTCACAATGAAAGCGAAAACAAATTTTGTGTTTCATAAATGTGAAGATGATTATCGTAATCATCTTTGTGACACCACACTCTAAACCTCGAGTGCGAAGATGACGTACCTCCGTGATCGTTCACGAGAGTCCCTCCCTTTCAACCCCACCACACACTCCACAGTCCACGGTCAATTGACCACAAAGGGGCTCCACCTTATTTTTATCCACCCTTCCCCCCCCTTCTAATTCTCTCCTTAAATGACACACACACTTTTTATTAATCACACACCGTAAAAAAGTTCTAAGAAGAAAGAGTTGGGGGCAGCACGGCGGGGGTGAAAAAGGCGGTGCGAATGGGGGAGAGGCGGGTGGTGAAAACGATGGAAGAAGGCAGAGAAATCGAGATAGGAGGTACGCTGGCAGCATACAGCGCCACCACGTACGTCAAGCTCGTGGTGGTCCCCTGCTGTGCGCATGCCCCATGCCCACACCGCGTGGGCGCGCTGGGCCAGGCCGGACCGCCCCATGCACATGGTCTGGCGGTGGCCCAAATGGGCGCTCGCCCGTTAACAAATTGCGTTCGTCCTGTTACTTTGCCTTAACGGCGAAATATAAAAGAACAGTCCCCGTCTTCCATGGCGTCCCACACCTTCTGCACTCACTCCTCCCACATGTGACCGGCGATGGAGCTGCGGTCATCCATGGACATCCTCCGCTTCTTGGCTGCCTACCCTGAAGTCCCTCTAGCCATCTTTTCCTTCTTCTTCTTTGGCTTTCTAAACCATCTGGGGAAGAAGTACAGCACCATCATTCACCTCCCCGCTGTTGGCATGCTGCCTTCTATTCTCCTCAACATCCAAACTGTGCACAAGTGGGCAGCAAAGGTACTAGAAGAGAGGGGGTGCACCACTTGGGTGAGAGGACCCTGGCTCTCTGGCATGGACTTTGTGGTCACCTGTGATCCTCTTGTTGTCAAGTATGTCACTAGCTCCAAATTCGGCAACTTCGTTAGAGGTCCTCGATTCAGGGAGATATTGGAACCCCTGGGTGAGTGCTTAATCTCCTCAGACTTTGAGGAGTGGAGGGTCCGAAGGAAGCGTGTCGTAGAGATCATGCACCGGCCAATGTTCTTGCTCTCCGCACAGAGGGCGACCCATCAAATGTTAGAGGGGAGGCTCCTTCCCCTCCTCGCCCATGCCGCAGGGGAGAAGAACCTTGTTGACCTGCAGGACATCCTGCAGAGGTTCTCTTTCGACATCACGTGCTCCTTGATCTTAGGCGTGAACATTGGTAGCCTTTCTGCTGCCTTGCCGGTGGTGCCCTTCGCGACGGCCGTCAGCGACGTCGAGGAGGCGATCCTCTACAGGTACGCAGTGCCGGTGAACTTGTGGAAGTTCCTGAAGTGGCTACGCATTGGCCCTGAACGGAAATTGGCCGAGGCCATGAAGGTTATCGATGAGTTCCTCTACCGAGTCATCGCAGAGAGGAAAGAAGAATTGCACAAGAACAACATCACCTGCAAGGTCCAAGATCATGAGAAGGGCGGTGCAACTGATGCATGTGACCTGCTAACGGCGTTCATCAGAAACAACATGGTTGATCATAAAACAGCAGGTACGTTGCTCGAATCTCCAAAGTCTCTAAGAGATTCCACATTTGAATTGCTAGTTGCCGCGTGGCAAACCACCACCGTGGCATTGGCATGGCTCCTTTGGCTGGTCTGCATGCACCCATCGACGGAGACCAAGATCCTCGACGAATTGGCTTCAATTGCAAGTAATACGATCAGGTTTCAGCAAAGAGAGAAGGGATACACTACTTTCCATGCCGAGGAGCTCAACAACTGCGTCTATCTTAATGCAGTTGTCCACGAGTCGCTAAGGCTCTTTGCACCCATTCCCTTCACTCCCAAATGTGCTCTGCAGCATGACGTTCTCCCTACCGGTGAAAAGGTGAAGCCAGGCACGATGGTCTTGCTCTCATTGTTCGCAATGGGAAGGGTGGAGAAGAACTGGGGGGAGGATGCCAGGGAGTTCAAGCCAGAAAGATGGATATCAGAAGACGGGCGATTGAGGGAGGTGAGCTCCTACAAGTTTGGAGTATTTGGGTCAGGCCCAAGAATTTGCATAGGAAAGCACCTAGCTTTATCTATCATCAAGGCCGTGGCAGCATCCATCATCTACAACTTCAACTTCAGTACCGTAGCGGAGGGACATGATGTCTCCATTAGGCCGAGTGTCATCCTCCACATGAAGCATGGGTTAAAAGGTCGCCTCCAAGAGAGGTGGTGATCATCAGAGATCAGCATCATGGTCGATCGCAGACCATCAACGTCCATGCTTCTCCAACTTCTCCAACCTCTGCAGCTTTATGTTTACCTACTTAATTAGCTTACAGTGTCTTCTACTGATGAATAAGCTCGTTGCCCGTGATTTGCATTATATAGGAAAGCATCTATTTCTTCAAGCCACTGGCTGATCGATCAACATTGTATCTTGGGAGCTTCCATGTTGCAATAAAATCCTGGTCAGAGAAAGAGACCCAAATCTCTTTTAATAAATCTCCAGATGAAAACCCACCACCAACATATCGCTTTACAAAGAAAAAACATGCTTCTTAGAACATGATGCCCTCACTGAAGCAGAATGCAAGACATAAGATAAGAAGAAGGGTCACCATCACATGTATTAAAGAAAAGAATATTTGGAGAGAAAAAAAGAAGAAGAATATGGTCTTCTCGCCGCTGCCGGAAAACCACTTCCGGGGGTGCCTTCTAGTTCGGCCCCCAGCAGATGAGGTGCATGACCTTCTCGGCCTTCTCGGTCTCCCTGGCGCACGCTTTCACTCGATCTGCCATCTTCCTGGCTGCAGGGGCCTTCGGCGGCGCGCCGGGGAACCGCCGCTCTTGGCTATGCTGCCGCCCGCTGGGCTTCTTCGCTGCGTCCGCCGAGCGCGGCTGCGCCGACCTGAAGGCCGCCTCCCATTTGCACTGGCGCCCGTTGCACATGGTGGAACAAGGAGAACAGGAACAGGCCTCGGTAGCTCGGAGCTCCTCTGTCCCTCCCTCTCTCCCTTCCCTAGCGCCCTTCCTCCCTCTCTCTCTGGAATCACCTTTGCTTTGGGACACGTTTTAAAGTATTAGGAGGGGTTGGTATGTGAGGGGGAGGGAGGAGGCTCTCAAGGCTGATGGTTTTATAAAAAAACCGTCGAAGGAAGTGTTGGGGTTCCTAGGTTGGGTGCCTAACAGTAGTCCAACTTGACAAGCCCACAGGATAGTTCTCTAATTAATAAACCTGAGTTTGTATTTAACCAGTAAGTAGAAGAGTAATATTACATCGTCATATTTTTTGGCATTCCATTCCATTTGTTCCTTATCTCCACGATTTGATCTCACAACTGACTAGGCAAGATTAAGGGGGGAAAAGAAGGAATTTACAGAGATGCTCCATGTAATAGCACTACATCATCATCCAATCGTCAAAGTTTGTGATTGACTAATAATTAGAATTTATTAAAAGCGACATATTATGATGGCAATTAAAGTACATTTTTATGATTTTTCTGGTCCAACTTTAGGCCCCTGCCATTGCTGGATTCGTACTTGAAACAAAGCAACAACCCAATGAGAGAAACCGGCAGATGTTGCCCCTGGTATTCTGGCTAGCACAACGTTTACTCTGAAACAACTGGCTAGGCCTGCTGTTTTAAGACCACTGTTCGATGGGGAATGCATACAAGAGGTGTGTTCTTCTCTGGTCTCTTCACCCTCCACACGAATCACCCAACACAATCTCTTTCTGTCACCGACACGGCCAGTTAACGTGGGCAGAACACACAGCACGAGAAGTGGAGAAGAAGAACAGACGAGTGATCAGCGGCCCGTGTGGCTGTGAAGGCCGTGGGACATGGGAACAATGGAGGACGCAGAGGACACCTGGCTCTGGAGGTGGAACAACAAAGCTTTCAGATCACTACAAGAGGACAGCAAGAGTGGGAAGGTAATTAGTTTCCACTCTCAACCCAACATGACAGAATCAGAGTCTTCTTCGATAGACACAGGGAAAGAAGGGGACGAGGCAGCCAAGCAGCTAGAGACGTCGATGAAAAGAGCCATGTACTTGAGCTGCTGGGTGCCCGGTTGATAGAATTTCTGAGGGTGATCCAATTCAGTGTACATGCCTGTAAAAGCTTCGCCTTCTACATATGAAGAAGAAAAGCTGTGTAGTCTACTTTCTACCAACCTCGTGCGCTTTCAATTGCCACTTTTCTGGTCTTCTCTCGTGTTCTTGGCCTTCTCTCATGTTGTTTCTCTGTGAGATTTGAGGAATGACGTCAAAGCTGAGATGATAATTCAAACGTGACGACGCAAATTCTCCTAACTGCGCGCAGTGCAATCTTCCAACGTCGATGGGGATGATGATATGAGCAAAATCGTGTTATATATATGTCCGAAATTAAGAACGTAATTGCTTAATTTGACCAGTGTCTTACACAAGCGTACGCCAATTTCCTGTGGAAAATAGAAACCTGTCCTCGTGGGTCCTTGTCCGTCAAGCTGTGGATTGAGCTCGAAACACAATTACGACCAAAGTCTTCAGTCGTCCTTGCATAAAACTCTGGAGATTTCATCTCTTGCCCGTGCATACTAGTCATCGTTCACCGTCATCAGACGGTAAAAGGATAAGTTTTCTTCTGGCTTGCCGTGGGAGAAGTTTGGCCTCTCTGCAGGGCCACCGTGTGCTAAAAACTTTACGTGGTGTGATGTTGAAGTGGAATCGAGGAGGGCTAATGCTGGATTGCTATCTCGGGGAGGAAAACCCAGCCCAGAAAGCAAACCCGTATTTGATTAAAGCCACAAGGCCAAGCCCCTGTTTTGGTGCTCCTGTGTTTATTATATATGTAAATATTTCTCCATCACTTTTGTGAATAATGATGCCCTTCTCGGAGAAGGACCTGAAAATCTTCTCTTCCGATTGATGAGATGGGAATAGAGAACAAGTGAGTTAGATAGGATGGTAGGCGATCGAGGAAAAGTTATAGACCTTTCTCAACACTTTCTTCCTCCATTTTAGGGAAGCAACCAAACAATTTTTCGTCTTGCTTCTGTGATGTTTAGGGCAGGAGATCATATATAACAAAGAGGAAATCAATGAAGGGAACGTTGAAGCCAATCTGTGTAAAGCTGGACAATTCTAATTGGATTTACATTGTGAGAGTTTTTTTCTACATGGACCCTTCAATTAGGCCCCCAACAGCTCAAGTACATGACTTTCCTAAGCGACTCCTCCGACTGCGCCGCCGCCGCTGCGGCGGCGTCGCCTTCTCGCCTCCTATCGATCGAAGAGGAGAGCCTTCTCGCCTGAGAGACAGACCCCATGCTGTTCTTGGCGTGCTGCTGCACTTGCCTAAAGGTGTAGTTCCACCTGCAGAAACCTTGGTCTTTGAGCGCCTCCACCGCCCCCAGGCTGGCCGCCACGACCCAAGAAGCTCTACCTGCAGAACCCATGTAGCCCTTCACTATGTCTTGCTGTTCTCAGCTCACAGGTTCTGGGTTTACACCTTACTATGATTTCAGTAGATGGCACACGGTGGGAGGGTGACGGGTGGAGGAAGAAGAAGCGGATAGTGTTCATATATAGAGGCCAAAAGAGTAGGGGCACAACATGACAGGGCAGTAGGATAAGGTCTCCACTTGGCAAGGACAGCGGTATTCTTGCTAAAACCACTCGAGCCAGCCCTGGTTTGGGGAAAAAGACAGAGAATGCACTGTCCTGGTTAATTGGCCGCTGGCAACTTGGACTAGCTCTAGCAGCATCTGCTTATCTTTCTCATTCTTCTATTTATATATTCAGCTAATTCTTCCACTGACACTAACATCTCACCGTCACAGTTTCCCCTCAATCAAGGTTAAGAAAGAGAACAGCCCAACTTCGTTACAAAGGAAAAGATGCCTAAACATATCACTTGCTAGCGTGTCATTATTCTTTCGAGGGCCCGGAACCAGGCAAAAGCCACCTGCTTCTTTTTAATGAAACAAACAAAACAGCCCCCTGTAAGCTGGAGACAAAACCAGCAGCTATCTTCAGCCGGTTTTCCTCAAAACATGGGCAGCCGCCTTCGGGAGGTTATGAGGCACAGAGCGAACATTGTTCCTTGCAGAGAGAAGATTCTTGTTCTCGGGTCAGAAACAGCGGTAGCAAAAGATGAGTTCTACAAGCAGAGCTTGGGTTGTGGCGGCCAGGATGGGGGTGGTGGAACCACTCAAGGACCAGGGCTTCTGCAGGTGGAACCACACCATCCAGTCTCTCCACCAGCATGCCATGACAAACATGGGTTCCTTCTCACAGGCCAAGAAGTTGCCGTCTTCGATCAACAGAAGGGTAGAGGGGAACGAGCAGGCAAGGCAGTCGGAGGAGTCCTTGAGGAAAGTCATGTACTCGAGCTGTTGGGGTCCCAATTTGACAAGAGAAGAGGAAGACGACCCAGCCAGCAAATTTTGTCCCTTTTTTCCCCCTCTTTCCCTTTTTTCTCTCAATTGCATAGAATCAGATTATCATGTTATACAAGGTTTGAGTTTTATGTGATGAACTTCTCGTTATGTGATGTACAAACTGCAATCTGGCACAACTTTGTCCTGAATGGTTTGGCTAAGCGTCCTTGTTTGCGACCGTTAAGATGGTGAATATCTAAAGGAAACCGACGTATCCTTCCTTGGTGTCGTCTGCCTCCACTCAAATCACCCGCATAAACTTCCTTCTGTACCGTTTGGATAGTGGGTTATCCCGAAATTAACTCGAGTTAGTTAGCTTGATTTTGACCCAAATTTTACTTTGGTATATGCTGGATTATGTCATGGGGTTAAAAATGAAGTTAATCTGGATTACTTATCCCACCTGCTAAACCCAGCATTTTAACTCATTAGAATAACTCTTTTATTATTAAAATAAAGTTGAGTTAAATGAAAAAAAATTCGTTGACCCGCTTAGATTATTAATCCGAGTTAATTATCTTAACTCCCTATACCAGAACTGAGCTTGGTGATCAACATCAGTCGCCTTGACAGAGAAAAGTAATCAATCGGCAGTCTCCATGGTTGTGATTTGTGAAGACCGTGGGATAGGGGAACAATAACGATGAGAGACCACCTTGCTTTGGATATGTTAAATACTAGTTAAGATTCTTCTTGGATTGGCAGCTGGAGGGGTCCATGTGTGAAGGTGCCCGGTTGTCCAGAATTCTGAGTGGGATCCAGTGTACATGCCGGCAAAAGATGCATACCGTTCAGACCGATGTATCTTGATTACATCACAGTATTCTTTATTGTTAATATTAAAAAGATAGATCTCATGTTGTTGATTCTTCTGAGAGTTGACGAGTGATGTACCCGACAGGATCCTGCGAATCTCTGCGTAGTGCGATGACAAATTAACAAAAAATAAAGAGGCCCTTTGTTTTTTTCTTTTTCATTGTTGATGGGCACTATGATAATGGGAAAATCAGAACAATTCTAGATTACAAGGCACAGGAGGCTTGACTAGTGTCCTATGAGCGTAGTACGGCAATTTCTCCCGGCAAATTTTGTAAAAGAGGACGCTGAAGAGACCTAGATCACGTTGTGAGCCTTCCTCCATCACGTGAGCTCGAACATTTTGAGCGAAGTTATTGGGCATCATTATTTCAGATCAATCCAACACGGTGGCATCTGCAGTATTCCTTTCCCATTCTATTTTTTCTGCCCTCATTTCCAACCAACCAAAATCTGGACTTTCTTCTGTGACATCTTTGGACGGAAGATCATAACGTTTACCGGAAGGAAGACAAGAAAGCCAATTCTGTGGCTAATCTGTGTAAAATTGGACAGTTCTAGGTGGGTTTACACTCGCGAGACTATTATTTTACATGGACCCTTCAATTTGGTCCTCAACAGCTTAAGTGCGTTAACTGTGTCGCCATCTCGCCTCCTACCAACAGAAGGCGAGAACCTCTTCGCCTGTGAGAGAGAACCCACCTTTTTTTAAAAAATTTGATTTAAAATTTTATTAGAATAATAGAAAGTAATCAACGTGGAGGGGGGGGCATCTCACCTTTTAACTCCATGCAGTAAGTGAAAAAAGAAAAATAACGAGGACCACCCATCTTGAATAACGTCTAAAGAGAAACCTAGTTATATATATATCATTCACTTATATATCGTCGAGGTTTTTCAATCTTGAAACCCCCGAGTCTTCGATCCCGTGACTTTGAGGTGAGCATATTTCATCCTTTTCCCCAATTGTTCTTGGCATCGCATTGCAGATGCATGATGGTGTAATTCCTTTGTTCCACCTTCGGAAGTTACGGCTGTTCTGAACCGAGAGTGTTTTGTATAATGTTATCAGAATCGAATCAGCGTCTGAATCGGTCAAAGAACCGGTTCGATTCAAATCGGTTAGACCATTCAATCGAACCACTTTGAACTGTGACATCATCATAATATTGATAATAACTCAAGACCCGATTCTATAACTCAAGATAATAAGAAATAATATATAATGATCAAAATAAAAAATATACATATATAATTATTAGTCATGATTGTGTAATTATATAAGTAAAAAGATAACAATAATATGATTAAATAAATTGGCCTTAAAATTTTGTAATATTCTATTAGTCGTGACTAAGAGTCTTCACAATTCACATCTATGTTCCTTTGAAATTTTAAACTTTAAATATATCTAAAATAAAATAATAAATTACAACAAATCAATAATAATCAGATAATTTTATTCACACGTAAATATCATTTTGAATATCTAAATATTTTTACGTTTATTTTTTTTATTTTAAAGGGTGAATCAGGTTGGACTAGTTCAGACCGGTCCACCGGTCGTACCGCGGTTTATCCGATTTGTCCGACTTTTTAACATTAGATCGGACCGATCGCAGTTTGACGGGTCCGACCGATAGATCCGGTCCGATTCTGATAACAATAATTTTTGACCTTTTTGTGATGTGGTCGATGGCACCAATGTCAGAGTGACGAGGTAAGGAATAAGAAGACATTTATCTTCATGGTAGCGCCAGAAGGAGCATAAGAAGACAAAGGAGTAGGGGTGAACACAGTTTGATTTGATTTGATTTGAAGAGAATTTTTCTCAAATCAAATCGAATCAAATTAAAGGTTCAACCCGAACCAAACTAACGCAATTACTTTTAAACCAAATCAAACCTTTGATTTGATTCAGTTTGAACCATATTCTTTTCTTTCCCCTATATGAAATTAGATTAGATTTAAAAATGAGTAAAGAATGATAGAGTAAAAAAATTTCTACCAAATAAAATAAATATTAAATAAATAACATCAAAAGTTACAACTTGTAAGAGTAAGCTCCATGATATTTTCACATAAAAAATTAAAAACTTTAGTTACATTTAAATGAAAGGTGATTTGAAACCTATTTTATAGAGTCAGAAATCTGGTAATGATGGGAGATTGGACTTTCAAAATTAAGGTTTATAATTATATATAAATTTATATTAACTTGACAAAAATATCTTTAAATTCAGGTTATTCGGTTCGGTTCGATTTCTCGAACTTCAAAATCAAACTAAACCAAAAAAATTAATACGGTTCGATTTCAACTCAAACTAATTATTTTTAAATTTTAACTCAAATCAAACTAAATCAAATTTATCAATTTGATTTGATTTTAGAGTTAGAACTCGAATAATGCTCACCCTATAAAATAATGTGGAGGTAAGGTTCCACCTGGCGAGACCAGCAGTTTATTAGAGAATCCACCGAACCACTTTGGATACCCCCAGTTTGGTGGGGGGGAAAGTTGGAAAATGCAATGTACCTGGTTGGCTTTTTTTAAATCAATATTGGAGCATAACAACAGTGTTTGCATTCTCCCACTCCTGATCCCTCTCTCACCACTGTCCCGACTTGTGACTGATATTATAAATAAACCAATCGTTTCACTGATAATAAACTTCACCATCTCACTTTGATTGGACCAACGATTAAGAAGAACATTACAGCCACCAGAAACCGAGCGAAGCCACTTGTTTTCTTAACAGAAACAGCCCCCGGTAAGCCAGCCGGAGACAAAACCAGCGGCTACCCTTCAGCTGGTTTTCCTCAATACATGGGCACTCTCCTTTTCGGAGGTTATAAGTAGACCCATTTCCTCCGATCCCCTGCCTCAGCGAAGCACAAATCAACAACCGTTCCTTGAGAAGAGAGAGAGAGAGGAAAAAAAAAAGCAAAGTTTTGTTCTTGGGAAAGAAAACAGAGAGGCAGCAAAGATGAGTTCTACAAGCAGAGCTTGGGTTGTGGCAGCCAGCATGGGGGTGGTGGAGGCACTCAAGGACCAGGGCTTCTGCAGGTGGAACCACACCATCAGGTGCCTTCACCAGCATGCCAGGACCAACCTGGGTTCCTTCTCTCAGGCCAAGAGGTTGCCGTCTTCGATCAACAGAAGAGCAGAGGGGAACGAGGAGGCAAGGCAGGCGGAGGAGTCATTGAGGAAAGTCATGTACTTGAGCTGCTGGGGTCCCAATTAGTCAAGAGAAGAAGAAGAAGAAGACGACGACCCAGCGGGCAATTTCGCCTTTTTCCTTTTTCCCCTCTCTTCCTCTCTCCTCTCAGTTGTACAGAATCCAATTACAATCTTCTACGAAATACACTTTTGGCTATGTGGTACGCAAATTGCGATCAGGCAGAAGTTGCCCTTCTTGTCCTGAATGGTTTGTTCTGAAACTACTGGCTCGGCCTCCTATCTTGCTAGCATTCTGAATGGGTGAATTATGTACAGGAGACGAGCTATCCTCATCTTTCTTCTCCCTCCATACAAATACCCCACATATCTTCTTTCTTTTATCAACATCAGTCACCAGGACAGACAACAGAGCTGGGGGAAAGTTACCGACAGTCTCTGTGATTGTAAATTGTGAAGGCCGTGAAACAGGGGGGGGATCCAGGAGATATGGCACCTGGCTATGGAAATGGAATAAACTCAATAAAGCATTCAGATCGCCATAGATCATCAGGGAAAGATACTTGGTTATCGAAAACTCTTCCTACATCATATGAACTCAGATTTGACTAAAGTTATTGGGCATCCTTGTTTCAGACCTTAGGCAAATCTAACACAGTGACACCCCTGATTTCTTCTCAATCCAAGTTTTCCAGCCTCATTCGAAGTCTTTTCCCCCATTTTTATGGTAGCAACCAGGCAAAATTTGGTCTTGCTTCTGAGATATCTGCCGAACGGAGATCCTATCATTTGCAACGAGGAAAAGAAGGCAACTTTGAGGCCGATCTGTGAAAAATTGCACAATTCTAAGTGGATACACTTGTGTGTGAGACTACTTCGATTGCGCCGCTTGTGAGCGTACTGCCTCAGTTGTCTGAAGGTGTAGTTCGTCAACATAGATTTTGTCAGATCAACAATATTAAGTTTATTGATTTATTTAACTTCAAAATTTTCAGACTACGAGCTTATAATGAATAGAGAGAGAGGGAGAGAGAGAGAGAGAGATTGTTGTATTTTTTTTTGTCACCATATGGGGTGAGACTCTCATAGCGGGGTAGAATAAGAGGAATACGTTAACCGGGAGTGTGCTATCCCTTGTTATTCCACAATTTACTTTGACAAGTATGAGCATACTCTGTATTTAAACCTTTTGAACAATGCCTCTTATTCCTGCTACTTTGTTACTATGCACAGGGTTCAACATGGGTTAAAAATATTAAAATCCAAAGAACCCTCATCAAATAAGCCAATTCCTTTTTGCACTCGAGAACATATGAATTTGATTGATAGTATCATTTCAAACGCAAATTTTGCAACTATAATGTTATAAATTTTAGAACTTCATTTTTGCTTCTCTTTTGCAGCAAGACAACGAGCAAATAATATATTTTAAATATTTAAAATACACACAGTCAGTATCCATCCTTTTGGCACCACATATCAATAGTTATACAATGAAACACAACAATGAGATGAAAATCAGTGTTGTTCATTATACAATACTGTTTACAAGATTTACAATTAAGCCAAAAAATTGTGTAATGCATTATTGTAGAGTGCATTATGCATTACATTGAGTAATACACATTTTTGTGTAGAATGTACAATTGTTACATTGAAGAGAATGATAAAATTTATAAACCATCCTGGTCATAAATTGATAAAATTTATAAACTGAGAATATGCATATTGCGGCGCATGGTAAAGTGAAAAAAACTGCATACAAGGTACAGAAAATTGGGTGTCAGTCGCTAGAGCAGGAACATGAGATAAATATAAACACATATACAAATCTTGACCAACAATCCAAACTCTACATCTAAAATCAACATGATATAAGAAGGATACTGTAAACACTGACCTTTGTAGAAGTGCTTGCTACAATGGTGAGGATGGGATGCCAACTTACCCACCAATATAATACATCACCGATAAAGGATGAGAAATGATAAGATGTATATGCAAAAAGAATGACAAACGATAGAAGGGATCAGTGAATATGTATAAGGATAATTAATAGGGCCCTTCAGGAAAATCTGTAGATTTGCATTTCACCGCCTCGTCAGAATGTCCTCCTTTAGCCTGCTTCCCTTATTTTTTTTTTCTCCTCTTTGCTTGAAAGTCCATGCTGTTAACGTCGATCACCGGCTAATTATAAAAATGTCAAGCACACTTCATGGTGACAGAGTGATAAAGAAACACGTACAACATTCATTGAAATACATAAACATGTTGATCTCAAAATTTTATGATTCCTGCCCCCCCCCCCCCCAAAAAAAAAAAAATTCCAACCGAATGATAGCGGGAATTGAAACGACAGAGTTTCCAGAAAAGGAGAACTACAAACAAGAGAGACAAGGTAAGAGACGTTCTTAAGTGGGGGGGGGGGGGGGTGAGAAAATAAAATGCAGCCCCAGTTACCAACAGATTCAAGTTCCAAGTGAACTTAATATGAGAACTAGATCCCGATAATCTGATCATATCCACCGTCACTTTGCAATTGTTGGATCACAGTCAGATTTAAAATCAAATCACCTAAACTCATTTTTCAGATGGATCACAGTCCTAGTCACAGGCCATGTGAAGGCATCGCAGAGCTCCGAGGAACCTCCAAAGCCGTGTATAGATATTCATTGTGTTGCTATGACATTCAATCAACCACCTTCACATTGTGATGGTCATTATAAAAAAATTGCATCATTGCCCTTTAAGCCCTCTACTCAACCCACAGTGATCATGCTGTTGGAAAGGGTTGCAATTGTGACGACCCGGATCCCGGATACCGGATATACCTGATAGAACTACCGAGTAGACCCGATATCACTTCGAACCCGCGAGGCCTCCCAAGAGCGGTAAAGCTCCGAAGGGATAAAAGGCATGTGTAGAGTACATTGAAGTTACATAGATATAACAGTAAGTAATTAAATTTCATTAGATCGGTTTGCTAAAGTAGCATAAATAAAATTACTTTTTAATTAACAATTTCAATTTAACAATTATACCAGAGTCCAGTCCAAAGGAAAGACAAGCAGTACAGTCACAGAAAGGAAGGACGTACACTGAGGTCGGGGGAAGACCGACGCAGGTACCGTTGGCAGCTACAGACACGCCACACCAGGCATCGCGAAAGTAGAACGACGCCACCCACCTGCAAAGCAGAGGTGAGCCTCGTGTCACTGACCCAATAGGGGTCACGCGGATCCCCACTGAAAAATAACGCAGTAACACGGAACAACAGCTAAAACAACAGTAGTAGTAAAGCAGGAAAACTACCACTAGAAAGCTGTAAAAGAAAACCAGAACGGAAGGAGTAGAAATAGCTCAAAGAAAAGGGAAAAGCCGTACCGAACAAGCACGGCTGCCGGACTAACCTCGGCTCCCCAAACTACTCCAGGCAGCAACAGGAAGGTGAACTCTGATCTGACAAGGTCAGGAGTTACCGATCTGTCGGGCCTACAAAGACGGACAAAAAAGCCTAGGAAGAACCTAGACAGACACCGACGCTCTAAAGCATACATGACTCGATTGCCATGCACACTCTTCTAGACACGACCACACACACACGACTAGAACGTCGTGTACACGACACAACACTGACCTTGGGCAAGACCACGAGAGGGCTAACCCGGAAAGGTCACGACGTGCGAGAAACACGAGAGTCATGTGTCACGTGACAGAAGCACCTCCTCACTAGAAGAACAGCTAGCTGCGTCCACTGACGTCTTATGCTGCGCCTACAAGTGTCTCGTCTGCACTGTCGCCCGAAACACGACAGAGACTAAGACACGCTCAGAACCAGAACAGGAACTACAGTAGCGAGTGACTAGACAGGGTAACGCCCGTCGGCGTTAGTCCAACGCCCCTGACCACGTGTGCACACACCGACTCTTGCTGGAGAGCCAGGCCTCTAGCAAGTTTTTCCCACCCAGGAGGACGCCACTGTACAGCGGGGCCCCACGGAAACTAGCTTACAAACCGTATATTGGGAACTGCCTTCGCCACCAACTCCTAGGTGGGTCGACACGTCGTAACGTGTCGTAAGGCTACGACTAGTCGAGGCTCACTAGACACAGAGACTCTGAAACAAGAGTGATGTAGTACAGACAGATAAGGAAGCACTGTCGCACGTACTACGAAACACCAAGGCAGCAAGACAACTGCCAATAGACTCAGGACAAGGCGACTAGACCTACTAACACAACGATCCTTGGGTCTCACAACTCGGAGTCAAGATCGTTGTACAACGGCAGAGACACGCCGCCAATCGGTCTAATCCTAAGCCAGAGGAAACAACCGTAGAAAACGACCCACGGAGACCTGAGGGATCAACGAGACCCTCAGTACACATGGACACACAAACCGAGGTAAGACGATACCTCGAGACACCCAGAACCATGTCTCGAACTGGACAGATCTACCGAGACACACAAGGTCCCCTGTCAACCACTGGGTCACCCCGGGTTGACCGGAACCGGACAATGACGATTCAACAGTAGGAAAGAGAATCCTACTCCAAGCAAGAAAACTCATGGCTACCTCATAACGTAGTCTTAGCCCTCATAGGACGTCAGGAGACATCCACAGGACAACAGGCAGACCACAAGGTCAAGCCAAGACATACGAAAATCGAAACGACGAAGAACAACCCTCTGGGCATAAACAACTCCTTATCCAGCCGCCAGGCGAACCAAGTAGCCAAGGAAGTAGCCGCAACGCACACAGAGACAAGGATACCGGCAGTCGTGGGTAGGGCCACGAGACGACTGTAGCGATCAAGGATATGACCACTAGGATCAGTCAACTCTAGCTGACCTGCCCAACAAACCACCCAGCGGTCTATAGAAGACCGCGACACGGACTAGCTAACCGTCCTATGACACACACACAGACAGACGTACACAGATCAGGCAATCACGGCCAGAAGATACAACCACGGACTCAACTCATTGGACGGTCACAAAGGGGCCGCTCAATGAGCTGAACGGTCCAGACATGGCCGCTCAATCGAACAGAATGGTTTAAACGGAACCGCTCCACGGGAGAGACCTCAAGGTACTGAAAGACTGGATGGTTAGGGCTGGACCGCCCCAAGGCATAGAGCGGTTAAGGAAAGCCGCTCAAGCCAACCGACCTACTACAGTACTCGGTCAGACGACGGTCAGAACGGTCTAGGGACAGACCGCTCAACGCACACGACGGCTAAGGGAGAACCGCCCCATGAACAGCCTTAAAACGTTGACCCAAGGTCAGCCGTGCTAAGCGGTCAAGACCTGGCCGCTCAACACCATGGGAAAAACAGAACGGCTGGGAACCAGCCGCTCAAGTGGACTGGCTCACACCTGGCAGCGCCATCCACTAGGCGGTCTGTTGTGCGACCGCGCAGACGCCCACTGACTCATTCTAAACGGTCCAAAACCAGCCGCCCTAAGCCCAACGCGGTTAATGTTAAACCGCGTAGGCGTCACGGCGAGCAAACCACATGATCGGCCCGATCGTGGCCTTTCCACGCCCCGTTCGTTCCGAAACGAAGGGGATACATCCGTAACGACGATATACAACACTTAGACTCCAACGGGAGTTGAATCGGCCAAGAAACAGCGAGAAATGGGCGATTTCTTCAATTTGACCCAAATGGAATCACCGGACTTCCCGGGCTCCTAACGGTCCTGAATGACCGCCAATCGACACGAAATCAGTGACCATAGAACGCAGACGTTCCAGGGAGTCCATTGACACTAACTGATCTAAAATCCATCGCCGTTTTCTGGCGAACCCTGCAAACTCCCAAAACCACGGTTTTACCTATACGAGCCCAAACTCGCCCGTTCTAGCACCGAACAACGTGAAACTGTAGGGAAAATGTGCAGGAGAAGTAGGTGATCAGTCTCCCTACCTCCACCGAAGAAACTGTGCGCCGAAGCGACTAATCCGTGTTGAAAATGCCAAAACACGAACAACGCCGATCTCAGAATCCACCGAGGGATCGCGCCACGCCACGCTCAAACCGTCGCCCCATCCCGCGTCCCGATCACTCCATTGCGTCCCTGCCTCGGCCAGCTCTCCACGGTCGCGCGCCCTGCGTCGAACGGTCCTGAGACGAGAGAGAATGAGAGAGAGAAAGAGATGAGTGAAATGAGGGAGGAGAGAGTGTAATATCCCGGATCCTTAGTGGATCTTTGTTGGATCTTTATTGGGTCTTTCGGATCGCTTTGGTGGATTCCGAGTTGAGTTTTACGAGCCGCGTGAGTTTTTCTCTCGTATTAGTTACGGAACCCTACGGTGAGTTTATTTCTCAATTCATCGACTCGTGAATGCTACAGCTACGATGTACTCTCCGAGCCGGTCGTTTTGACTATTTTTGCGTATTTTTCTGAATTATTACATTTTTAGCTCAATTATCAGATTTTCAGAAATTAGAAAATTTTCTAATTTCTTTTTTTATATCCCTCTCTCTCTCCCCCACTCTCGCACGATCTCTCTCTCTCCTCCCTTTCTCACTCTCTCTTTCCCTCTCTCGTTCTCTCTCGTCTGTGGGCCATTCGGCGCGGGGCGCGCACCGTTGCGGAGCTGGCCAAGGCGGGGACGCGATGGAGTGATCGGGATGCGGTCTAGGGCGGCAAATGGAGCGTGGGATGGCGCGATCCCTCGGTGGATTCCGAGATGGCGTCGTTCGTGATTTTGGAGATTTCGGCGTGGTTTAGTTCCCTCGGGGCTCGGTTTCTTCGGTGGAGGTAGGGTGACGAATCATCATTTCTTCCTGCTCGTTTTTCCTGTCATTACACGTAGTTCGGCGCGAAAACGGCTGAGTTTGGACTTATTTTGCCAAAACCATGATTTTCGGGTTTAGTAGGGTTCGCCGGAAAACGGCAACCATTTGCGGCGTATTTAGTATCAAATGGACCGTTGGGATGTCTGGATCCCATTCGTGTTAGTTTCGTGTTGATCGGTGGTCATTCGAGGCCGGTAGGAGCCCGGGAAGCTCGTTGACTCGTTTAGGGTCGATTTGTTGGAATCGCCCCGATCTCTCGTTTTAGTGCTTGCATGTGGGCTTTTTAACCTCCTAGTGTTGTTTTCCATCGTGTGCCTTTGTTTCCCCTGTGCTTCGGCGTGAATGGGGCGTGGAACGGCCCGATTTGGCATTTCCACTATTTTCCCGCCGTGACCGGTGTAGCGGTCGTTCCAGGGACCGTCACAGTCCCTGACGGCCCTACGACAGACAGTCACAGCGTCTGGGCATTTTTAGTTTTCGTGGCTGTGGGAGTGTGATGGCCCAAGGGAGGCGCGTCACAGTTCTCTGACGCGTCCAGGTTGATGCGTCACGCTTATTTTGTCATTTTATGTTTTGGGTAAGTCGGTTCCCCTGACGCGCCTGCCCTTGTGGGTCAGGCTTGTGTAACGCGCCTGCCCCAGGCCGCTACGTTTAGTTTGACCAATTTTGAATGTTTGAGTCGGTTCGTCTAACGGTAATGTCCCCGTGCGTCACAGCGTTGTAACGCGCCTGCCCCAGGCCGTTACGTGCTGCTTTGGCCGAGTTGGGTGGTTGTGTCGTTGGCTCTAACGGCCACGCCCCCATGCGTTAGGCTTGTGTAACGCGTCCGTGATCGACCGTCACGTGCCTTTCGGCAACTGGTTTCTTGACTTGAGCCAGTTGGCCCTGACGCGCCTGCTTTGCTGCGTTAGGCTGTGTAACGCGCCTGGTCTAGTGCGTTACGTGGTTCGAGTTGTTGTTTTAAGTTTGAGGTCTGTTGGCCCTGACGGCCCGGGTCGGGCGCGTCAGAGCGGTGTAACGCACCTGGTGTAGGCCGTTACGTGCCTTGTATGTTTTATATGTTGGTTAGGGCGATGTGTCTGTGACGGCTCTTCCTCCGACAGTCACGTTGCTGTAGCGCGTCTGCATTAGACCGCCACAGTTGGAGTGTAACGGCTAGAGTTAGACCGTCACATTCGTGTAACGGTCTAAGGGTGGTGCGTTACAGTCCTTGTGCTCCGATTTCCGTCGTTTCGGTTTCTGCTTGTCTTGGCTGGACCTTGTGGCCTGCCCGTTTTCCCGTGGATGTCTCCTGACATCCTATGAGGGCTAAGACTACGTTGTAAGGTAGCCAGGAGTCTTCTTGCTTGACGTAGGATTCTTTTCCTACTTTAGAGTTGTTGTTGTCTGGTTCCGGTCAACCCGGTGTGGCCCAGTGGTTGACGGGTAACCGTGTGTGTGTCTCGACAGTTCTGCCCAGTTCGAGACTTTGGTTCTGGATGCCTCGAGGTACTGTGTTACCTTGGTTCGTGTGTCCAGGTGTGCTGAGGGTTCTTGGTGTTCCCTCAGGTCTCCGTGAGTCGATTCCTGCGGAGTGTCGTTTCCTCTGGCTTAGGGTTAGACCGATTGGCGGCTTGTCCCGCTGTCTGTGACGATCTTGCCTTTGAGTCATTCGACTCAAGGATCGTTACGTGGTAGGTCTAGTTGCCTTGTCCTGAGTTTGTCGGCAGTGGTTGTGCTGCCATTGGTGCCTCAAAGTACGTGGCGTGGGGCGTTCTTGCCTGCCTGTACTTCAGCACTCGTGTTTTGAGTCTCTGTGTCATGTGAGCCTCCGCTTGTTGTAGCCCTAAGGCCTTTGAGTTGCCGACCCGCTAGCGGATGGCGGAAGGGTGTTTCCTGTGATACGGTTTGTAAGCTAGTTCCGTGGGCTCCCTGTAATATCCCGGACCTTTCAGATCCTTCTTCGTGGGTCCCAGATCTAGTTTTAGGAGCGTCCGGCTCTGTTGTGTCCGAAATTTCGTTTCGGACATCTTTCGTGTTCGGATCGGCGCGATCCGGAGTCGTTTCGGAGGCCCGGAGGCGTTCCGCGGCTTTTCCGCGTGTGTTTTCCGATTTCCGGTGTGTGTTTCGGCTTTTTCTTCGGAAGCTCGCTGCGGGCGAACCGGGCGGTTCACCCGGGCACGAGTGGTACCGTTGCGATCGGTGCGTTCCGAGGATTCAGGAAATGTATTTTTCTATTTTTCGATATTTTTCCAAAAATTCAGATTTTCTATCTAGCCCTAATTCTTTTTCTTTTCCTCTTTCTCTTTCTTCTTCTTCTTTCTCCTTCATTCCCCAACCGTGACCGCACCCCTCTCTCTCCCTCTCTCCCATTCGGGCGCGGCGGACCCCTCCCCTGCTGTTGACGGCGGTAGGGTGACAGCGCGGACGCGTGGGCGACGGCGAGGCGATCTCGTGGGCGTGCGGCGAGCGTGGGAAGCGTGGGGAGGCGAGGTTTCTAAAAGCGTTCTTCGTGGTTTGTGGGCGATTCGGCGGAGCATTCGCTCCATTGAGGTAGGGTGACGTTCCTTAGCCTCTTGCCGTTCATTCCCGTGATTTGTAGGCCGCGGGGAGGCCGAGAGGGGCTTGTTTGAGCATTTTGGGGTTTTTCTATAGTTTGGGGAGAGCTCGCCCGATCTATGAAATTGATGCATGATTTCGTGTTTTGATGGCCTAGAATCATGCTAGGGGTCCCCAGGGGTCTTCCCCTTTGATTTTCCCCTCTCCTGTGGAGGCATGGGGGCGTGGTTGGAATTTTTGGGCGTTTCTACCATTTTCGGGCGCGGACTGAGAACGCGCTATACTCCAGTAGCGCGTTCTTGAGTGTCGCGCTGCCCCGACGGGGCGCGTTCATCGGAGAAGATGAACAGTAGGGCGGTTCGTGTCGCGCTATGGGGTCCTAGCGCGATTAGCCTTGTCGCGCTAGGAGGACCTAGCGCGATGGTCCTTGTCGCGCTAGGGTTCCCTAGCGCGATGGTCCCTGTCGCGCTAGGGAGTCCTAGCGCGATCTTCCAAGTCACGCTAGGGGACCCTAGCGCGTTCTTCCTTGTCGCGCTAGGTGTCCCTAGCGCGATCTTTTCCTTTGTCGGGTGTTCCCCTTGGGCCGTGTGTGTGTCCTGGGCACCCCGTGGAGTTCCGTGACCGTGTCTTCGGGCGTCCGGAGATTTCGGTTGCCTTGGTCATGTGTTTGGCCATGGGCAGTGTGTCCGTTTTCTTCCGACTGCGGTCACCGTGCGATGGTGATGGTACGTGGGATGGCCCCCGTACTTCGTCAGGTTCGGACGTCGTTTTCCGTTGGTTTGAGAGTCTACTCCTTCAGTGACCCTCCACTAGTCGTAGCCTACTAGTACGCGTGTGCTAGTCGCACCAGGGAGTGGTGTACGGGCCGACCTTTAGAGACGGTTTGTGGACCGGTTACCGTTGGGCCCCACGTCTTGCAGCCAGAGTCCGGCTAAGGGGAAAACCGGTCAGAGGGCCAGACCAGGGACGCGCGGTCTGTGTGTGCACACGTGGTTGGGGGCGGTTGGACCCACGTCGACGGGCGTGACCCCAGCTAGTCACTTGTTGTGGTTACTTGTACGGTGTTTGCGCCTCGGGTAGGACCTACCACGTCAGGCGGCTCACCTACGGCGCGGTGTCAGACGTCAGGGGACGCTACCGGCTGTGCTTCTAGTGGGTGGTACTCCTGTCGAGTACGGAGTGACAGACTGTCAGTCGTGTGTTTCCGACCTTCGGATTTTGGCGGTTCGACCGTTGAGTTTCGGTCTTCTCGTACCATAGCACGTGTGTCGGTTTGCGTGCCGTAGGGTCTAGTTCTGTAGAGTACAGGGCTTTCCCTTCTGAGGTACTTTCCTATCGCTAGAGTAGTTGTTTCTCGTTTTACGAGGTAGGGTTCGAGTGATCCCTACTGAGTCTTGTTCCGAGACTCATTCCCTGCGTGTTTTCACCGTGTTTCAGGTGAGGCGCCACCTTCGGGGAGCGCGTCAGGAGCACAGCGTGGTGCGGGTGCCCAGAGGTAGTGCCAGAGGTCAGAGCCGGGGTATGCCCCGTGTAGCTGTACTTTCCTTTCTTGTCACTGTACTAGTCGTGGACTATTGTTATTATTGTTAATTTCTATTGTGGACCATGTAAAATGTTAATTTATTTCCTGCTTATTATAACTGTTTAATTTCTGCAATTACTCGTGATACTTGTGTAGTTTCCACACCATCCTTTTAACCCTTCCGAGTCTTCGGGCTCGTGGGTGGCGGTGCGAGTCTCGGGCCTTCCCGGTAATCAGATTCTCGGGTCGTTACAGCTGGTATCAGAGCGCGGTTGTGGAATTACATGAGAATCATAGGTAATTCTAGTGGTCCACTAGTTCACAACGATGATGTACAGGTGACGCTGGCATTGGGCATCGTGCGTTTTTATTGACCTTGCCATTTTCGTGTTTTCTGTCTTTTGCTTCAGGAGCGAGTATGGCGCCGAGGCGGAGCTCTCGCTCTCAGCAGGGGCAGTCGGCTGGGGGTCAGGAGATCCAGCAGGGGGTCCAGAGGGACCAGGAGGAGCATAGCAGAGTTCCGGGAGCTACCGAGGCCGCGGATCCTGCGAGAGTTCCGGGGGCCGAGGATTTCTTCCGAGGCATGTACCAGCTTATGTCTCAGTAGTTCGGCGGAGAGGCTGGTGAGGGCTCGTCAGCCAGGGGTGGGCCAGGCCGAGCGGTGAGGGACTTCATGCAATTCCATCCATCTTACTTTAGCGGCCAGACAGACCCTGATGCGGCTCGTGATTGACTCGATGAGATGGAGCAGGTGTTCAGTTCTGCGAAGAGTGCTGCCGAGGACAGAGTGGTGTTGGCCTACAACCAGTTGCAGGGTACGGCTCGGAGGTGGTGGTCTTCCGAGTGGAAGACGTCCCTTCAGCTTCGTCCACTTGAGCAGATCGAGTGGGATGACTTTGCCGGTACTTTCGAGCGTACGTACTGTCCAGATATTGTTGCCACGCAGCGGATGCGGGAGTTTCTGGAGCTGGTGCAGGGTGACATGTCCGTGTTGCAGTACATGGCCCGATTTGTCGAGCTGGGTCGGTACGCACCTCACATCATGGAGCATGAGAGGGTGAGGACCGCGCAGTTTGTGCAGGGCTTGAGGCTGGAGCTGAGGCACCATTTGATCGCGAATGGGGCCACTGATCTAGAGACATCGTCTCGTGTTACGATTTTCTTGGAGATGGATATGCAGAGGACTCGAGGACCGATCAGCCAGGGGCAGTCCTTGTCAGGTCACAGCCAGCAGTCGGCTACCCAGCAGCAGGGTTTCTTCCAGCATGCGTCGGGTGGTTCAGGAGTACCGGCAGCGGCAGCTTCGGTGACAGGATCTGCGTCCTTCGGCTCGAAGGTCAAGAAGTTCTTCAAGAGAGGGTTCGGCAAGAAGAAGTCCAGGGATCAGGGGCAGGCCTCATCAGGCAGTTTACATCAGCCGATTCCTTTGCAGCGTCAGGGATCAGGGGGTGGATCGCGAGGATCTTGTCCACGGTGTGGTGGTACCCACCCAGACAGGCAGTGCACGGCGCCGATCGTCTGTTTTCGGTGTGACCAGCCAGGGCATATGGCGCGTGACTGTCCTTAGAGGCCGCCGCAGCAGCCGTTTCCTCTGCAACAGCAGGTTCCCCAGCAGTAGAGACAGCAGCAGCAGCAGGGACAGTATCCGCCGCTACCCAGGTCAGCCAGCGTGGGAGGCAGGCAGAGGGCTCGAGGCCAGATCACGCACTTGACCAGGGCAGAGTCAGTGGCGTCGCAGCTCGTGGAAGGTACCGTTCAGATTTTGGGTTGTGTGGCTCGGGTTTTGTTCGATTCTGGCGTGTCTCATTCGTTTATTTCGGAGGATTTCGCGTCGAGCGTCGAGGAGCCGATGACCCAGTTATCCTGTGATTTGGCAGTGGAGTTGCCTTCGAGTGACTTTATGATCACCCCGTATTGCTTCGATCAGGTTCCGGTTTGGATCGATGGGCGGAGTATGCCAGGCAGGTTGTATGCGTTGCAGCTTCGGGATTACGATGTGATTCTAGGCATGGACTGGCTCGAGACTCATGGAGCGGTGGTGGATTGTGGGATGAAGAGGGTCTCCTTCCAGCATCCGAGCAAGCGGACCTTCTATTTCCAAGGTATCCGTTCCACCTCTTCTCGATTCCTTATCTCTGCTATTCGAGCCCGTCGATTGCTTAATTCAGGTTGTCAGGGTTTTCTCGCATCGGTGGTTGTGTCTGACCGGATGGAGCCGGATGTCGAGGACATTGCGGTGGTGTGCGAGTTTCCTGACGTTTTTCCCGAGGAGTTGCCTGGATTACCTCCCCAGCGGGAGATCGATTTCGTGATCGAGGTTGTGCCTGGTACGGGACCTTTGGCGAAGGCTCCCTACCGTATGGCCCCCGCTGAGCTGAGGGAGCTGAGGGCGCAGTTGCAGGATCTGTTGGCCAAGGGGTATATTCATCCTAGTTTTTCCCCTTGGGGTGCGCCCGTGTTGTTTGTGAAGAAGAAGGACGGTAGTCTGCGGTTGTGCATTGACTATCGGCAGCTGAATGAAGTGACCATTAAGAACAAGTATCCGTTGCCGCGGATTGATGATATGTTCGACCAACTGCAGTCTGCGCGAGTGTTCTCGCAGATTGATTTGCGGTCCGGTTACTATCAGCTGAGAATTCGCGAGTCCGATGTGGAGAAGACTGCATTCAGTACGAGGTACGGGCATTATGAGTTTTTGGTGATGCCGTTCGGGCTCACCAATGCCCCTGCAGCCTTCATGGACTTGATGCAGAGGGTGTTTCATCCGTATTTGGACCAGTTCGTGGTCATCTTCATGAACGACATCCTTGTTTATTCGCAGTCGGTCGAGGAGCATGCGTACCATTTGGGTGTGGTGCTGCAGACGTTGCGAGATCACCAGTTGTATGCGAAACTCAGCAAGTGCGAGTTTTGGCTCAGCGAGGTGCACTTTCTAGGGCACGTGATTTCTGGTGATGGCATTTCCGTGGACCCCGCCAAGGTCGAGGCAGTGATGCAGTGGCCGAGGCCGAGGTCGGTGACGGAGATCCGGAGTTTCTTGGGGCTTGCGGGTTATTATCGTCGGTTTATCCAGGATTTTTTCCTCATTGCGACCCCGATGACTAGGCTCACGCGGAAGGATGTGCCTTTCGTCTGGTCCGAGGAGTGTGAGCAGAGCTTCAGGGAACTGAAGAGATTGCTCACCTCGGCTCCGGTGTTGATTTTACCTTCTGGATCGGGAGGTTTTGTGGTGTGTACAGATGCTTCCGGCGTCGGATTGGGTGCTGTTCTGATGCAGCATGGTAGAGTGGTGGCTTATGCATCTCGGCAGCTAAAACCCCACGAGGAGAACTACCCCACCCATGACCTTGAGTTGACGGCGGTGATCTTCGCGCTAAAGATCTGGAGGTATTATCTGTACGGTGAGAAGTTCGAGGTGTTCACTGACCATCAGAGTTTGAGGTATGTGTTCTCGCAGAGAGATCTGAACCTCAGACAAAGGCGTTAGATGGAGTTCATGAAAGACTATGACTTCACCATGTCTTATCAGCCGGGCAGGATGAATGTCGTTGCCGATGCCTTGAGTCGGAAGGTTACGGTCAGTGCCTTGATGTTGAGAAGGTGGAGGCTCTGGGAACAAGTGCCCGAAGTATCTTTCAGGCTCAAGATTCCCCAGGAGCCAGGGTTGGCGGTGCTTGCGAGTCTGATTGTCACTCCTGCTATCCGTCGTCAGGTGACAGAGGCTCAGCACGCGGACCCTGAGTTGCCCCGGATTCTTGCGATGGTTGACGTGGAGCTCGGCGAGGACGGTGCTGCGAGGTTTCGTGGCAGGTTGTACGTCCCAGCCGAGGAGCAGATTCGTCGTGCGGTGCTGCGCGAGGCTCATGGGAGCAGGTACACCGTACACCCGGGTGCGACGAAGATGTATCGGAACTTGCGGAGGCAGTTCTGGTGGCCTGGCATGAAGAGAGATGTCGCAGAATTTGTGGTCAGGTGCCTGATCTGTCAGCAGGTGAAGGCAGAGCATCAGCGACCAGGAGGTACTCTCCAGCCCTTGGATGTTCCTGCTTGGAAGTGGGATCATGTGACCACGGACTTCGTGGTGGGATTGCCGAGGACCCCGAGTGGGCAGGACAGTATTTTGTTGCTGGTGGATCGGCTGACGAAGGTGACTCGGTTGCTACCGGTCAAGGTCAGCTGGAGCGTGCCTAAGTTGGCTCGTCTTTATGTGGAGCGGATCGTGCCGTTGCATGGGATTCCCATTTCGATCGTGTCGGATCGGGATCCGCGCTTCACTTCTGGATTCTGGAGGAGTTTCCAGCGAGCTCTTGGCACGGAGTTGGCGTTTAGCTCGGCGTATCATCCTCAGTCAGATGGTCAGTCTGAGAGGACCATTCAGACTTTGGAGGACATGCTGAGATCCTGCTGCCTGGAGTGGCAGGGGAGTTGGATTCATCACCTACCGTTGGAGTAGTTTACCTATAACAACAGCTATCATTCAAGCATCGGCATGGCCCCATATGAGGCTCTGTATGGGCATCCGTGTAGGACTCCGCTTGATTGGTTTGAGGTGGGTGAGCGTGTTTTGACGGGACCGGATTTGTTGCAGCAGTGTGTGGATGTTGTGCACCTGGTTCATCAGAACATGTTGGCGGCCCAGAGTCGGCAGAAGAGCTATGCTGACCGTAGGAGGCAGCCCCTCGAGTTCGCCGTGGGCGATCGTGTGTTCTTGAGAGTTTCTCCGATGAAGGGGGTGATGCGTTTTGGACGGCGTGGGAAGCTGAGTCCCCGCTACATTGGTCCTTTCGCGATTGTGGAGCGCATCGGTGAGGTTGCTTACCGGTTGCAGCTACCTCTTGAGTTGGCGTCGGTGCATGACGTGTTCCACGTCTCGATGTTGCGGAAGTATATGCCCGATGAATCTCATGTGCTCGAGTTTTCCGTTTGGCCTGAGGTGACTCCAGATCTTTCTCTCCCAGAGTTTCCGATCCGCGTGGAGGATAGGCGAGAGCAGCGCCTGCGGAACAAGGTTATTCCCTTGGTAAAGGTCGTGTGGCAACGACACTCTGGTGGTGAGGCTTCTTGGGAACGTGAGGATGAGATGCGTCAGCAATTTCCGTATCTGTTTGAGTGAGTCTTCCTCTTCTTTCCTCTTTGCTTGTTCTCAATTTCGAGGATGAAATTCCTTAAGGGGGGAGGGATGTAATATCCCGGACCTTTCGGATCCTTCTTCGCGGGTCCCGGATCTGGTTTTCGGAGCGTCCGGCTCTGTTGTGTCCGAAATTTCGTTTCGGACATCTTTCGTGTTCGGATCGGCGTGATCCGGAGTCGTTTCGGAGGCCCGGAGGCGTTCCGCGGCTTTTCCGCGTGTGTTTTCTGATTTCCGGTGTGTGTTTCGGCTTTTTCTTCGGAAGCTCGCTGCGGGCGAACCGGGCGGTTCATCCGGGCACGAGTGGTACCGTTGCGATCGGTGCGTTCCGAGGATTCCGGAAATATATTTTTCTATTTTTTGGTATTTTTCTGAAAATTTGAATTTTCTATATAGCTCTAATTCTTTTCTTTTTCTTTTCCTCTTTCTCTTTCTTCTTCTTCTTTCTCCTTCCTTCCCCAACCGTGACCGCACCCCTCTCTCTCCCTCTCTCCCATTCGGGCACCCGTTAAAAATTACTGTAGCAGAATCAAATGCTGAATGAAAACTTCTACTAAGCAGATAGTGGGCACAATGCGAATGCCACCCAGACAAGATGAAGAACCGTCCTAAGCATACATCTACTATGCGAAGATAGAAATATATAAGCTAGGCAGACCACAAAACAATCACACAGTAGACAAAGATTTTTAGGTGGTTCGGACCTTCAGACCTACATCCACCCCACACTCAACCCGAGTGTGGCTTACTGCTGACTCACAGCTTGAACCGCTGGGCCTCACAGCTTGCCTACAACCGCTGGGCAACACAGCTTACCGTCCGAGGAATCCTCCTCGCTCCGCTGAGCAACACAGCTTGTTGTCCAGTGGAATACTCCACTGCAAACCGCTGGGCAATACAGCTTAGCCGTCCAGAGGCAGCACCTCTGCAATCCGCTGACTAACAGCTTGAAAGGAAATGTAAAATGGAAAACAAAATACAAGATAACAACATCGGAAAGCTGTAAACGATAAAGCACAATATGGCTCTTAAAGAGCTGACTGGCCTGGATTTGATCCACGGTCCAATGAAGACAGATCTTCAAACAATCTCTCTCAGTCTCTTCTTCTCACGATCTCTTTCTTTCTTTTTCCTCCTCTCTGCACTTCTCTTCTTCTTTCGCTAATCTCTCACTATCTCTCTCATTCTCTTTCTTCTCTGCTGCACTTCTCTTCCTCTTCTTCTTCTTCTGGATCGTGGCTATCTGTATGGACTTTACCTCTCGCCAACTCGATCACCCTTCTTCTGTGGAAGAAGGGTCATATATATATATAGCAGCAGCAGGAGCTAGGGCGCGTGTGGCTTCCACAGCTCCCGCCCTAAGAATTCGGACCACGTGGCAGTCTCTCAGCAGACTTCATTCCAACCTCGGATCACGTGCTGCCAGTCACTGGGGAATATTTCTTCCTCGGACCTGCAAGGAGATGAAAACCATTAAAACTGAGGGCCACAATAACTAAAGCTGCACGAGGTATGTGGTAGCAATTCTAGATGCACTGAGAACGACACGAAGACAAAAACAGAAACCAACACGAAGTGTGATTTCAACACACGAAAGACACGAGGTCTAGGAAGAACAACACGAAGACATAATACAGAAACGACACGAAGTGAAACAAGAACGACACGAAGTGCAGTAGTGACAGAAACACACACTACACAGAGAACGACACGAAGTGGCACAGAAAGTAACACGAGGTGCTGCGATGTCCTGCACGCAATAGAACAAAAACGACACGAAGACGATGAAAACGACACGAGGTGAAGTCACAAAACGACAAAGACACGAGGTGTAGGAAACACGACACGAAGACATGAAACAACACGGAGACGAAGACTGAAATCGACACGGAGTGTGGTCAAAGCGAGAAAGACACGAAGTCTAAAGCGAAAAACCAACACGAAGACGATGTATGCAACAGTGCAATGTCTAGACTTGAAATCCAATGCAAAAGGCTGTACAAACTTCATGAACAGTGCATGATTGTACTGGACGATGTATACACTTAGCCTATGCAGACCAATGTACAGACTTTGGCGAAGCAAAAGGCTGTATAGACTTGGAGACCCAAAGCCATTGTATAGACTTTGCCTAAGACAATGCATGAACTGACGTTGTATATACTTAGCCAATGCAGATCAGTCCGATGTATAGACTTGAAAGTCTAACACAAACAATATATCAGTCATACACGTGCATTCTCCAGATGATATACCAGTCACAGTCATGTTGCTATCATCAAAGCACAATGTCATCAAAACACAATAACATTGCTATCATCAAAATACAATATCAAATGCACTCAAATGCACTCACTGTCTTGCTATCATCAAAACCAAATAGCATTGCTATCATCAAGGCGACATAGCACATGCTTGTGCCTAAGAGGCACAACATTCTCCCCCTTTTTGATGATGGCAACACAATGTGACAGTGAGTGACACACAAGATTAACACAATGTGACAGTGAGTCACACACAAGATTTTCTCCCCCTTTGACATGATCAAAAAGAGAAAAACAGTAAAAACAAGAGTGCAAAGTGCATTATGCATGCAAGTGACTGCTAGAGCATTCTCCCCCTGAAAGTAAGACTCCCCTGAATTATTTCTCCCCCTAAATAAATGCTCCCCCTTTGAGAAGGAATATGAACAGATAAAAAGATAGAGAAGGTAGGAGGGTCACTTGATAACAGCTGAATCATAGGTTCAGAAAGGAAGCATGATTATAAACAACTGTTAAAGTATAAGAATCAGCAACATACAATTTTGATAAAAATTCAGGTTTAACAGTGATAAACCTAGAGTAAAAGATCTGACCTCTGAAAAAGAGTTATAGATTCCATTTATAGCAATAAATCTAAGGCACATGGTATTAATAGATAAGTCTGAAATAATACCCTTTTGTGTTTAAACATGGAAGTTCAAGAAAGGCAACTTGAATATGTATTGAGAAAAATAATTTTCACTCAATGACTTTTGATTTCAAAGGGTTACAGCAGTTTGATTTTCATTTTTCAGTTTCTGAACCTGAACTAAGTGAATAGACCTATGGCATTTATGCTGTTGACATTAGGTGTACACCTTGATAAGAGGCAGGTACCCCCAGTTACTAGGCATAAACTACTAGACCTATTTCAGATCAGAACCCACAAAGGATAGTCTTCACTTTTGACATTAAGGGTACACCTTGATCAGAGGCCAGTACCCTCAGTTACTTGGTGAGGACTCTCCCTATAGATTTGACCCTATGAACAGAGATATTCTGAATCACCTCATGACATGTGAAGTCTCCTGCTTCTTTGGAGGAGTTCACAGTTTCTCAGTGCAATCAGCCATTGCTCTGTCACAATGTTCAGTTCTTTACATTTATGATCTTATTTACTGCTGCCCTTAATTCTTTTAGAGTGATTGTTTGAAAAACATTACACACTCTTGTTCACATGTTCTAGACATTTCCAGATTAACACATTTAGGCATTAAAAAAAACTTTTTCTATTTTAGCCATGAGACAAAGATTGAGAGCTATAAAAATTTTCTTTTATCTCAAATTCTGAAGTGCAGACACTTAACTCTCCAATTTATAAAGGTTAAACCTTTAATTCCTTTCAGTTTGTAAGAGAAATCCTTATAAAAGAACAATTGCAATAATCACAGCTCAATGTACTAAACCAGATACAGAACTGTTGCTCAGTGAAAATGATAGGAAAAAGATAGCCATTGGCAATATGGTTCAATAGCATCTGATGACAGTGAATATGAATGAGTTGAAAGGGGACAATGAGAAGTAAATAGGATTCAAGAGTTGAACTAAACTCACAACTCCCCCTGACACCATGATGCAAGGATTATGCTATGCACTAGGCTGTTCTATAGACTATGCAACAATGATATATGAAGCAAGTATGCAATCAATTCAAGTTTATGCATCCAAGTCATATGCACATTTTTATCCTTTTTCAGATTTTTCAAAAATATGATGCAGTACACTGTTCTTCATGAGGACTAGACCCTTGGTACTTGGCAGAGAACCTGGTCTCAAGGACCATCTCACACATAGTAGGAACCTCCAGGCAGATTTCCCTGCCTTTTGGTAGCTTACCATTTGATATACCAGGGTTATGCAAGAGATATATGCAGTGCAAGGCAGTTCTATATGCATTGAACAATTTTCTTGATGCAAATGATAAATGCAGACATTAGACACATACATCAACTATATGCATTAAATGAACCATCCAAACTCAGTGCAATAGATGGCAGAAGAGGAATATCAAATTTATTCAGAATTAAATTCAGTAGCTAAGTCTGGAATGCAGACTGATTAGCTAGACAAGAAGAGAACATCAGAATTTAAACAACCAATTCAACATGGCTTTCTCAATTCAATTCTGAAGTTAAATCACTTACTTGCTTTACCTGACTGATTTATTTTTACCCTTGGTGTTGCATCAGATTGTTGACAAGGCCTCCAATTTCTTTCAGCTCTTAGAATTTTGGCCCTGCCTCCTGTCCTATGCCTGAAGTAGCTATTTCTGTTTCATCAATTTGTTCCCGGCTACCAGGCATACCTGCAAACACACTTAGGGAGCAGGTTTTGGAACCCAAGACAGTTTGGGCCCCAAGACAGAAATAGACAGCTGAGAGTGAAAACATGACAAAAGCTGTTTAGGGATCCACATTTGTGTGAAAGTGGAAGATTTGGTGGATTTTACAGCTTGAGAGTTATTTTTGTTATTTTTCTTTTTCTCAGCACCAACAGGTTTAGTTTTCTTTTTCTGATGCTTTGGTGGTTGTTGTGTAGTCCTGGCATTCATTTTATTAAAAACGTTTTTATTTTTCTGCCAGTGCATTGGCCAAAGAGTGTACGGGAAATTGTGTTCCAAATTGGTCCTAGGTTGACCATAGAACCCTTGATGACTAGGACTCCATGTCCTAAACTGACTGTCCCATTTCCTAGCTGGCTGAGGTCTATATGGCTGATACCAAGTGGAGAAATTCTGATACCCAGACCTCATATATGCAGGGTTCCACCCAAACCTATTAAATGGTTGAGGATGAGTGTTATGATAGACTTGGGCTCTAGGGAAATAGGGATGAGCAAATGGGTTCCTAGCTGCACCTGGTCTCCCTGCCACCTTTGACCCTCTAGGTTTCTGAGCTGACTTATATTGGGTCTTTTTCTGAGCAGTTGATGGTGATGGAGACTTAGCAGCCTTGAGCTGGGGTTTTGTTGTGCTAGCTGGCTGACCCCTACCCTTGGACTTATCCTTGGAAGAAGAGTATGCAGCTCTAGGCTCTACAACTTTCTGCTTTCCCTTGTCCTTAGCACTGGACACTTTTGATTTAACATTATTGAAGACAAATTTTTCATTGACCATTTTTATGAGTGGTCCTCTATTCTTTTCTCCCACACATGAAATGGTTTTCAATTCAAAGCTCTTTTTAGCTGAGGGATTAAAACAGAGACTCTCTTTTCTGAAATTGACTTTTGACCCTAGCAAGACATTAAGATTTTCTGTTCCTTGGGTCATGCTTTCAATGATTTTCTGTTTGTCAGAATTTTCATTTTCTAAATTTTCAACAGTTTTCTTCATTTCATCATTCACTGACAAAACAGCTTCATATTTTTCAGTTGAAATCTTTACTTGATTTTCAAATTTCTGAATTGACAATTTCAGCTCATCAATGACATTTTTCAGCAACTCATTTTCTTTCCTACAATCAATCACAACATGTTTTAATTCATCAAACTCAGAACATGCATTTTTCAATTTTTCATTCTCTGATTGTAAACATGCAACTTTATCAGTAAGTGTTTTATCATTAACCAGAGAATTCATTTTCTTCTTCAAGTGTCTGTTTTCCTTCTTAATATCATTTGCTTTATCTAACAGATCTCCATAAGCATCTTCCCAATCAAAAATAGTATAATGTTCGAAAGGGGATGATACCTGATCAGACTCATCATCTTCTTCTCTTCCATTCCTGGCCATCAAGCAGATGTCCTTTTCTGATTTCTCACTATCTGAGGAAGTGCTCAGCGTGCCTTCTTCCTCATCACTCCATGTACTGACCATGGCCTTTCCCTTTGGCGCTTTCTTCCATGGTCTTCCTTTGATTTTCTGTAACTCTGGACAATCAACCTTCATATGTCCAGTCTTCCTGCAATGATAACAAGCATTATCATCAGATTTTTCAGCAGGGTTAAATTTATACATGTTTTGCTTCCTGCTGTGGTATTTTCTGTAGATATTTTTCCCTTCAGTTCTAAGAAATCTTCTGAACTCTCTTGTAATCATAGCTAGTTCATCCTTTTCAAAATCTGATCTAGATTGGCTCCGATCACTGGATGATCTATTGCATCTGGACTGTTTTGAACAGCTATGCTTGGCCTTCAGAGCAATAGGCTTCTTGTATTCGAGCTCTTCAACTTGTAGAAGATTCATCTCGTACGCCATCAAAGAGCCTATCAGCTCATTGGGTTTCATCGTTTGTAGATCTTTTGACTCCTCAATCACAGTTGCTTTGGTATGCCACATCGGAGTCAGTGATCGAAGAATCTTCCTAACAACGTCATGATCGGTATAGCCTTTTCCCAGATTTCTTAGACCGTTTGTTATAATGGTCAGACGAGCATACATTTCGGTCACTGTCTCACAGGGCTTCATCCGAAATATTTCATACTTTGTCACTAGCATATTAGCCCGTGTCTCTCTCACTTGAGACGTTCCCTCATAAATGACCTCAAGAGTATCCCACATCTCCTTCGCTATCTTGCAGGATGACACTCTATCAAATTCAGTGGGATGGAGTGCACACTGAATGGCGTTGATGGCGCTCCAATTCAGAGTAGATTTCCTGATTTCTTCTCTGGTCCACAATTCCTCATTCTCATGTAGCTCATAGGGACCTTTGCTTATGATCTTCCAGATCTCGTAGTCTTTGGCTCTGAGGAAGACCTGCATCTGGTTCTTCCAATATGGGTAGTTGGAACCATCGAAGAATGGTGGCTTCGTAGTGGACTGACTCTCTACTGTTAGCCCTCTAGCATCCATGGCCGATCCTCTTTAGGATGTTAGTCATGCACAAAGAGTTAGGCTCTGATACCAATTGTTGGGACGCTAAAGGGTGATCTAGAGGGGGGTGAATAGATCAATCACCCGTTAAAAATTACTGTAGCAGAATCAAATGCAGAATGAAAACTTCTACTAAGCAGATAGTGGGCACAATGCGAATGCCACCCAGACAAGATGAAGAACCGTCCTAAGCATACATCTACTATGCGAAGATAGAAATATAGAAGCTAGGCAGACCACAAAACAATCACACAGTAGACAAAGGTTTTTAGGTGGTTCGGTCCTTCAGACCTACATCCACCCCACACTCAACCCGAGTGTGGCTTACTGCTGACTCACAGCTTGAACCGCTGGGCCTCACAACTTGCCTACAACCGCTGGGCAACACAGCTTGCCGTCTGAGGAATCCTCCTCGCTCCGCTGAGCAACACAGCTTGCTGTCCAGTGGAATCCTCCACTGCAAACCGCTGGGCAATACAGCTTAGCCGTCCAGAGGCAGCACCTCTGCAATCCGCTGACTAACAGCTTGAAAGGAAATGTAAAATGGAAAACAAAATACAAGATAATAGCATCGGAAAGCTGTAAACGATAAAGCATAATATGGCTCTTAAAGAGCTGACTGGCCTGGATTTGATCCACGGTCCAGTGAAGACAGATCTTCAAACAATCTCTCTCAGTCTCTTCTTCTCACGATCTCTTTCTTTCTTTTTCCTCCTCTCTGCACTTCTCTTCTTCTTTCGCTAATCTCTCACTATCTCTCTCATTCTCTTTCTTCTCTGCTGCACTTCTCTTCCTCTTCTTCTTCTTCTGGATCGTGGCTATCTGTATGGACTTTACCTCTCGCCAACTCGATCACCCTTCTTCTGTGGAAGAAGGCTCATATATATATAGCAGCAGCAGCAGCTAGGGCGCGTGTGGCTTCCACAGCTCCCGCCCTAAGAATTCGGACCACGTGGCAGTCTCTCAGCAGACTTCATTCCAGCCTCGGATCACGTGCTACCAGTCACTGGGGAATATTTCTTCCTCGGACCTGCAAGGAGATGAAAACCATTAAAACTAAGGGCCACAATAACTAAAGCTGCACGAGGTATGTGGTAGCAATTCTAGATGCACTGAGAACGACACGAAGACAAAAACAGAAACCAACACGAAGTGTGGTTTCAACACACGAAAGACACGAGGTCTAGGAAGAACAACACGAAGACATAATACAGAAACGACACGAAGTGAAACAAGAACGACACGAAGTGCAGTAGTGACAGAAACACACACTACACAGAGAACGACACGAAGTGGCACAGAAAGTAACACGAGGTGCTGCGATGTCCTGCACGCAATAGAACAAAAACGACACGAAGACGATGAAAACGACACGAGGTGAAGTCACAAAACGACAAAGACACGAGGTGTAGGAAACACGACACGAAGACATGAAACAACACGGAGACGAAGACTGAAATCGACACGGAGTGTGGTCAAAGCGAGAAAGACACGAAGTCTAAAGCGAAAAACCAACACGAAGACGATGTATGCAACAGTGCAATGTCTAGACTTGAAATCCAATGCAAAAGGCTGTACAAACTTCATGAACAGTGCATGATTGTACTGGACGATGTATACACTTAGCCTATGCAGACCAATGTACAGACTTTGGCGAAGCAAAAGGCTGTATAGACTTGGAGACCCAAAGCCATTGTATAGACTTTGCCTAAGACAATGCATGAACTGACGTTGTATATACTTAGCCAATGCAGATCAGTCCGATGTATAGACTTGAAAGTCTAACACAAACAATATATCAGTCATACACGTGCATTCTCCAGATGATATACCAGTCACAGTCATGTTGCTATCATCAAAGCACAATGTCATCAAAACACAATAACATTGCTATCATCAAAATACAATATCAAATGCACTCAAATGCACTCACTGTCTTGCTATCATCAAAACCAAATAGCATTGCTATCATCAAGGCGACATAGCACATGCTTGTGCCTAAGAGGCACAACATTCTCCCCCTTTTTGATGATGGCAACACAATGTGACAGTGAGTGACACACAAGATTAACACAATGTGACAGTGAGTCACACACAAGATTTTCTCCCCCTTTGACATGATCAAAAAGAGAAAAACAGTAAAAACAAGAGTGCAAAGTGCATTATGCATGCAAGTGACTGCTAGAGCATTCTCCCCCTGAAAGTAAGACTCCCCTGAATTATTTCTCCCCCTAAATAAATGCTCCCCCTTTGAGAAGGAATATGAACAGATAAAAAGGTAGAGAAGGTAGGAGGGTCACTTGATAACAGCTGAATCATAGGTTCAGAAAGGAAGCATGATTATAAACAACTGTTAAAGTATAAGAATCAGCAACATACAATTTTGATAAAAATTCAGGTTTAACAGTGATAAACCTAGAGTAAAAGATCTGACCTCTGAAAAAGAGTTATAGATTCCATTTATAGCAATAAATCTAAGGCACATGGTATTAATAGATAAGTCTGAAATAATACCCTTTTGTGTTTAAACATGGAAGTTCAAGAAAGGCAACTTGAATATGTATTGAGAAAAATAATTTTCACTCAATGACTTTTGATTTCAAAGGGTTACAGCAGTTTGATTTTCATTTTTCAGTTTCTGAACCTGAACTAAGTGAATAGACCTATGGCATTTATGCTGTTGACATTAGGTGTACACCTTGATAAGAGGCAGGTACCCCCAATTACTAGGCATAAACTACTAGACCTATTTCAGATCAGAACCCACAAAGGATAGTCTTCACTTTTGACATTAAGGGTACACCTTGATCAGAGGCCAGTACCCTCAGTTACTTGGTGAGGACTCTCCCTATAGATTTGACCCTATGAACAGAGATATTCTGAATCACCTCATGACATGTGAAGTCTCCTGCTTCTTTGGAGGAGTTCACAGTTTCTCAGTGCAATCAGCCATTGCTCTGTCACAATGTTCAGTTCTTTACATTTATGATCTTATTTACTGCTGCCCTTAATTCTTTTAGAGTGATTGTTTGAAAAACATTACACACTCTTGTTCACATGTTCTAGACATTTCCAGATTAACACATTTAGGCATTAAAAAAAACTTTTTCTATTTTAGCCATGAGACAAAGATTGAGAGCTATAAAAGTTTTCTTTTATCTCAAATTCTGAAGTGCAGACACTTAACTCTCCAATTTATAAAGGTTAAACCTTTAATTCCTTTCAGTTTGTAAGAGAAATCCTTATAAAAGAACAATTGCAATAATCACAGCTCAATGTACTAAACCAGATACAGAACTGTTGCTCAGTGAAAATGATAGGAAAAAGATAGCCATTGGCAATATGGTTCAATAGCATCTGATGACAGTGAATATGAATGAGTTGAAAGGGGACAATGAGAAGTAAATAGGATTCAAGAGTTGAACTAAACTCACAACTCCCCCTGACACCATGATGCAAGGATTATGCTATGCACTAGGCTGTTCTATAGACTATGCAACAATGATATATGAAGCAAGTATGCAATCAATTCAAGTTTATGCATCCAAGTCATATGCACATTTTTATCCTTTTTCAGATTTTTCAAAAATATGATGCAGTACACTGTTCTTCATGAGGACTAGACCCTTGGTACTTGGCAGAGAACCTGGTCTCAAGGACCATCTCACACATAGTAGGAACCTCCAGGCAGATTTCCCTGCCTTTTGGTAGCTTACCATTTGATATACCAGGGTTATGCAAGAGATATATGCAGTGCAAGGCAGTTCTATATGCATTGAACAATTTTCTTGATGCAAATGATAAATGCAGACATTAGACACATACATCAACTATATGCATTAAATGAACCATCCAAACTCAGTGCAATAGATGGCAGAAGAGGAATATCAAATTTATTCAGAATTAAATTCAGTAGCTAAGTCTGGAATGCAGACTGATTAGCTAGACAAGAAGAGAACATCAGAATTTAAACAACCAATTCAACATGGCTTTCTCAATTCAATTCTGAAGTTAAATCACTTACTTGCTTTACCTGACTGATTTATTTTTACCCTTGGTGTTGCATCAGATTGTTGACAAGGCCTCCAATTTCTTTCAGCTCTTAGAATTTTGGCCCTGCCTCCTGTCCTATGCCTGAAGTAGCTATTTCTGTTTCATCAATTTGTTCCCGGCTACCGGGCATACCTGCAAACACACTTAGGGAGCAGGTTTTGGAACCCAAGACAGTTTGGGCCCCAAGACAGAAATAGACAGCTGAGAGTGAAAACATGACAAAAGCTGTTTAGGGATCCACATTTGTGTGAAAGTGGAAGATTTGGTGGATTTTACAGCTTGAGAGTTATTTTTGTTATTTTTCTTTTTCTCAGCACCAACAGGTTTAGTTTTCTTTTTCTGATGCTTTGGTGGTTGTTGTGTAGTCCTGGCATTCATTTTATTAAAAACGTTTTTATTTTTCTGCCAGTGCCTTGGCCAAAGAGTGTACGGGAAATTGTGTTCCAAATTGGTCCTAGGTTGACCATAGAACCCTTGATGACTAGGACTCCATGTCCTAAACTGACTGTCCCATTTCCTAGCTGGCTGAGGTCTATATGGCTGATACCAAGTGGAGAAATTCTGATACCCAGACCTCATATATGCAGGGTTCCACCCAAACCTATTAAATGGTTGAGGATGAGTGTTATGATAGACTTGGGCTCTAGGGAAATAGGGATGAGCAAATGGGTTCCTAGCTGCACCTGGTCTCCCTGCCACCTTTGACCCTCTAGGTTTCTGAGCTGACTTATATTGGGTCTTTTTCTGAGCAGTTGATGGTGATGGAGACTTAGCAGCCTTGAGCTGGGGTTTTGTTGTGCTAGCTGGCTGACCCCTACCCTTGGACTTATCCTTGGAAGAAGAGTATGCAGCTCTAGGCTCTACAACTTTCTGCTTTCCCTTGTCCTTAGCACTGGACACTTTTGATTTAACATTATTGAAGACAAATTTTTCATTGACCATTTTTATGAGTGGTCCTCTATTCTTTTCTCCCACACATGAAATGGTTTTCAATTCAAAGCTCTTTTTAGCTGAGGGATTAAAACATAGACTCTCTTTTCTGAAATTGACTTTTGACCCTAGCAAGACATTAAGATTTTCTGTTCCTTGGGTCATGCTTTCAATGATTTTCTGTTTGTCAGAATTTTCATTTTCTAAATTTTCAACAGTTTTCTTCATTTCATCATTCACTGACAAAACAGCTTCATATTTTTCAGTTGAAATCTTTACTTGATTTTCAAATTTCTGAATTGACAATTTCAGCTCATCAATGACATTTTTCAACAACTCATTTTCTTTCCTACAATCAATCACAACATGTTTTAATTCATCAAACTCAGAACATGCATTTTTCAATTTTTCATTCTCTGATTGTAAACATGCAACTTTATCAGTAAGTGTTTTATCATTAACCAGAGAATTCATTTTCTTCTTCAAGTGTCTGTTTTCCTTCTTAATATCATTTGCTTTATCTAACAGATCTCCATAAGTATCTTCCCAATCAAAAATAGTATAATGTTCGAAAGGGGATGATACCTGATCAGACTCATCATCTTCTTCTCTTCCATTCCTGGCCATCAAGCAGATGTCCTTTTCTGATTTCTCACTATCTGAGGAAGTGCTCAGCGTGCCTTCTTCCTCATCACTCCATGTACTGACCATGGCCTTTCCCTTTGGCGCTTTCTTCCATGGTCTTCCTTTGATTTTCTGTAACTCTGGACAATCAACCTTCATATGTCCAGTCTTCCTGCAATGATAACAAGCATTATCATCAGATTTTTCAGCAGGGTTAAATTTATACATGTTTTGCTTCCTGCTGTGGTATTTTCTGTAGATATTTTTCCCTTCAGTTCTAAGAAATCTTCTGAACTCTCTTGTAATCATAGCTAGTTCATCCTTTTCAAAATCTGATCTAGATTGGCTCCGATCACTGGATGATCTATTGCATCTGGACTGTTTTGAACAGCTATGCTTGGCCTTCAGAGCAATAGGCTTCTTGTATTCGAGCTCTTCAACTTGTAGAAGATTCATCTCGTACGCCATCAAAGAGCCTATCAGCTCATTGGGTTTCATCGTTTGTAGATCTTTTGACTCCTCAATCACAGTTGCTTTGGTATGCCACATCGGAGTCAGTGATCGAAGAATCTTCCTAACAACGTCATGATCGGTATAGCCTTTTCCCAGATTTCTTAGACCGTTTGTTATAATGGTCAGACGAGCATACATTTCGGTCACTGTCTCACAGGGCTTCATCCGAAATATTTCATACTTTGTCACTAGCATATTAGCCCGTGTCTCTCTCACTTGAGACGTTCCCTCATAAATGACCTCAAGAGTATCCCACATCTCCTTCGCTATCTTGCAGGATGACACTCTATCAAATTCAGTGGGATGGAGTGCACACTGAATGGCGTTGATGGCGCTCCAATTCAGAGTAGATTTCCTGATTTCTTCTCTGGTCCACAATTCCTCATTCTCATGTAGCTCATAGGGACCTTTGCTTATGATCTTCCAGATCTCGTAGTCTTTGGCTCTGAGGAAGACCTGCATCTGGTTCTTCCAATATGGGTAGTTGGAACCATCGAAGAATGGTGGCTTCGTAGTGGACTGACTCTCTACTGTTAGCCCTCTAACATCCATGGCCAATCCTCTTTAGGATGTTAGTCATGCACAAAGAGTTAGGCTCTGATACCAATTGTTGGGACGCTAAAGGGTGATCTAGAGGGGGGTGAATAGATCAATCACCCGTTAAAAATTACTGTAGCAGAATCAAATGCAGAATGAAAACTTCTACTAAGCAGATAGTGGGCACAATGCGAATGCCACCCAGACAAGATGAAGAACCGTCCTAAGCATACATCTACTATGCGAAGATAGAAATATAGAAGCTAGGCAGACCACAAAACAATCACACAGTAGACAAAGGTTTTTAGGTGGTTCGGTCCTTCAGACCTACATCCACCCCACACTCAACCCGAGTGTGGCTTACTGCTGACTCACAGCTTGAACCGCTGGGCCTCACAACTTGCCTACAACCGCTGGGCAACACAGCTTGCCGTCTGAGGAATCTTCCTCGCTCCGCTGAGCAACACAGCTTGCTGTCCAGTGGAATCCTCCACTGCAAACCGCTGGGCAATACAGCTTAGCCGTCCAGAGGCAGCACCTCTGCAATCCGCTGACTAACAGCTTGAAAGGAAATGTAAAATGGAAAACAAAATACAAGATAATAGCATCGGAAAGCTGTAAACGATAAAGCACAATATGGCTCTTAAAGAGCTGACTGGCCTGGATTTGATCCACGGTCCAGTGAAGACAGATCTTCAAACAATCTCTCTCAGTCTCTTCTTCTCACGATCTCTTTCTTTCTTTTTCCTCCTCTCTGCACTTCTCTTCTTCTTTCGCTAATCTCTCACTATCTCTCTCATTCTCTTTCTTCTCTGCTGCACTTCTCTTCCTCTTCTTCTTCTTCTGGATCGTGGCTATCTGTATGGACTTTACCTCTCGCCAACTCGATCACCCTTCTTCTGTGGAAGAAGGCTCATATATATATAGCAGCAGCAGCAGCTAGGGCGCGTGTGGCTTCCACAGCTCCCGCCCTAAGAATTCGGACCACGTGGCAGTCTCTCAGCAGACTTCATTCCAGCCTCGGATCACGTGCTACCAGTCACTGGGGAATATTTCTTCCTCGGACCTGCAAGGAGATGAAAACCATTAAAACTAAGGGCCACAATAACTAAAGCTGCACGAGGTATGTGGTAGCAATTCTAGATGCACTGAGAACGACACGAAGACAAAAACAGAAACCAACACGAAGTGTGGTTTCAACACACGAAAGACACGAGGTCTAGGAAGAACAACACGAAGACATAATACAGAAACGACACGAAGTGAAACAAGAACGACACGAAGTGCAGTAGTGACAGAAACACACACTACACAGAGAACGACACGAAGTGGCACAGAAAGTAACACGAGGTGCTGCGATGTCCTGCACGCAATAGAACAAAAACGACACGAAGACGATGAAAACGACACGAGGTGAAGTCACAAAACGACAAAGACACGAGGTGTAGGAAACACGACACGAAGACATGAAACAACACGGAGACGAAGACTGAAATCGACACGGAGTGTGGTCAAAGCGAGAAAGACACGAAGTCTAAAGCGAAAAACCAACACGAAGACGATGTATGCAACAGTGCAATGTCTAGACTTGAAATCCAATGCAAAAGGCTGTACAAACTTCATGAACAGTGCATGATTGTACTGGACGATGTATACACTTAGCCTATGCAGACCAATGTACAGACTTTGGCGAAGCAAAAGGCTGTATAGATTTGGAGACCCAAAGCCATTGTATAGACTTTGCCTAAGACAATGCATGAACTGACGTTGTATATACTTAGCCAATGCAGACCAGTCCGATGTATAGACTTTAAAGTCTAACATAAACAATATATCAGTCATACACGTGCATTCTCCAGATGATATACCAGTCACAGTCATGTTGCTATCATCAAAGCACAATGTCATCAAAACACAATAACATTGCTATCATCAAAATATAATATCAAATGCACTCAAATGCACTCACTGTCTTGCTATCATCAAAACCAAATAGCATTGCTATCATCAAGGCGACATAGCACATGCTTGTGCCTAAGAGGCACAACACGGCGGACCCCTCCCCGGCTGTTGACGGCGGCAGGGCGACAGCGCGGACGCGTGGGCGACGGCGAGGCGATCTCGTGGGCGTGCGGCGAGCGTGGGAAGCGTGGGGAGGCGAGGTTTCTAAAAGCGTTCTTCGTGGTTTGTGGGCGATTCAGCGGAGCATTCGCTCCATTGAGGTAGGGTGACGTTCCTTAGCCTCTTGCCGTTCATTCCCGTGATTTGTAGGCCGCGGGGAGGCCGAGAGGGGCTTGTTTGAGCATTTTGGGATTTTTCCATGGTTTGGGGAGAGCTCGCCCGATCTATGGATTTGATGCATGATTTCATATTTTGATGGCCTAGAATCATGCTAGGGGTCCCCAGGGGTCTTCCCCTTTGATTTCCCCCTCTCCTGTGGAGGCATGGGGGCGTGGTTGGAATTTTTGGACGTTTCTACCGTTTTCGGGCGCGGACTGAGAACGCGCTATACTCCAGTAGCGCGTTCTTGAGTGTCGCGCTGCCCCGACGGGGCGCGTTCATCGGAGAAGATGAACAGTAGGGCGGTTCGTGTCGCGCTATGGGGTCCTAGCGCGATTAGCCTTGTCGCGCTAGGAGGACCTAGCGCGATGGTCCTTGTCGCGCTAGGGTTCCCTAGCGCGATCTTCCAAGTCGCGCTAGGGGACCCTAGCGCGTTCTTCCTTGTCGCGCTAGGTGTCCCTAGCGCGATCTTTTCCGTTGTCGGGTGTTCCCCTTGGGCCGTGTGTGTGTCCTGGGCACCCCGTGGAGTTCCGTGACCGTGTCTTCGGGCGTCCGGAGATTTCGGTTACCTTGGTCATGTGTTTGGCCATGGGCAGTGTGTCCGTTTTCTTCCGACTGCGGTCACCGTGCGATGGTGATGGTACGTGGGACGGCGCCCATACTTCGTCAAGTTCGGACGTCATTTTCCGTTGGTTTGAGTGTCTACTCCTTCAGTGACCCTCCACTAGTCGTAGCCTACTAGTACGCATGTGCTAGTCGCACCAGGGAGTGGTGTACGGGCCGACCTTTAGAGACGGTTTGTGGACCGGTTACCGTTGGGCCCCACGTCTTGCAGCCAGAGTCCGGCTGAGGGGAAAACCGGTCAGAGGGCCAGACCAGGGACGCGCGGTCTATGTGTGCACACGTGGTTGGGAGCGGTTGGACCCACGTCGACGGGCGTCACCCCAGCTAGTCACTTGTTATGGTTACTTGTACGGTGTTTGCGTCTCGGGTAGGACCTACCACGTCAGGCGGCTCACCTGCGGCGCGGTGTCAGACGTCAGGGGACGCTACCGGCTGTGCTTCTAGTGGGTGGTACTCCTGTCGAGTACGGAGTGACAGACTGTCAGTCGTGTGTTTCCGACCTTCGGATTTTGGCAGTTCGACCGTTGAGTTTCGGTCTTCTCGTACCGTGGCACGTGTGTCGGTTTGCGTGCCGTAGGGTCTAGTTCTGTAGTGTACAGGGCTTTCCCTTCCGAGGTACTTTCCTACCGCTAGAGTAGTGGTTTCTCATTTTACGAGGTAGGGTTCGAGTGATCCCTACTGAGTCTTGTTCCGAGACTCATTCCCTGCGTGTTTTCACCGTGTTTCAGGTGAGGCGCCACCTTCGGGGAGCGCGTCAGGAGCACAGCTTGGTGCGGGTGCCCAGAGGTAGTGCCAGAGGTCAGAGCCGGGGTATGCCCTGTGTAGCTGTACTTTCCTTTCTTGTCACTGTACTAGTCGTGGACTATTGTTATTATTGTTAATTTCTATTGTGGACCATGTAAAATGTTAATTTATTTCCTGCTTATTATAACTGTTTAATTTCTGCAATTACTCGTGATACTTGTGTAGTTTCCACACCATCCTTTTAACCCTTCCGAGTCTTCGGGCTCGTGGGTGGCGGTGCGAGTCTCGGGTTATCGGGCCTTCCCGGTAATCGGATTCTCGGGTCGTTACACTCCCAGCCAACGGTAGCGTCCTACCGAGGGAGAAAACTAGCTAGAGAACCTGGCTTAGGCTAGAGCCAGTGTGTGCACACGTTGTCAGGGACTGAGGACTTACGCCAACGGGCGTGACCCTGACTAGTTGCTTGTCCTCTTGTTCTGTCGTTGCTGTTGTTCCTGTTTGGTTCAGCGCGTGTCTGCGACTCTGCCGTGGTTTCAGCGGTACCGTAGGCAAGACACTTGTGGCGCAGCATAAGACGTCAGTGGACACAGCTGGCTGTTCTTCTGGTGAGGAGGTGCTTCAGTCACGTGGCACGTGACTCTCGGCGTTTCTTGTGCGTCGTGACCTTTCCGAGTTAGCCCTCTCGTGGCCCTACTCGAGGTCTGTGTGGCGTTGTATGCACGACATTCTAGTCGTGTGTGCCGTCGTGTTTGTCCGTCGTCTGTCTAAATCTTTTCTAGACTTTTGTTTGTCCTTGCAGGTCTTTGTTTTAGGCCTGGCGTCGTGTCGGCAGATCGGTAACTCCTGACCTTGTCAGTTCAGAGTCGCCCTTCCGTTACTGCTTAGAGTAGTTTGGGGTGTCGAGGTTAGTTCGGCAGCAGCTTGTCTGGCGCGGATTCTCCCCCTTTCCTGCTTGTTCCCTACTCCTACTCCCCGTCTGTCCTTTACTGCTTCTAGAGTAGTTTTACAGCTTATTAGTGTAGCTTTTCCTGCTTTACTACACCTGTTGTTTCTGCTGTTGCTTCCGCTCTGTTTTCCATGTGTTTTTCAGTGGGGATTCGCGTGACCCCTACTAAGCCTCTATTTGGAGACTCACCCCTACTTTTCAAGTGGGCGTCGTCTCTGTTCGTGGTTCCTGGCGTGGCGTGTTGGTAGCTGCCAGCTGTACCTGCGTTGGGTTTCTCCCGACCTTAGTGTACGTTCTTTTCCTGTGGCCTGTACTTGTCTTTAATTTCCTGGACTAGACTCTGGTATAATTGTTAAATTGAAACTGTTAATTAAAAAGTAATTTTATTTCTGCTACTTTAGCAAACCAATCTAATGAAATTTAATTGCTTACTGTTATATCTCTGTGACTTCAATGTACTCTACACATGCCTTTTATCCCTTCGGAGCTTTACCGCTCTTGGGAGGCCTCGCGGGTTCCAAGTGGTATCGGGTCTACTCGGTAGTTCTATCGGGTATATCCGGTATCCGGGATCCGGGTCATCACAGGTGGTATCAGAGCAATGTTTTGAGATGTTCGGAGTTCTTTTCTGAGCTATCAGAGCATAGTTGTGTGAAGTAAATGGGAATCTGAGATATTGCAGTATCCAGAGTCCTTAAAGTCCAGTGCAGGCTTTTGCTGGCTTAGGTGTTGCGATGATTTGTCGCGTTGTTTTCTTTGTGTGTTGTTCAGGTTGCTGTTGACCTTTGGCCTTGGTCTGATGACCGTACACGTTCTCACGTTGTTTTGCTTGTCCCGGCTTGAGTCTGTTCAGCTCCTGATGTGCCTCGCTTCTGTTGAAGTGCTCGATTTGATTCCGTGGTTGAGAAGTTGCTCAGGCAAGCTAGGATTTTCCCTTCCTGGTGAGCTTTCGTGGTTGAGCTAATTGCTTCTTGTCCCTTCTGGTGGAATCTTTTCGAGGTTTGCCTTGGAATTGCTATCTTGGCGATGCTTTTATCCTGTGTCTGCTTAAGTGCGGACAGTGTTTATTCTAAGCCTGATCTGCTCTTTGCTATACGGTTACTTAGCTTTGGACTCCATTATGGTGTTAAGAGCTGTTGTGCACCGTGTTTATCGTGCCGTGTCCAGCGGCCGATGTGTTGTGAAGGCTCATTTACCGTTTTCAGGACGTGAAGGTAAGCTGATACTAACTTTTTCCTTGTGCCTTGTGCTGAAGCTGGTACTCCTCTTCTTTGCGCTTAGGCTTCTTGTGATCGGTTATTCCCCAGATCGGTACTCTTGGCGTGTTCCGTTGCGATTTTAAGGAGTTGCGATGGCACCGAGTGTGTGCTGAGAGGCGGATACCGAGGTCTTTTCTGGTGCCAGCATTGTCGTTTACGAATATTGAGGAATCTGTCGGCATTCCTTGCTGATTGAGTACCCTCTGTTCCGCATTCCTTCTCTTGGATGTTGTGCTCTCGAGGCGTGATCGTGGTCCTTGAGGTGTGTTCCCAGAGATTGTTGTTTCTCGTTGTCGTGGGTCCTTTCTTGGTGAGCAGTCTGATGTGTGACCCGTCCTTTGGGGTCGTGTGTTTAGCTGTTCTTATGCCTTGATGTGATCCTGCTTGCAGTTGTGTTCCATGGTTCTGTGTTCTGTACGGAGCCGGAATCCTGCAAGTGTTGCTGTTGTCGTTGGCGTCCTGTGTGCCAGGTGTTCTTTGTCACCTTTGGCACTGGAGCCAATGATGTGGTCGAGCTGTCAGCTGAGAGGACTGTGTCTCCCCGTGTAAGCTGCTGCTTGTCGTGCTGTCGTTGTGTTTCTCGGTATCGATTGTTTGTTGTCGTGGCAGTCGTGTCTCCATTTCTGGTGAGACGTAAATGACGTTGCCCTGTTTCGGAGGTGTCAGGATTGTGCTCACTTGGGTACCGTGCTCTTTTGTGGATTGTTGCCTTGAGATCCAGAGCGTATGCCTGTAATTGTGATCTGACGATGTCCTCTGAGCCGTGTTTTTCGAGATCTGTATTGCCGTGCTTCCGGCATTGTTGTTGGCTGATGCGTGATGTGCGTTGCCGATGTTTGGGTTATTCTTCCCTTGCTTCTCCTTTGCTAGTCCTTAAATTTCGAGGGCGAAATTTCTTAAAGGAGGGGAGGATGTAATACCCTGGATCCTTAGTGGACATTTGTTGGATCTTTATTGGGTCTTTCGGATCCTTTTTGTTGAGTTTCGGATCACTTTGGTGGCTTCCGAGTTGAGTTTTACGAGCCGTGTGGATTTTTCTCTCGTACTAGTTGCGGAACCCTACGGTGAGTTTATTTCTCAATTCATCGACTCGTGAACGCTACAGCTGCGATATACTCTCCGAGCCAGTTGTTTTGACTATTTTTACGTATTTTTCTGAATTATTACATTTTTGGCTCAATTATCAGATTTTCAGAAATTAGAAAAATTTCTAATTTCTTTTTTTTTATATCCCTCTCTCTCTCCCCCACTCTCGCACGATCTCCCTCTCTCCTCCCTTTCTTACCCTCTCTCGTTCTCTCTCGTCTGTGGGCCATTCGACGCGGGGCACGCACCGTTGTGGAGCTGGCCAAGGCGAGGACGCGATGGAGTGATCGGGATGCGGTCTAGGGCGGCGAATGGAGCGTGGAATGGCGTGATCCCTCGGTGGATTCTGATATGGCGTCGTTCGTGGTTTTGGAGATTTCGGCGTGGTTTAGTCCCCTCGGGGAGCGGTTTCTTCGGTGGAGGTAGGGTGACGAATCCTCACTTCTTCCTGCTCATTTTCCCTGCACGTCGTTCGGCGCGGAAACGGCTGAGTTTGGGCTTGTTTTGCCTAAACCGTGATTTTTGGGTTTAGTAGGGTTCGCCGGAAAACGGCAACCATTTGCGGCGTAGTTAGTATCAAATGGACCGCTGGGATGTCTAAATCCCATTCATGTTAGTTTCGTGTTGATCGGTGGTCATTCGAGGCCGGTAGGAGCCCGGGAACCTCGTTGACTCATTTAGGGTCGATTCGTTGGAATCACCCCGATATCTCGTTTTAGTGCTTGCATATGGGCATTGTAGCCTCCTAGTGTTGTTTTCCATCGTGTGCCTTTGTTTCCCCTGCGCTTCGGCGTGAATGGGGCGTGGAACGGCCCGATTTGGCGTTTCCACTATTTTCCAGCCGTGACCGGTGTAGCGGTCGTTCCAGGGACCGTCACAATCCCTGATGGCCCTACGACAGACCATCACAGCGTCTGGGCATTTTTAGTTTTCGTGACTGTGAGAGTGTGACGGCCCAAGGGAGGCGCGTCACAGCTCTCTGACCCGTCCAAGTTGATGCGTCACGCTTATTTTATCATTTTATGTTTTGGGTAAGTCGGTTCCCCTGTCACGCCTGCCCTTGTGCGTCAGGCTTATGTAACGCGCCTGCCCCAGGCCGTTACGTTCAGTTTGACCGATTTTGACCGTTTGAGTTGGTTCGTCTAATGGTAGTGTCCCCGTGTGTCACAGCGTTGTAACGCGCCTGCCCCAGGCCGTTACGTGATGTTTTGGCCGAGGTGGGTGGTTGTGTCGTTGGCTCTAACGGCCACGCCCCCATGCGTTAGGCTTGTGTAACGCGTCCGTGATCGACCGTCACGTGCCTTTTGGCCAGTGGTTTCTTGACTTGAGCCAGTTGGCCCTGACGCGCCTGCTTTGCTGCGTTAGGCTGTGTAACGCGCCTGATCTAGTGCGTTATGTGGTTCGAGTTGTCGTTTTAAGTTTGAGGTATGTTGGCCCTGACGGCCCGGGTCGGGCGCGTCAGAGCGGTGTAACGCGCCTGGTGTAGGCCGTTACGTGCCTTGTGTGTTTTAGATGTTGGTTAGGGCGATGTGTATGTGACGGCTCTTCCTCCGACCGTCACGTTGCTGTAGCGCGTCTGCATTAGACCGCCACAGTTGGAGTGTAACGGCTAGAGTTAGACCGTCACATTCGTGTAACGGTCTAAGGGTGGTGCGTTACAGTCCTTGTGCTCCGATTTCCGTCGTTTCGATTTCTGCTTGTCTTGGCTTGACCTTATGGCCTGCCCATTTTCCCGTGGATGTCTCCTGACATCCTATGAGGGCTAAGACTACGTTGTAAGGTAGCCAGGAGTCTTCTTGCTTGAGGTATGATTATTTTTCTATATTAGAGTTGTTGTTGTCTGGTTCCGGTTAACTTGGTGTGGCCCATTGGTTGACGGGTAACCGTGTGTGTGTCTCGACGGTTCTGCCCAGTTCGAGACTTTGGTTCTGGATGCCTCGAGGTACTGTGTTACCTTGGTTCGTGTGTCCAGGTGTGCTGAGGGTTCTTGGTGTTCCCTCAGGTCTCCGTGAGTCGATTCCTGCGGAGTGTCATTTCCTCTGGCTTAGGGTTTGACCGATTGGCGGCTTGTCCCGATGTCTGTGACGATCTTGCCTTTGAGTCATTCGACTCAAGGATCGTTACGTGGTAGGTCTAGTTGCCTTGTCCTGAGTTTGTCAGCAGTGGTTGTGCTGCCATTGGTGCCTCGAAGTACGTGTCATGGGGCGTTCTTTCCTGCATGTATTTCAGCACTCGTGTTTTGAGTCTCTGTGTCATGTGAGCCTCCGCTTATTGTAGCCCTAAGGCCTATGAATTGCCGACCCGCTAGCGGATGGCGGAAGGGTGTTTCCCGTGATATGCTTTGTAAGCTAGTTCCGTGGGCTCCCAGCCAACGGTAGCGTCCTACCGAGGGAGAAAACTAGCTAGAGAACCTGGCTTAGGCTAGAGCCAGTGTGTGAACACGTTGTCAAGGACTGAGGACTTACGCCGACGGGCGTGACCCTGACTAGTTACTTGTCCTCCTGTTCTGTCGTTGCTGTTGTTCCTGTTTGGTTCAGCGTGTGTCTGTGACTCTGCCGTGGTTTCAGCGGTACCGTAGGCGAGACACTTGTGGCGCAGCATAAGATGTCAGTGGACGCAGCTGGCTGTTCTTCTGGTGAGGAGCTGCTTCCGTCATGTGGCACGTGACTCTCGGCGTTTCTTGTGCGTCGTGACCTTTCCGAGTTAGCCCTCTCGTGGCCCTACTCGGGGTCTGTGTGGCGTTGTGTGCACGACGTTCTAGTCGTGTGTGCCGTCGTGTTTGTCCGTCGCCTGTCTAGATCTTTTCTAGACTTTTGTTTGTCCTTGCAGGTCTTTGTTTTAGGCCTGGCGTCGTGTCGGCAGATCGGTAACTCCTGACCTTGTCAGTTCAGAGTCGCCCTTCCGTCGCTGCTTGGAGTAGTTTGGGGTGTCTAGTTTAGTTCGGCAGCTGCTTGTCTGGCGCACATTCTCCCCCTTTTCTGCTTGTTCCCTACTCCTACTCCCCGTCTGTCCTTTACTGCTTCTAGAGTAGTTTTACAGCTTAGTAGTGTAGCTTTTCCTACTTTGCTACACCTGTTGTTTCTGATGTTGCTTCCGTTCTGTTTTCCGCGTGTTTTTCAATGGGGATTCGCGTGACCCCTACTGAGCCTCTGTTTGGAGACTCACCCCTACTTTTCAGGTGGGCGTCGTCTCTGTTCGTGATTCCTGGCGTGGCGTGTTGGTAGCTGCCAGCTGTATCTATGTTGGGTTTCTCCCGACCTCAGTGTACGTTCATTTCCTGGGGCCTGTACTTGTCTTTAATTTCCTGGACTGGACTCTGGTATAATTGTTAAATTGAAACTGTTAATTAAAAAGTAATTTTATTTCTGCTACTTTAGCAAATCGATCTAATGAAATTTAATTGCTTATTGTTCTATCTCTGTGGCTTCAATGTACTCTACACATGCCTTTTTCCCTTCGGAGCTTTACCGCTCTTGGGAGGCCTCACGGGTTCCATGTGGTATCACGTGTATTCGGTAATCCTACCGGGTATACCTAGGTATCCGGGATCCGGGTCGCCACGGAGAGGGTGAAGAAGAAATAAATAAAGACTTAATAAGAATCCAATAAGGATCTAGGGCATTACATCCTCCCCTCCTTCAAGAAATTTCATCCTCGAAATTTAAGGACTAGCAAAGGAGAAGTAGGGAAGAATAACCCCACGACACAACTTGAAACGACACGAATCTCGAGAGAACACAGTTCAGAGGAACATAGTCAGACCATATCACCGGCACACGCTCTGGATCGAGCACGGCACCCAAGTGAACACACGTCCAACACCTCCGAAACAGGGCAATGTCGCTTACGTCTCGCAGGGAAGGAGACACGACACATGCCACGAAAACAGATATCGGGAAAATGAAACGACAGACACAGCAAGTATCAGCTTAAACAAGGAGACAGTCCTCTCGGCTGACAGCTCGACAATAACATCGGCTCCAGTGCCAAAGGCAACAGGGAACACCTGGCACACAGGACGCCAACGACAGCACTAGATCACAAGCACAATCAAGTCAGCCCTCATTCAGACATTATATCTGATCGAGTCGCATGCTAACTCTACCAGGAGAAGAGAGTATAGCGAAGCTAACTAACAAGACCTGGTCCACATAGTGCCAAAACAGACAGATAAAATCATAGAAAAACAGCGCTAAAATGACAACAACGGCAGCAACAACACTTGCAGGATCCCGGCTCCGTACTGAACACAGAACCACGGAACACAACCGCAAGCTGGGTCACATCAAGGTACAACGACAGCTGAACACACGACTACAAGGAACTAGTCATGCATCGAGCAGCTCACCAAGAATAGACCCACAACCACAAGAAAAACAATCTCGGGGAACGCATCTCAAGGATCACGAGCACGCCTCGAGAAGACAATACCCAAGAAAAGAGAATACGGAGCAGAGGGTACTCAATCAACAGGAATGCCGATAGATTCCCTAATGCTCACAAATGCCAATGCCAACACCAGAATGATTCCAGCAATAGCACGACAACAGGCAACATCAAGGCACAGGAAGCCAAGATGAAGTTATATCGAGAAGAACGAAATTCTCGACTGTCCAGAATCTCACAACAACGATTCTCGACCTATGGGTGACCAGCCCACACACTTCCGCTACGCACTCAAACAACGCACACAGGCAACAAGGAATATCTTGATATCCGCATCTCAGCACACACACGGCGCCATCGCAACTCATAAAAATCGTAACATAACACGCCATGAGTACTGATCCTACGAGCAACCGATCACAAATAGCCTAAGTGCAAACAAAGGAGAGTACGAGCTTCAGCACAAGGCACAAAGAAAATGCTAGTCTCAGCTTACCTATATGTCCTGAAACAATAAACGAACCTTTACAACACATCGGCCGTTAGACACAGCACGACAAATACGGCGCACAGTGGCTCTCAACACAAGGATTAGGTCCGAAGCCAAGCAACCGTAAGATAAGGAGCAGATCCGGCTCAGATTAAACAAAGTCCACCCTTAAGTAGACGCAGGACAAAGGAATCCCCAAGACAGTAATTCCAAGGCTTACCTCGAAAAGACTCCACCAAACGGGATGAGAAGCATCAAGCTCGACTAACAGGAGCTCACCAGGAAGGGAAATCCTAGGTTCGCTCGAGCATCTTCTCAAACAAGGAATCTAATCGACCACTTCAATCGAAGCGAAATGCATCAGGAGCTGAACAGACTTAAGCTGGGACGACCAAAACAACGTAAGAACGTGTACGGCCATCACACCAACTCGAAAAGTCACCAGCCACCTGAACAAATCACGGAAAAGATCTCGAACAATGTACCGCAGATTCAAGCCTATCGGCGAACTCTACCAAGTACAGCATGATCGAGACGAACACCACGACGAAAAAGGAGCATCCCGTCACATTCTGACGAGAGCAAAACCATCTCGTCCAGTGCTAATACAGCACGCACAAGACGACACACAGAAAACGAAGCGACAAACAATCGCAAACCTAAGCCAGCGAAAGACTGTACTGGACTTTCAGGACTCTGGATACTGTATATCTCGGATTCCCATGTACTTCACACAACAACGCTCTGATAGCTCAGAAAAGAACTCCGAACATCTCAGAACACTGCTCTGATACCACCTGTGACGACCCGGATCCTGGATACCGGATATACCTGATAGAACTACCGAGTAGACCCGATACCACCTGGAACCCGCGAGGCCTCCCAAGAGCGGTAAAGCTCCGAAGGGATAAAAGGCATGTGTAGAGTACATTGAAGTCACAGAGATATAACAGTAAGTAATTAAATTTCATTAGATCGGTTTACTAAAGTAGCAGAAATAAAATTATTTTTTAATTAAAAATTTCAATTTAACAATTATTCCAGAGTCCAGTCCAAAGGAAAGACAAGCAGTACAGTCACAGAAAGGAAGGGCGTACACTGAGGCCGGGGGAAGACCGACGCAGGTACCGCTGGTAGCTACAGACACGCCACACAAGGCATCGCGAAAGCAGAACGACGCCACCCACCTGAAAAGTAGAGGTGAGCCTCGTGTCACTGGCCCAGTAGGGGTCACGTGGATCCTCACTGAAAAATAACGCAGTAACACGGAACAACAGCTAAAACAACAGTAGTAGTAAAGCAGGAAAACTACCACTAGAAAGCTGTAAAAGAAAACCGGAACGGAAGGAGTAGAAACAGCTCAAAGAAAAGGGAAAAGCCGTACCGAACAAGCGCGGCTGCCGGACTAACCTCGGCTCCCCAAACTACTCCAGGCAGCAACAGGAAGGCGAACTCTGATCTGACAAGGTCAGGAGTTACCGATCTGTCGGGCCTACAAAGACGGGCAAAAAGCCTAGGAAGAACCTAGATAGACACCGACGCTCTAAAGCATACATGACTCGATTGCCATGCACACTCTTCTAGACACGACCACACACACACGACTAGAACATCGTGCACACGACATAACACTGACCTCGGGCAAGACCACGAGAGGGTAATGCCCTGGACCCTTATATAAAAACCCACCTCTCTCTCTCTCCTCTCTCACGTTTCACTCCCTCTCTCTCCCATTCTCTCTCGTTCTCTCACCCTCTCGGCTCCGGCTGCAGACGGAGGCGACCGTGGGTGAGGTGGCAACACCGGGGAGCTGCTGAGGCACGTGGTGGAGCGAGGATCGGTGCGGTTTGGGCGCGATCCCGAACGGTGGATTCAAAGTTGGCGGTTCGGTTCGTGGCGCGGTTTTCGGCGTGGTTTAGTCACTTCGGTGCTCGGTTTCTTCGGTGGAGGTAGGGAGATGGACCGCCACTTTATTCTGCACGTTTTCCTTGCTTCTGTGCGTAATTTGGTGCTCGATCGGGGGAGATCGGGCCAGCTTAGTGAAAACCGTCATTTTTGGGGTTTTTAGGGTTCGCCGAAAAATGGCAACCATTTGCGGCGTGGTTAGTGTCAAAATGACCGCTGGGAAGTCTGGATCCCATTCACGTAAGTTTTGTCGTGTTCGGTCATCATTCGGGGCCGGTAGGAGTCCGGGAACCTCGGTGACTCGTTTAGGGTCGATTCGTTGGAATCGCCCCGATCTCTCGTTTTAATGCGTGCATGTGGGCTTTTTAGCCTCCAGAACTTGTTTTTCGTCATTTGCCTTCGTTTCCCCTGTGCTTTGGCGTGAATAGGACGTGGAACGGACCGATTCGGCATTTCCACTGTTTTCCCGCCGTGACCGGTGTAGCGGTCGTTCCCTCGTGCATCACGGTGCTGTAACGCGTCCACGTTGGACCGTTACATGCTGTTCGTTCAGGTTTCAGGCGTGGGTCTGTTGGCTCTGACGGCCCTGCCTTGGTGCGTCAGAGCAGGTAACGCCTATGGTGGTGCGTTACGGTCCTGTTGTGGCCGTGATGACCGTTGGGCATTTCGGTGTGCGGCCGTGTGTTTGCTGGTCCGTTTTAGGCTGATGTCTGTCGTTCCCGTGGTCTGGCTGCCTTCCCCGCGGGTGTCGGTTGACAATCCTATGATGGCCGAGACTACGTTTCCGAGTCTATCGGTAGTTTCTTGTGCTGCTTTCGGTGTTTGAGGTACGGGTGATAGTGCATGTTTGACTGTCTGTACTTCATCTCCGTGTTTCATGATCTTCTCGCATTGTTGCCTTTCGTCACAGACTCTTTGTGACAGCTCGCGGAGCGGGGCACTTTCCGGTATACGGTTTGTAAGCTAGTCTCCGTCGGCTCCCGGCTGCACTGTAGCGTCCTACAGGGGGAGAAAACTAGCTAGAGGCCTGGCTCAGGAAAAAGCCAGTGTGTGCACACGTGGTCAGGGGCTGAGGACTGACCCCGCGGGCGTGACCCTGACTAGTACTTGTTACTGTGGTTCCGCGTGGGTCTGCGACTCGGCCGCGCTTGCGTCGACGCGATCGGTTGGTAATCGAGACACTTGTGGTGTGTGTTGTGGTGCAGTGTAAGATGTCAACGGACGCAGCTGGCCGTTCTTCTTGTGAGGTGGTCTTAGTCTCTGTCCGGCCGTTGTGACGACAGCGTAGACGAGACACTTGTTGGTGCAACATAAGACGTCAGTGGACGCAGCTGGCCGTCCTTCTTGTGAGGTGGTCTTAGTCTCTGTCGGGCCGTTGTGACGACATCGTAGACGAGACACTTGTTGGCGCAACATAAGACGTTAGTGGACGCAGCTGGCTGTTCTTCTTGTGAGGTGGTCTTAGTCTCTGTCGGGCCGTTGTGACGATAGCGTAGACGAGACACTTGTTGGCGCAGCATAAGATGTCAGTGGACGCAGCTGGCCATCCTTCTTGTGAGGTGGTCTTAGTCTCTGTCGGGCCGTTGTGACGACAGATTAGACGAGACACTTGTTGGCGCAGCATAAGACGTTAGTGGACGCAGCTGGCCATCCTTCTTGTGAGGTGGTCTTAGTCACTGTCGGGCCGTTGTGACGACAGCGTAGACGAGACACTTGTTGGCATAGCATAAGACGTCAGTGGACGCATCTGGCCGTTCTCCTGGTGCGGGGGTCCTCCGTCGCGTGGCGTGCGACTTCCGTACCTTTCCTGTGTTGTGACCTGTTCGGGTTGGCCTTCCTGTGGCTAGACTCGAGGTCTATCTGTTGTCCTGCACGACGCTCCGGTTGTGTCGTCTGCGTCTGTCTAGGCCTTTTCTAGACTTTCTTTTGCATGCTTGTTGTAGGTGTAGATTGGGGTGCTTGTTTGGCTTTTCCCCTTTTCCTTACTGCTCCCTACTCTTGCTCCCCGTTCTATTCCCTTCTGATGTTGCTAGGCGTAGTTTGGGGCCGAGGTTAGTCCGGCTTTCCTCTTATTCCCCTCGTCCTTACATGTTCCCTACTCTTGCTTCCCTTTCTTTTGCAACTTTCTAGTGTTGTCTCTTGCGGTTGTTCCTGTTGTTTCTGTTTTTCCGTGTTACTGTGTGTTTTTTAGTGGGGATCAGTGTGACCCCTACTGAGCCAGTGACACGAGGCTCACCCCTGCTTTGCAGGTGGGGTGACTTTGTTCGTGCTGCTTCCGCAGGTCCTGGAGTTCGAGTCGTAGCTGCCAGCTGGTACCTCCGTCGGGCTTCCCCCGACTTCTCGGTACATCTTTTCTTTCTGTCGACTGTACTGCTAGACTGCTGTCTTTAGCCTTGGACTTGACTCTGGTATGTAATTGTTAAATTAAAACTGTTAATTAAAAAGTAATTTTATTTCTACTACTTTAGCATCTCGATCTAATGAAATTTAATTGCTTACTGCTATATCTGTCAGTTCAATGTACTACACGACAATCCTTTTTCCCTTCGGAGCTTTACCGCTCTTGGGAGGTCTCGCGGGTTCCAAGTGGTATCAGGTGTATTTGATAGTCCTATCGGGTATATCTGGTATCCGGAATCCAGGTCGTCAAAGTTGGTATCAGAGCGTTGTTGTGTGAAGTACATGGGAATCTCAGATATACAGTTTCCAGAGTTGTTAAGTCCATTACAGTCTTCAGCTGGCGTTAGGTTTTGTGATTCTCGTTTATTACTGTCGTGGGTCTTTTCTCGGTGAGCTGCTCGATGCATGACTCGTCCCCTGTAGTCGTGTGATCAACTGCTGTTGTGCCTTGATGTGACCCTGCTTGTAGTTGTGTTCCGTGGTTCTGTGTCCTGTACGGAGCCGGAATCCTGCGAGTGCTGCCGTTGTTGTTTTTGTAAGTGCTGTTTCTCTATGATTTTGTCTGTCTATCATTAGCACTTTGTGGACCAACTCTTGTCGGTTCGCTTTGCTACTCTTTTCTCTGGTAGCTTGAGACTCTATCAGATGTCTTGTGGTCCGGTGCTACCATTTTGCTGTCATTTCTCCGTGAATCTGTCACTGGTGTCCCCGTGTGCCAGGTGTTCCCTGTCGCCTTTAGCACTGGAGCCGATGATGTTGTTAGGCGGTCAGCTGAGAGGACTGTGTTTCCTTATTTAAGCTGCTCCCTGATGTGTCTGTCGTTTTGTTTCTCGATATCTGTTGTTCTGGCAGTCGTGTCTCCTTTTCCTGTGAGACGCAAGCGGTGTTGCCTTACTTCGGGGGTGTCGGACTTCTGTTCACTTGCGGCATGCTTACTACCGAGTGTGTACTCGTGATAATGGTCTGACATTGTTCCTCCGGGCTTTGTTCCTCGTGTTTTGTGTTGTTTCGTGGTTGCATCCGTCGGGTTGTTCTTCCCTGCTTCTTCCTTCTTGTAGTCCTTAATTTCGAGGACGAAATTTCTTGAAGGAGGGGAGGATGTAATGCCATAGACCCTTATATAAAAACACACCTCTCTCTCTCCTCTCTCACGTTTCACTTAGGGATGTCAATGGATCGGGTTCGGCTCGGGTAGACCAATACCATATCCTATCCGTGAAAATTTTACTAATACCATACCCGGATAGTACCCTATTATTTTCGCGGGTATGGATACAGGTATATCCGTCACGGGTATGGATATATCCGTGGATATCCGTATCCGTCCATAAACCATGAGTCCACATTCACGTCCAAAGAAATGTGAGATTTATGAGAATTAGAAAAAAAAGAAATCCGGTCAATTCTTTCTTTTCTAAAGTAATTTTTATGTTTTATAAAAATATCTTTATAATTTTAGCAAGAAGTCTAAACTCAAACTCAACAAGACGGGCAACGGATTGGGATCATGTCAAAATCATAGGTCTAACATGCACAATAAGTTATTAAGAGCGGGTTCGGATCGGGTACGGGTTTGGGTGCACTAAATCCATACCCTATCCGAATATGACACGGTTATTTTAAACGTATCCGAACCCGAATCCATATCCGTTTATTCGGGTATTACCCGACCCATCACGGGTCGGGTAATGCGGGTAATCGAGTTTGTGGGTATTTTTGACATCCCTAGTTTCACTCCCTCTCTCTCCCGTTCTCTCTCGTTCTCTCACCCTCTCGGCTCCGGCTGCAAACGGAGGCGACCGTGGGAGAGGTGGCGACGTCGGGGAGCTGCTGAGGCGACAGCGTAGACGAGACACTTGTTGGCGCAGCATAAGACGTCAGTGGACGCAGCTGGCCGTTCTTCTTGTGAGGTGGTCTTAGTCTCTGTCGGGCCGTTGTGACGACAGCGTAGACGAGACACTTGTTGGCGCAGCATAAGACGTCAGTGGACGCAGCTGGCCGTCCTTCTTGTGAGGTGGTCTTAGTCTCTGTCGGGCCGTTGTGACGACAGCGTAGACGAGACCCTTGTTGGCGCAACATAAGACGTCAGTGGACGCATCTGGCCGTTCTCCTGGTGCGGGAATTCTCCGTCGCGTGGCGTGCGACTTCTGTACCTTTCCTGTGTTGTGACCTGTTCGGGTTGGCCTTCCTGTGGCTAGACTCGAGGTCTGTGTGTTGTCCTACACGACGCTCCGGTCGTGTCATCTGCGTCTGTCTAGGCCTTTTCTAGACTTTCTTTTGCATACTTGTTGTAGGTGTAGATTGGGGTGCTTGTTTGGCTTTTCCCCTTTTCCTTACTGCTCCCTACTCTTGCTCCTCGTTATGTTCCCTTCTGCTGTTGCTAGGCATAGTTTGGGGCCGAGGTTAGTCCGGCTTTCCTCTTGTTCCCCTCGTCCTTACCTGTTCACTACTCTTGCTTCCCTTTCTTTTGCAACTTTCTAGTGTTGTCTCTTGCGGTTGTTCCTGTTGTTTCTATTTTTCCGTGTTACTGTGTATTTTTCAGTGGGGATCTGCGTGACCCCTACTGAGCCAGTGACACAAGGCTCACCCCTGCTTTGCAAGTGGGGTGACTTTGTTTGTGCTGCTTTCGCGGGTCCTGGAGTTCGAGTCGTAGCTGCCAGCTGGTACCTCCATCGGGCTTCCCCCTACTTCTCGGTACATCTTTTCTTTCTGTCAACTGTACTGCTAGACTGCTGTCTTAAGCCTTGGACTTGACTCTGGTATGTAATTGTTAAATTAAAACTGTTAATTAAAAAGTAATTTTATTTCTGCTACTTTAGCATCCCGATCTAATGAAATTTAATTGCTTACTGCTATATCTGCCAGTTCAATGTACTACACGATAATCCTTTTCCCCTTCGGAGCTTTACCGCTCTTGGGAGGCCTCGCGGGTTCCAAGTGGTATCGGGTGTATTCGATAGTCCTATCGGGTATATCTGGTATCCGGAATCCGGGTCATCACAGCTAACCCGGAAAGGTCACGACGTACGAGAAACACGAGAGTCACGTGTCACGTAACGGAAGCACCTCCTCACTAGAAGAACAGCCAGCTGCGTCCACTGACGTCTTATGCTACGCCTACAAGTGTCTCGTCTGCACTGTCGCCCGAAACACGACAGAGACTAAGACACGCTCAGAACCAGAACAGGAACTACAGTAGCGAGTGACTACACAGGGTAACGCCCGTCGGCGTCTGTCCAACGCCCTTGACCATGTGCGCACACACCGACTCTTGCTGGAGAGCCAGGCCTCTAGCTAGTTTTCCCCACCCAGCAGGACGCCACTGTACAGCGGGGGCCCATGGAAACTAGCTTACAAACCGTATATCGGGAACTGCCTTCGCCACCAACTCCCAGGTGGGTCGACACGTCGTAACGTGTCGTAAGGCTACGACTAGTGGAGGCTCACTAGACACAGAGACTCTGAAACAAGAGTGTTGTAGTACAGATAGGCAAGGAAGCACTGTCGCACGTACTACGAAGCACCAAGGTAGCAAGATAACTGCCAACAGACTCAGGACAAGGCGACTAGACCTACTAAAAAAACGATCCTTGAGTCTCACAACTCGGAGTCAAGATCGTTGTACAACGGCAGAGACACGCCGCCAATCGGTCTAATCTTAAGCCAGAGGAAACAACCGTAGAAAATGACACACGGAGACCTGAGGCATCAACGAGACCCTCAATACACCTGGACATGCAAACCGAGGTAAGACGATACCTCGAGGCACCCAGAACCATGTCTCGAACTGGACATATCTGCCGAGACACACAAGGTTCCCTGTCAACCACTGGGTCACCCCAGGTTAACCGAACCGGACAATGACGATTCAACAGTAGGAAAGAGAATCCTACTCCAAGCAAGAAAACTCATGGCTACCTCATAACGTAGTCTTAGCCCTCATAGGACGTCAGGAGACATCCACAGGACAACAGGCAGACCACAAGGTCAAGCCAAGACATACGAAAATCGAAACGACGAAGAACAACCCTCTGGGCATAAACAACTCCTTATCCAGCCGCCAGGCGAACCAAGCAGCCAAGGAAGTAGCCGCAACGCACACAGAGACAAGGATACCGGCAGTCGTGGGTAGGGCCACGAGATGACTGTAGCGATCAAGGATATGACCACTAGGATCAGTCAACTCTAGCTGACCTGCCCGACAAACCACCCAGCGGTGTATAGAAGACACGCGACACGGACTAGCTAACCGTCCTATGACACACACACAGACAGACGTACACAGATCAGGTAATCATGGCCAGAAGATACAACCACGGACTCAACTCAGTGGGTGGTCACAAAGGGGCCGCTCAATGAGCTGAACGGTCCGGACATGGCCGCTCAATCGAACAGAACGGTTTAAACAGAACCGCTCAACGGGACAGACCTCAAGGTACTGAAAGACTGGACGGTTAGGGCTGGACCGCCCCAAGGCATAGAGCGGTTAAGGGAAAGCCGCTCAAGCCAGCCGACCTACTACAATACTCGATCAGACGACGGTCAGAACGGTCTAGGGACAGACCGCTCAACACACAGGACGGCTAAGGGAGAACCGCCCCATGAACCACCTTAAAACGTTGACCCAAGGTCAACCATGCTAAGCGGTCAAGACCTGGCCGCTCAACACCACGGGAAAAATAGAACGGCTGGGAACCAGCCGCTCAAGTGGACTGGGCGGCTCACACCTGGCAGCGCCATCCACTGGGCGGTCTGTCGCGCGACCGCGCAGACGCCCACCGACTCACTCTAAATGGTCCAAAACCAGCCGCCCTAAGCCCAACGCAGTTAATGTTAAACCGCGTAGGCGTCACGGCGAGCAAACCACAGGATCGGCCCGATCGTTACCTTTCCAGGCCCCGTTCGTTCCGAAACGAAGGGGATACATCCATAACGACGATATACAACACTTAGACTCCAACGGGAGTCGAATCGGCCAAGAAACAGCGAGAAATGGGCGATTTCTTCAAATTGACAAATGGAATCACCGGACTTGCCGGGCTCCTAACAGTCCCGAATGACCGCCAATCGACACGAAATCAGTGACCATAGAACGCGGACGTTCCAGGGAGTCCATTGACACTAACTGATCTAAAAATCGTCGTCATTTTCCGGCGAACCCTGCGAACTCCCAAAACCACGATTTTACCTAAACGAGCCCAAACTCACCCGTTCTAGCACCGAACAACGTGAAACTACAGGGAAAATGTGCAGGAGAAGTAGGTGATCCGTCTCCCTACCTCCATCGAAGAAACCGTGCGCCGAAGCGACTAATCCGTGCCGAAAATGCCAAAACACGAACAACGCCGATCTCGGAATCCACCGAGGGATCACGCCACGACGCCACGCTCAAACCGTCGCTCCATCCCGCGTCCCGATCACTCCATCGCGTCCCCGCCTTGGCCAGCTCTCCACGGTCACGCGCCCCGCGTCAAACGGTCCTGAGACGAGAGAGAACGAGAGAGAGAAAGAGATGAGAGAAATGAGGGAGGAGAGAGGGTGAAGAAGAAATAAATAAAGACCTAATAAGAATCCAATAAGGATCTAGGGCATTACAACAATCTTGCCATCCAACCATCCAACAACATGAGAACCTAGTGATGGGAGGATGTGCCCTGCAAAATAAAAGATACTAAATCATGTCAAACCTACTAAATCTTCCAACTTATAAACTAAATCAGGTTTGCACCATGTTAAACCTACTAAATTATCCAACAACATTTTGTGGAGATAGTCAAGGTACAAAACAAGAGATAATTGATCACAAGTAACTAAAATGGTAAGGAAGAAATATCCAAGTTCCAAAAGGGGAGAATAATGTGTAGTAAATATCAAAGTCCAACTTCACTCCCAAATCATATTAGCAATCTCATTCCTAAGGCGCTCTCCTGCAGCATCCTCTAGGTGGCCGATAGGTAGTATAGTGGGAAGATCCTCATCATCAAGAACATCCCCTTGCACATCTTTATCACCAACCCGATTGAAGTACCAATCAAACCCTTGTTCTCGATGCATGAAGTTCTGCACCACACAACATGCAAGGACTATCTTGCGCTGTGTGGGCCAAGGATACATGTTACCATCATGCAATGTATGAAATCACATCTTCAAGACACCAAATATGCGCTCTACAACATTTCTCAATTGGGCATGGCGATGATTGTATTTTTCCTTCTTACTTTCGTAGGCCACATTTCCACGACCACGGAATTGAGCAAGATGATACTTCACTCCCCTGTACGGAGCCAAGAAAGATGAAGTATTCCCGTATCCAGAATCAACCAAATAATACTTCCCTTGTGGTACATAGAACCCTCCTTCATCTAAGGCCCACTTTAGCACCCGCATATCAGCAGTCGATCCTTCCCATCCAACACACACATACTGAAAGAGCATGTCAAATGATACATCAGCCATTACATTTTGTGTAATGCACTGCTTACGATTGCGGAACCGGTCATGCTCCGAAATTGGTATGTTTGCAGGAATGTGTGTGCCATCTCTGGCGCTGATCGCATCATGTGAAAAAAGAAGAGGTGACGTATGGTACCAATGAAGCTCGCAGGAATAAGGTAGTCAGTAGAACTCACCTTAAAATAAGGGTAGAAGCGTTCTTTGCCACAAATGTAGGGGTGACAGTCCTGAACTTGTGTTGGTGTGGGTAGTTGAATGTATTCTTCTTTCAACGAAGCTAGGGCATGAATGGTTTGATTTACATACTGATTGTTTGAGATGAATGTTGAAGGTGCTCACACAAAGCACCACTAGACACCCCATGACCAGCGGCATATAAGAACATACCCAACTGTTCTGCAGCAGTCACATGTTTTGAATCCTTTAATAAACCGCGAGCTACCAACATGTCACTCAACCTTGTAAACATAGTTGGGTGCATCCTGAACACTTTGTAACATCTCTACTCATGTCCATTTATAATATCTGTCACCCACATTTGACCTGCGTAGACTGATGAATGCATGCATCGACAAATAGGTGGTGGCATTTCCTCATTTTCCACTTGTTCTAAAATGGCCTCCTCAATGGTGTTGAATATTTCATCGTCCTCCAAGATGAACTCCATTAAAATGCGATCAACCTCTACACATCACACCAAGCATTTCCATTACCATTACATCAACCATGAACTGATGAAGTCATTAAATTTTAAGAAAACGACTACTACATCATTTCCATTAAAACAGAACAACGATTGTAGAAGACCATAGAATACAATAGAGAAACTCAACTTTACTAGTCAACAAGCATAGTCTGTGAATTTCCTACCTACAATAACACCAGTAAAAGAGCAACTAATATAAGGAAGAGCAATAGTACTAGAGTAGTCAACAAGACAACAACAATACAAGACACATTTGATATTTGTGTACTTTGTTGTAGCAGTGACTGGTTCCTTGCATGATAAGGTGGCATGGGATCTGCATGAGACGTAGGCATGGGCCTTCCTATTACTTGAGAGCGATGAAGATGAGTATGTCCGCTATTGGCAAATTCATTTATAGCCTTGTGTGCATCCTCCAGTGAGTGAAACCCCTTGTAACGAGCTCCAGGATATCCATTCACCTAGGCAAAACATTCAGACCAAGTGTAATATACACCGGATTCTCGTCCAACCCACACTACATAACATTTATATCTCCCCATTTTCTGAACTTCAATTCCCTGCATGTAAGGTTTTATGAAAGGCAATAGATCCGACTGTCACAATAATGCTAGCAATGCCATAAATAAAGTCCAATCCATAGGAAAAGTATGTAGAATACAAAGCAAGTAAGTTTAAGATTACATCGCATGATAAAGTAGGGTTGGGGATTAAATCAAATAGTTCAAGTGCATGAATAAGGTCTACATCATGTGAATTAACACCCAGTCAATCTTGTCTTCTTCAGGTAGCTCCATAAACAATTTTCTATTTATCGAATCCTTGAATAAATCCACTGCTTTGAGGTACATGTTCCGATCGAGGTTTGGATCTGCCTTGAGTATGTTAATGCATGCACGCATGAAAGGGGTGTCATCGGCCATGCACGGGGGAGATATACGCTCCCCTCGTAAGAGCCTCATCAACTCATTTCTCTCTCGAGTGGCCGCTGCAAAATTATGTAATGCTTCATCCCCGATCCTCTTTTGACGACTCTTCCTTCCAGAGTTATACATAGGCATGGGCGGTGTAGAAGTCCCTTCATCATCCACATCCCTACTCATAGTATGTGTGTTCAAAGTGGGCTCTGAAGGTTGTGCGAACTGAGAGAGATTCATAGTGTCATCCATGTTATCAATCCCACCAGTACTAATCCCACCACCTAAAGCAGTCAAAAACTCATTTACATGCACTTCCGTAGGCTGCATTGTTTCTCGACGACGTGTGACTTTGGCGTCCCTCCCCCGTGTAGTGTTTTTTCCACAGAGATAGTCCATCTCGCGTAGGAAGAAAAATGGTTTATCTCTAATTAACCTAAACTCCGGTCGACTCTGAAGAAATGTAAGATTTACGGAGGTCATCTTTTGGAAACAAATAGCTGAGTAATATAAAGTAGACACATAGAAGCACAGGTCATATAATACCCGAATCAATTCATCCCATGCCCCTTCATATCCGGAAATGGGGACATTGTTGACATTGTCCCACCCCCAACCACTTTTATTGCGTAACTCATCAACAATGTTATACCTTTTCCTGATTGTCTTCCAACGATTATATAATTGTTGACGATCATAATTTAGGTTACATGATCGATTAAACACCGGGGCCATCTCATTCCAACAATGAGACTTGAACATACTGGAAGTGAAATTATTCTTATCATATTGCTCAACCAACAAATCAAGGAGAACCCTATCTTGAGCCTTAGTCCAATTCTGCACACGGGTCTTACCTCTACTTGTACATGAGTCATTCTGAATTGTTCCTAATATTAGTAAATTAATAATTAACAGTAGATTAGTCTCAAACTAGTGAGGACATATCACAATGATTAACACAACAATTACACCAATATATCACTCAATACTATGGGTTGATGATAGGACTTACCAGAGGCAGACATGGTTAATGTCCTCTTCCTCCTCAAGCTGGTTCAGCCATTTCATGAGACAAGAAAAAAAAATAGAAATGAGAATGTTAACACATCAATGACAACCACGATTTTTACTTGTCTCATTATGACACATGCTTTATAACAAGTTGTGACAGAAAATCAGGTGGACTATGGTATTACAGTAGGGCATTTACCCTGGTCATTCATGTGTTGCAGGTCATCATAGACTTGTTTTTTAGTTTGATATACATTGAAATCTGTTTGGCCAAAATTCAGACAAGCAGAGGTGGATGATTGTGCAGAAGATGGTGAAGCTTTAGGCCCGAGTCATACAATAGGATGGCAGGATGGGCTTGGATCAGAGAAGTTTATCTGCAAATCCCATTCATTCAAATATGCATCGCAGAAAAATTAACACGACAGAGCTCAGGCATGGAAAATAGCAAGGCTAATGCATAGGTCAGAGCATACATTCACAAAACAAATTTGGGTTGACAATTTTATATTTATGCTCAGTGACAAACCATGATTCAGTTAAATAACACTCTTACCCACATCACATATAAAAAAACCAATGTAGGCGAGACATGCTAAGCTATAGAAAACACAATATCATAGATCTTTTAACTGCATACAATAACATTTAACAAAAGCTGAACAGGAAGGTTCCGGAAATTATTTCTGCAAACAATTATAGACAAAAAGCTTGTTTTAGTTATAATGATCAAAGTATGAGCAATCGTCAGCTGTGCAAAGGTATGCTTCAGGAAGACCAATGTTATGTATTGTACAAAGGCTACTAAAACCTTTCTAAGTCTTAATATGCAGGTACATATTCTCCATATTTTACCGATGAAAATGCAGTGCCTTTCTAAGTCTTAATATGCAGAAAGAATTTCAGGTGTATGTGAAAAATGAGGCACACATGGTTGCAAGTTAAACAAATAGTTATGTAGTTTAAGTATGGCATATTTTGGCCAGATGATACACATGGTTAAGACTTTCATGTTTTTGGGGTATCAAATAACGAAAGAGGCCTACACAGAAAAACAATGAGAATACTTTATTACGACTTCCTATCGTTAAGAGTAAGGTAGATGTCACGCCTAGAGCATATACAAAGTAATATGAAGAGCTGAAGCACAGGAAGGTAGAAAATAACAATAGTGACATACAAAGATATAAATAAATGCTTATACTTAGGACTTCCTATATCAGAGAAAGCATAGATGTTAAGCCTCAGAGCATATACAAAATAATAAGCAAGGTGAAGCACAGCAAGATAGAAGTCGAAGGAAACCATGGTACAGTGCAACAACTTTTGCAAACGTGAAGCACAGCCAAGGGTAGCACATATGAAATAACATACCATGTCGTTCACAACAAAATAAAAGGCTTGTAAAATCTATATAATCAGGCAAAAAAAAAAGATTGAAGGCCATGAGCAAAAGGAACCAGTGGCGACAAGGGGCGGAGGAGGATGCAGAGGACACGCGGTCTTCGGATGCTGGGGAAGCCACCGCTCTTGGCACAGATGTTGTGGATGCCATTGCCAGGGAGCTCAAAAGGGGTTAAAATATAGAGCGGAAGACCAAATAGCACTGTAGGGTCACGAGCGGGAAGCGGATTCTATCGGTTCAAAATCTCTGCAAAAGCTGATTTCCCACAAGTACGGGGAGCAGAAAAAGGGCAAGTAACATGAACCCTAGCCGCACGATCGTCGGTCGATGGGAGAAGATTGCAGAGGTGATTGGACAAGAGATATGTGTAGGCTTCAGGGTGTCCCAATCACTCATCTGACCTTGCAGTAATGGCCGTCGTTGACAGCGCACCTCCTCGACGAGACTGTGGGCCCATTTGATAATCGAATAGCGCAATGTGAGTTTTGCGCATTGCCCGGTGGGCACCCGGTTTTACCGGTAACAGCCAAAACAGACTTTGATAAAAATTGGGATTTAACCCCGGTTAACGTGAGAATACTACAAAACCCTGGGTTTTTGTGGGGGATTACTCATTCCAGCCAGAGGGTCGAATACGCTGTTCGCCCGGTGCAGGCGGACAGCGTATTCTGCCCCCACCCAGCACTTTTATCAAATGGGCCCTAATAGTGGGGATGAAGCCTGGAATACAGAGCTCTCATGTCGGCGAAGGGAAGACGAGTCGTCTGGGGCAGGAAAGGGGGAGGCGGCAAGAACGGAAGACCTCTCGAACGATGGCGGAGTAGGCGGAGTAGGCGGAGCAGCCGGAGCCGGGCGACATTCGCTGAGACGTGGAGTAGGGTTCCGTTGGGAGAAAGGAAAGGGGGTAAAGCAAATGCTCTCGCGCAATGGTGCCTCGGACGCTGTGAAAGCACGCGTAAGGCGTATTCGGGCGTGGGGGAAGAAGGTAACCCGGGTTAAGGCTGGATACGAGGGGGTTAAACCGGTTAAGAGAGAATACCTAATATGGTCGGTCAAAGCGAATAGGAGGGAATAAGGTCGGGTATTCCGATGGGGATGCTTGCAATTGCGTTATTTTTGGACATGTGGGGTGGGTTATCCATGGTCGCATACTGTTCATGCACCACAATATTGAAAAAAGGGATTAAACTTTCTTTGGCTCTTAACGAGAGGAAAATAGGAAGCAGCCAACAGAAGACAGCGGAAGGCAGGTCGAGAGCAGTGAGTTTTCGGCGGGGGGAAGCAAAAATATGGAAGGAGGGACACTGTGTGATATGATGCGTGAGATGTGGGGGCTTCCTTAAAGCAAAGCACACGCGCACACACGCACAAGATACAAAGCACTTCAAGGGGTTGTCTTGTTTTTGAGTAACAAGAGATCACACCCTAAACAATTAGAAGAGAGGTCAAGCCAAATGATGGTAGGTCTCCCTCTAAAAATAAATTTTGACAGAGAAAATATCTTTTAAAAAAAACGTAAACAAACACCCTGTGTATATATGCACGGGATCGGAGGAAGTGTTAAAGCCGATTTGTTAATCAGGTAAGGTTAACACAAACTAATCTGAACTCCGATTAACCTATGTGTGTGTGAGAAGAGTGATGGAATCCAATGACTCTCTCTCATTCGCTCTCCCACCTTAACCCCCTATCAAACAAACCCTTAGAGCCACTTAGTTATCAAAATTGTCGGACATGATTTACAAATCGATGAGAGAAAAATGTGGGGGGCTCACACTCTCCTCTCACACACATTCTCGTTAACCGACCACAGACACCGTATTCGACCCTCCAGAGTCGAACACAGTATCTCAATTTAAATTTCAAAAAGGACCTTACAGATTTATGGAGACTTTGTGAAATCGAGAGACGACGGCGAGAGACAAAGAGAGGAGTTCACTTAAAGAATCTAGTTTGTTGAAAGAACCTATTGGAATTACTATGCTTAAATGAAATAACACATATAATTAGAAGTAAAAATAGAGTGAGTTATAAACATAACATGCTGGGTCAAAACCTCGCATAGTCACTAAAATTAAGAGTTTTATTGTCACTCGACTTACAGATATCATGACAATTTTAAATAATTTTTTATCAACTAAATAATTATACATAAATTTAAATAAATAATTATACCCAAACAATCGTGTCAAAAATATATGTACTTAGATTGTTAATAAAATTAATAATTAACTTAAGTTATTCTTCAAATAAATAATTGTACATGAACTTTTTCGTCAAATAAATGACTAAATAAATTCAAATAAAAATTATACACAAACCATCGTCCCAAAAAATATCCTTACATATTATTAATAAAATTAGTAATTGTACATATTTTGTTAAAAAAAATAATTGTACACGAACTTTTTATCTAGGCCGGTCAACGGATTCGGATATTATCCGGATCCGCTTCGAATTCGAATTTATATTAACGGATAATATTCGAATTCGTATTCATTTTTTCAGATATAAATAATATCCGAATTCGAATCGAAGCGGATACGAATATTATAATATTCGATTCGAAAAATATCCATCCGTAATATTATATATCATATAATACATATTTTTAAATAATACATTATAAAATAAATAATATTGTAGAAAAAATTAGACATTTTATAGTTATATTTTAATTTAGAATTTATTTTATATATTTTTGATATTTTATAATTATATTTTATATACTTTTAACATTTTATAATTATATTTATATACTTTTAAATTTGAATCGGATAATTCAAATTTTAAAACGGAGCGGATACGGATAGTCATATATTCACTTTGTATCCGAATTCAAATCGGAGCAGATCAAAATCAAATAATTCAAATTTTAAAATAGAACAGATACATATAATCATATATTCGCTTCGTATCCGCTCCGTTGACAGGCCTATTTTTGTCAACATAACTATACACGAATTCTCTTTCAAATAAATACATGTACACGAAGTTTTCGTCAAATAAATAGCTATATTTTTTTACAAATAAATAAATGTACACAAATTTTAATTCAAATAAATAGTTGTACATAAATTTTCGTTCAAATAAACATCTGTACACGCGATTTATATACTTCGTTTCAAGACTGCAGTTATCAAACGATTTACATGTTTATACGCTTGAGAGAGCAATCATCTCGTGGAAAATGACTCCTCTATTTTTAACAAATTTAACAAAAGTCATAGAAACACCTTACTGTTAGAATTTGGGCATAATCTATGAACAATAGTCCTGTATTGATCAAATGAGCTGTGATTCATGTGCTTATAACCCTGAGTCTGTGTATCTCATCACTGCAATTTTGTGGATTTCAACCTGATATCATAACATGATCTTGACCAACTCCATATATTTATTATCTTGTCACCTCCACCCAATTAATATTCATGTTCCAAAATTTAGACATAGTCCTTGGACAATAGTCCCGTATTGACCCCGGACCGGTGTATCTCACTACAGCGATTTTGGAGATTTCAACACGTACAAAAACCCATGGGTTGGTGTATCTCACTACCGCGATTTTGGGGATTTCAACATGTACAAAAGATGTCAATCCCATGTCTAAAGGTGGCAAATACTCCTCTCCCTTCAAATGCTCTGCTAGTACGCCAATATTCATAGAACAAGCGTGAACATCTCAAGGGAAGTTCACACCGCCGCCAATCTGATGCAGAATGGCATCCATGTCATCTTCGTCCTCCCCGTCAAGCTGAAAAAGAAAACATATGAAATTAATAGATATGTCTGAGAAATATTAATGCTTATAATTAAACTTCATTGACTCAGAAGACCCTACCATTTCTGAGAATTTTTTTTGTAGTCGTTGACTTCAGATGTTTATTCACTTTTTTTGATTAGACAACATGTAAAACTGTAAAATCTATGCTATCTCGGGTAGCACATCGAAGTTAAAATCAGCTTGACTCCAGCAAAATGAAGGGTAAGGCATCCAACCTTCGCACTATTGCAATAGAATGGAATACCTGGCAGGCATACCTGTTCAACAGGTGGTCAAAATGTCTGAAAACACAATTTTTCCTTCCCTTCCCATCTTTCAGGTTCTTTTACCTTTATTTTTTTCTTTTGTGTGTGTGGGTGGGGGGTGTGGATGTTCAGTTGAAACTTGAGAGGGGTCTGTGCAGTAAGAAAAATCATTCGGAAAAAAAAGAACTTGAAAGAGAGGGTGACAGTGCCTCTGCTCTTCCACCTCAATAAAAAAGACCATCCAAACAGTAAAGCAAGTCAACCACAGAACCTGAAGCCACAGAAAGAGAGAAAAGGTCCATGACTACCTGCTGCATCTAAAGATCTTAGCATCCATGTCTAGTTTCCCTACTACCATAACACTGGGACAACCACGAATCTGCTCCATACACTCCACTTACATGTTTAGTCACAAGATGGAGTGGGCTCCACTCCATTGTTAAGCCAGATATTCATATCTCACTGGTACTAAACAAATAACACCTAGAATATCTATTTCCGACCTTCTCAGATAATGCCTCCAGATATGATAATCAGACAAGCAAGAGGTGAAAATGGGATGATCAGGCAGGGGTCAGCAGGCTAGTTGAAGCAGGGAAGAAGGGAGAACAAGATGGAAGAAGATAGGCTGGGTTTTTCTGGTGGCATGCAGGGAGTAAGAAAATAAAACTGGCATCCATGTATATTGTCATTCCAAATCTCATCATTTCTCATCTTAGCGCACATCCATCCCAATGTCTTCATCTCCACAACACAGGTTTTATATGTGACCTTTCTTCACTTCCCAACACTCGGTCTCGTATAACATAGCAAATCTTGCAGTAGCTAACTAGCTTCAAAGAACAAACCTCTAAGCTTTAAGGAGTTTTTTTCGATCACAAAGGACTCAAGATGAATTTATCCACTTCAACTAACATGTCTTAATCCTACGTGTGACATGTTCTTGGATCTCTCCATTTTGTTCACTAATCAAACCTAAACATTAATACTTCCTATCTCTAGGAATAACTTTTTTTTGAAAGTGATATCTAGGAATAACTTAGAGATCAATCATAATCAAATCATCTTCGTCTCCTCTGTACTGAAATTGCACTCGATAGTTTCAAACTTAGTTCAACTAATCTTAAAATGTTTAGATTCCAAAGCATCCTTCTAGTATTCTAAATTAATATTTGAACACCTAGAATCCTCATCAATTAAAACAACACCACCCAAAAATAATAGAACAACATACACCATCATGTAAATGTTTTGTTACTTCATACATAACCAACATAAAGAGTTTCCAGATAAGAAGCACATATCAGCACTCAATCCACAAATCGTCCAACCCAGTCCAACTTTAACCAAAAGTTGAACAAACCTACATAGTATCCACGTCAATCCACTACAAGGATTGAAGCCAAATAGGATATAGGCAAGAACAATCAACCAAAGGCCAACTGGATTTACCAATCCCAAAGCAACCTGACTGAGAATTAGTAGTTTGAACAATATGTCACAAATGGCTAAACCAACTCACTTGGGCAATCTAAGTTATAATTGTGTAGTCTTGTCCATCAGCAATATAGCTAGTAATGTCGCAGACAACATTAAGAACAAGGTGCAGAAAAGTTTATTTACAACACATGTCAGGTTGGTGGATATTATGTTTATGTTTCAGTGATCCATTTGTGATACCAATTTGCTATTTTTACCCTTTATTTTTTATTCTAAATGCAACATCATGCAGGGGAAAGAGCTTCAAAAACTTCACGGGAAGACAAAAAAATAATGCACCACAAAGCCTACTTGAAATTGGAAAAAAAATGAAAGATGCATAAACTCCACCAGTTAATCATTCTATTGCGTCATTGCACAATGCTTGGAAACAACTGAGAAGGTTGCAAAGTAACCGTAGAACGATTGTATAATCAAAAAGTAAAAGATGCACCTTGGTTCCCCATCAGACAGCGATCAACGTTGTCTAAAGGACGAGCAGATATGAAAAAGTCATCTTCACATTCTTCGCCTAAGAGATGAGGTTCCGAAACCACACAATTAAACAGATTAAACAGAAAAACACCCGAATCAGACACAAAGAAGCACACAAGGTGTAGCCATAGCAGAGGACACGAAACACAAGCAGCAGCTAGTGACTGCCTCCGCGGCAACATGCCCCGTGAAAGTGATCAGGCACACCAACACCCCCACGCCCGTAAACAAGTAAACAAACCTGCAAACAACAGAGCATCCAGCATTACGACAGATTTCAAACGAAAACTGAACCACCTTGCCAAAAGCAGCAAAACCCAATTCCGCAACACCACGGAAAACCAAAGCTATACCAGGGGTCAGGAAGCCCGCCCAAATCGACACCCGCCACACTGCAGAGCCCCGAATCATGCCTACTCCACTGGTTCAACATCCATACCGAGTAAACAACGATCGCGACCCCGACGAGGGTCTGCAGGAAATTGAGCACCTTCAGGAGGAAGGCGAGGAAGCTACCACACAGACTTGGACGCATCTCCTCCCTTCCCCGCATTGGGAACCCGCCGCCCACGTCGTCCTCCGCCTCCGCATCCTGGATTGCCCGCAAGCGGTCTTGGAGGTCCCACCTGCTACAGGCCCTCTTTGCCATTGCTGATCTGCAGGAGATGGAGTTGACGACGCCATCGATTCCATCCTCGTGAATGGAGCTTGCCGTGGACGCAGAGCAAAATGAGGAGGCGAGGAAGGACCGAAGATGGGGCGGCGAGGTCCGATGGGGGAGGGATTTTGATTAGGATGTCAATCCGCCCGGTAGGTCTGCGGGTTTAGTACGATTTCTGGTTAAGTAGTATGATCTTTTTTGACCCGTGGTCTCGTCTAAAAATCTGGCCTGACTAGGCTCACATGTCAGGCTCGGGCTTTAAATTCGGCTCGCAGGTCGGCCTGACTCGTTCTCTTTTTTTTTCTTCCTTTAAATTTTAAAAATTAATTAGTTAAAATTATATTATTTTACTTAATTATACATTTTAAAACTCTATTTTCATATAAATTATATAATTAATATCAAAATTTTAGTTAATTTAGTGAGATTATAATTTTTATATTATTAAATGTATTAATTTTTATTCATTTCTATTTTTTATTTAAGTTGTCAGGCCGGGTCGGATCTTAGTCGGACTTTATAATTTTTTAATAGTATCGGGCCCGGCCCGGCCCGATATAACTCGAGCTCGGGCCGGGCTCGAGTTTTAATATTGATAAGTCAGGCCCGGGTCGGGTCGACCTAAGTCCGGCCCAGGCCCAACCCATTGACAGCCCTAATTTTGATGCGGAGGGAGTTGTACTATTTATGACGTACCATTCAGATTTATTTGCAGTCATGAAATTATGTTGAAAATTAAGGTTTTATTTTTATATATTTTTAATTAATTCACGAGTTATATAATTAGTTGAGATTTTGTTAAAAAATATTTTATTTTATTATTTATTTTTATTTATTTTAAGAATAGAGATATTTTGATGTTAAAATAAAAAATGAGTTTACTTATAATTTTTGTTATCTATAAATAAAGAAATATTAATCTTAATTTGGGTCAAGTAATAGTCAGATAAAAAAATGCAGTGTAGCTGTGTACTCCTTCTGGGGAGATGCTCAATCCTCCCTGACTTCTTCCTAGCGAGAGGCCCAAATCCCTCTTCTCTTCTTTCTCTCCTCTAATGTACCACCCAATGCTCTTCTTAGCACTACTAGTTAAAGAAACGCATTACGTGCGCGACTTTATTTTAAAAAAATATTTAATTTAAATAACTAAAATTTAAAAATGATTCATTATTTCCTAAGGAGTACCTCTATAATCTGATGATCAATTTTTGTAATGATTTACCCGCTATTATTAAACAAGCTATGCATCAATCAAGATATATTTGAGTATAAATTATTATTTCATTCAATCGGATATTAAAATTTCACAGAATTTACGTTCAGCTGACATGTGAATCAATCCACTGAAAGGAAATATAACCCATGATTCTAAAATTTCTGATTTCAAATTTCTCTAGATTTTTGTTTTGTATGAGTTGCAGAGGTCCTAACGTGCATAATGATCATTATTCATTGGTGATGTCGTTGAAATATGTCGTTATGTAATATGTTTGATTCTCAAGCCAAATATATCATGTATTTTTAGATGTTGAATATTGAATGACTCGGATTCCCTAAATAAAATGGCTCAACTTTACACTTATATATCCCATCAATCGAAAAATCATTCTGCATTTTAAAAAAAGTCTATTCAATTTTCTCCGGTAAAACCATTTTCTAAACACACACCTTCCAAGACCTTTCCTTTGAACTGACGGAAACAAAGCCGTCTAATTCTCTCAATTGAACCGGTTCAATTTTCTACGACAAAATACTTTTGGCCTTTTCTAAACACACCTTCCAAGACCTTTCCTTTGAACCCATCTAATTCTCTAGATTGGACCAGTTTTCTCTTATATGTATAATATAAATTCATATATATATTTTTGCCATTTCCCCTAAGTCCCCATTACTATTCATCTTCTTCTCCTCCCCTCTCCTCCACAGCCGGAGGCAGCGCCCCTCCCGTCATTGCCGCTGGTTCCCCCCTCCCCTCTATTGCCGTTCGCGATCAAACCCAACCCGCCGGCCTTTTCCCCTGTGCGGCGCTGTGGCAGGACAGCCACGGTGACCAGCCGGTGCCGCGGCCACGCTGTCGTCCGGGTTGCCCGCGGCCGCCCTCCGCGAGCAAGCTCCGTCGCCACCGTCTCGCCGCCCCTCCGTCTGCCGTCATGAGCAGACATGGTCACCGTCTTCTGCGCCGGCACCCCAGGACGAACGAGCGGAGCAGGCCACGCGACCGCCGCACTCCCAACCGCCGCAACTGGGTCCCTCCAGCCCCCTTGCTCCCTCCGCAGACACCCGCGAGTAGGGCCACCGGCCCTCGCCGGCCACACTAACCACATGTCACCTGCCGGCGTCCACTGCCCTTCAACCCGCGCTGGCTCCACAGCACCGCCGTTGGCCACTTGTCCTCCAATCCAGAACCAGCAGGTTGATGCTTTACATTCACTTCATCTTGCTATCCTCACAGCTTGCCATTCTGTTGTTGTGACCTCGACATATCATAAGTTCCTAGAAGCAAGTGGTTACTCGAGAGTGGAGATCATGCCACTAGATGTGGTGATGCTATATATGCAAAAGCTAGATGTTTCTACGGCATGGCTGTTCATCTGTGATTTTTGGTGGAAGCTGAGATACGAGTAAAACGTTGTTTGGATATTAGGTGTCCATAGCAAATAGTGTACGTTGATACTTCCCTGGGAAAGATTTCATCTTTAAAAAAAAAAACTAGAGACTTCGAGTGAGCAGAAAGGGGGAGAGGCTCATCTAAATCTGTCCTGCATCAGCATTGTTGTGCAGAGGGGAAGGAGGAGGAAGAGGAAGGAAGGGGGAGGCTGTGAGTGGACCTCGAGCGACGTGAGCATAGGACGGGGACAACGGAGGGCAATAATGTCATTTGGTCACGAAGGATAATCTGTTCCACCCAGCGGGGTGGGTCTAAATAAGAGTTATTCCTGAACCTGTCCGGGTTAGTTAACTCTTTACGTCAAAACATGACAAGCGGGGGATAGATCTCTATTAAAGTGAGATTTATTGTACTTTCCTCACGTTAACACACCGTCATATTTTTATTTTACTTTATTTTATTAAGGATGACGCCGATGGAAGACTGATTGAGAAAGGACGAAGAAGACTGTTCATATAACCTCACTTTGATCGGAGTTATCACCCATTTGTCTCGGGGATAACTCTCAATTTATCTCTTTTTTTATTTGATAGGTCAAAAAATTTAATCTGATCAAATTGGAGGATAACTCTAATTTAACTCAAACAGATTATTCCACCTTAAGAATTGGGACATATAGTTAACTCTCGTTTACCCTAAACCTCACTTTGGAAAGGAGTTATATATTTTATGAGTTAAGTAAATCTATTTAACTTAATCCTGGATTAACTCGATTTTGATTTAATAGAAGTATAGTTAACCTGAAAATAAAGAAGTGTGTTAACCTACTTTTATTCCAATGTGATTTGGTAACAAGTGGATTAACTATTTAATCATGACAATCAAAATATCATAATTGCCCCTTCTTTGTGAATTTTTTAATATTTCTCTCTTCCTCTCTTTCACGTCACTCTCTCTCTCTCACACACACAAACATACATTAATTACGAGTTTAAGTATATATTTTAATTAAAAAATTTATTTTATTATAATTTAAAATTATTTTTAATATAAACTATAAATTGAATATATCATAAAAATAAATTTATTTTGATAAGTACTATCAATAATATAACTAATGGAAATTTAAAAGTCAAAATAACATTAATTATGAGTTTGAAAAAGTCTAAAAAATATAAAAAAAAAAATCATCCCCGCGATCCTCAGAAAATGCACTAACGCACCTATAATATTCCGGAGCTGAAAAACGCAGCGGTTCGTCCTACACATGGTTCAGTAGATTAATCAACCAAAAATCTGAATAAACCGTAAAACGCACTCCGTAACCCACGAAATCGATCTAAAACTCACGAATCCTGATCTGAAAAATATCTGAAAAATCCGGGACAACCAAAATATTATATCCATGTCTCTTTTTAATTTTTTTAATATATCTCTCATCCTCTCTCTCTTCCTCTCTCTCACATCACTCTCTCTCTCTCACACAAACATACATTAATTACGAGTTTAAGTATATATTTTAATTGAAAAATTTTATTTTATTATAATTTAAAATTATTTTTAATATATACTATAAATTGAATATATCATAAAAATAAATTTATTTTGATAAGTAACATCAATAATATCATTAATTGAAATTTAAAAGTCAAAAATAACATTAATTATGGATTTATGCTATGGTTCATCTTTACATTTTTTTATTTTATCTTGATTTTTAAATATTTTTAATATATTATATGGATATAATATATCATGCAAATACATTATATTTGATAAATAACATCAATAATATCACTAATTAAAGTTTAAAGGTTAAAAATGACATTAATTACGACTTTTGTGTTACTATTCATCCTTAAAAAATTATTTTATCTTAATTTTTAAATATTTTTAATATATTTTATAAATATAATATACTATGAAAATAAATTTTATCTGATAAATAACATCAATAATCTCACTAATTTATATTTAAAAAATTAAAAATGACATTAATTACGAGTTTATGTTACTGTTTATCAAATAATAAATTTTATTTTATATTATATATATAATTAATAGATTATATATGATAAATATATCGTTACTCTAAATATATTTTTAATATATATTATGAGTTTTGATTATTGTTCATCTTAAATAAAATTTATTTAACTTTATTTTTAAATAATTTTAATATATTCTATAAATTGAATCTACTATGTAATTGATTTTTTATAAGTAATATTAATAATCTCACTAATTTAAAGGTCAAACATATATTAATTATGAGTTTAATTTACTATTCATCTTAAAAGTATTTTATTTTAATATTTAAATAATTTTATATGACAAATATATTATTATAATAATAAAACTTTTGATAAAATTTACTATTAATATTATTAATTAAAATTTTAACAATGACAAAATTTATACCAATATGTGTGTGAGGGAGAGAAAGAGAGAGGGGGTGAGCATTTATTTGTGTGAGAGAGAGGGAGGGTGAGTATGTGTACGAGAAAGAGAGAGAGGGGGAGTGTGAGCATTAATTAGTTGTGAGAGAGGGAGGGAGGGTGAGTACGTCTTAGTGTGTGTGTGAGAGAGAGAGAGATAGTGTGCATTAACGAGAGAGAGAGAGATAATGGGACAGATGTTAACCCATCTCCCAGGGTGGAATTGGAAATCCGGGATTATCTCGTGGTTAGCCCATTAAATACCCCGATTAACGATAGCCCTCTGTCAAACTGCAAAATGTATTAATCTGGAGTTACCCTGTGGTTCTTTTCAAAGCGGGGCTAAAGGATAACTCATTATCAATCAAAGTAAATGAGATTAAATTTTGAAATAAGTTAATCTAAGAGAGAGAACTCTCATTTTATCTATCCTCTGTCAAAGAGGGGCATGTCATGTATACAAGGAGTGGATGAGGAGCACAAGAAGACGCAGGATTGTGTTAAGGTGAGGATTCCACTTGGCAAAGCCAACAGTATTCTTTAGGGAATCCACCAAACCACTTGAGACTGCTTGTCTGATGAAAAAGGAAATAATAGGAAGCTGCAACGCATTGAGAATTTTGGAACGTAGCAAACAGGCAGCGGATGCTTTTCGTTCTATGCTTCTATTGTTTCAGCGCTATCCCAATTCTTGAACCAATGGTACCTTCGGTAAGGAAACAAAAACAGCCGCCTGCGGACTGGAGACAGAAACCAGCAGCCTATATGCTTCAGCCGGTTTTCCTAAATACATGGGCATTCTCCCTTGGCTATATAAGAAAGACCCATGCACCCCCTCTCGATCTGCAGCAACAAGGCAACGACCATTCGTTCAGAGGGAAAATTTTCTTGCTCTTGGGAAAGAACCAGCGAGGTAGCAAAGATGAGTTCTACAAGCAGAGCTTGGGTTGTGGCAGCCAGCATGGGAGTCGTGGAAGCACTCAAGGACCAGGGCTTCTGCAGGTGGAACCACACCATCAGGTCTCTCCACCAGCATGCCAGGACCAACCTGGGTTCCTTCTCCCAAGCCAAGAGGTTGCCCTCTTCGATCAACAGAAGAGCAGAGGGGAACGAGCAGGCAAGGCAGGCGGAGGAGTCACTGAGGAAAGTCATGTACTTGAGCTGCTGGGGTCCCAACTAGAGGAGAGGAAAGACGGCCTAGCCGACAGTTTTTCTTCTTTTTTTTTCCCCACCTGTTTCCCCTCCTCCTCTGTGCTCAATTGTATATAGACTATAGAATTCAATCCTGAACATATCCAAGGTTCAAGATTCCTCTTGTTTAAGTTTTCCTGTTTAAGTCACGCCAATGGGTGAATATATAGTATACAAATTGGAACCAGGCAATAGTTGCCCTTCGTATCCTCGGTGTTGCTGTGTTTTTATGCAACCATGGTTAGATGGTGAAGATATTATAAAAGGGGACCTGCAAATCTTCTCTACTTTCCTCGTCCTCCGAATAAATCGACCACTCAATTTCTCTGGCATCAAAATCAGTGACTTAGGCAGAAAACAGAAGCGAAGGAGTAGATTAATTATCAGCAGTACGTGTGGCTGTGATTTGTGAAGGACATGAGACATGGGAGAGAAATGAAGTTCACAGAGAGCACCTGGCTTTGGAGATGGAACAGTACAGTAATCTATCCTCGTCTTACTGATTCGTATGAGATTTGGTGAGTGATTTCTATGAGATGACACGACAACTCAAACAAAATGATCGGAACTCTACGCATTGCAGTGATTAATTAAGAAAAGTATCAGCTTTTTCCCTCTTCCAATGTTGATGGGGACGAGATCATATTGGTATTTTCCAGATTAAACATGGTAGACCATCTGACTAGTGTCCGGAAATCTCTATTAAAAGTGTGCATCGGAAGATCAAACGCGAACGTCATGGGTCTTCGTCCAACATTGGAGCTCAAGCACTTGGCCGATGTTTTTTTTTTTTTTTTTTTTGGGGGGCGGGGGGGGGGCTTGTTTCAGACCCCGGCTAATCTGACAGTGATGTCTTTCCCGTTCCATTTTTTAGACTCATTCAACTCTACCCCCCATTTTGTTTGTGAGATTTCTTCTGGGAAGGAGATCATACCATTTGCAACCAGGAAGAAATTAATTATAAAGAAGGAATTTTTGATACTAATCTTTATAAAATTGAAGAGTTTTGACCGGATTTACACTTGCGAGATGATTTTACATGGAACCTTGTTCAAGTATATATGTCCCCAACAGCTCAAGTACATAACTCTCCTCAGAGATTCCTCCCACTGCTTTGCGGCAGCAGCTGCCGCTGCAGCGGCGTTGCCATCTCGCCTCCTATCGACGAAAGAGGAGAACCCCCTCGCCTTAGAGAGGGAACCCACGTCGTTGCTCTTGGGGGCCTGTTGCAGTTGCCTGAAGGTGTAGTTCCAACTGCAGAAACCCTGGCCTTTGAGTGTCTCCACCGCCCCCATGCTCGCTGCCACGAGCCGAGGAGCTCTACCTGTCAGAACCCATGCACTCGCGTCTTGCTGTTCCGAACTGAGGCTTGATGGCTTGACACCTTGCTGCTGTGCCTGTGATGAAGTAAATGGCACCACTGGAAGAGTGATGGAGAAGGGAGGAAGAGAGTGGGTGGATGAGGAGCACAAGAAGACATGGGAGGGGTGTCAGGATGAGGGCTCCATCCACTTGGCAAGGCCAGCAGTTTTCTTTTTTCTTCAACGAGGGAATTCATCAATCAAAACCGTTTGAGGCATCCCCGGTTTGCAGGGACGAAAGGAAACGGGAAGAATGCAGTGTACCTAGCTGGCTTTGTAAACAATTTTGGGGGCATAGCTAGCAAGTGGTTTCTTTCTATTCTTATACCATCGATGTCACTTTCACTGCTATACGTCTTTCCCCACATAGCTCTTTAAATGATAGTTAAATGATAACTGATAATTTAACATTTTAAAAGGAAAATACAGAAAAGCCTAATTACTCATTTAAATGAACTATTAGTTATATGATATATACAAATATATCATTAATGTTATGGTACTGTCATTTTTATATTATCATAACAGCACGGAAGATCTAGAAAAAAAAATCCTCTATCATTCTCGATTGTTATTTTTAAGGAGATAGAAAAAAAAGTGATTCCATGCATCCGGCATGTTTCTTTAAATAACGTATTACTTTAATTTGCCTTTTAAACATTTTTAGAAATAAAAATTGCGATATCCAAATTCTGATAAATAATCTTTTATAAACATCCCAGTTACATAACCCCCACTTGAGGCACCCCTGGATTGGGGGGGGGGGGGGGGGGGCAGCGGCGGAACAAAGAATGCACTGTTCTGGTTTGTTCTGGTTGGCCTTTGGGGACAACTTTTGGACTTAGCTAACAGCATCTGCTCATCTTCCTCGTTCTCCTCTTAAATCCTAGTAATCCTTCCACTGGCAAAAACATTTCCCCGTCACAGATTCCCTTTGATCAAGATTTAAGAAAGAACGTTTGCCAGCGTTTTCCTTATTCTTTTGGAGGGCCCATGGAACCAAACAAAACCGTCTGCGTTTTTTTAGGGGCCCGGTGAGTTATTTTTTTTGAGTTTTCTCTTTTTTAAGTTTGATGATCTATCTGTATTATAAGGATAACTCGTTCTATATGAAAAGGGTGGAATGACTTAATCAAGTAACAGAGGGTCTTAACCCTATTGACCTCAGATAGTTTAACTTTGATACCAAATTTGATTAAGAGTGAGTATACGTATCCTTATTCCATTATTAAAGTCGCCTTTGTGAAAGAAACAAAACAGCCCCTGAGTAACCTGGAGACGAAACCAGCAGGCAGCAGCTGTCTTCAGCTGTTTTTTTTTTTTTTCAATACATGGGCAATACCGTTTGGAAGGTTATAAGTAGACCCATCTCCTCCATCTCTCCCTCGGTGAATCAGGAAGCAGTCATCGTCCTCCAGAGAAAGAATTCTTGTTCTCGGGTCAGAAACAGAGGGAGCTAAGATGAGTTCTACAAGCAGAGCTTGGGTTGTGGCAGCCAGCACGGGGGTGGTGGAAGCACTCTCTCAAGGATCAGGGCATGTGCAGGTGGAACCACACCATCAGGTCTCTCCACCAGCATGCCAAGACCAATCTGGGTTCCTTCTCTCAGGCCAGAGGTTGCCCTCTTCAGTCAACAGAAAATTGGAGGGAAACGAGCAGGCAAGGCAGTCGGAGGAACCCTTGAGGAAACCCGTGTACTCTGAGCTTCCGGGGTCCCAATTAAAGAGAAGAAGAAAGGTGATGACCCAACCAAGATTTCTCTCCTCCTTTTTTTTATCTTCACTCTTCTCTGGATTCTACAATAATGAAACTACACAAAGCATAAAATTTTACAGTTACATCAATGCCTTGTGATTATTTCTACCTGGATGCATCTTAGTTCCCAAGACATTTGAGATCTTGGTGTTTGTCTCCTTCCCCTGCATAAAGATGCAATCTACCCAAACCATTGAGGTGGCTTTTGAATATATTGACCTACTGGAGGACCAGTTCCAGAAGCCAATCGACGGCGCTGCTGGAATGAAAAGGGAAAAAATAGGTTTGGTTGCAGCTTTATCTTTTCAAACAATGATATCTCATAGAAGAAACCTTCATCTCTTTTCCTGTCCCGTTAATGAAGAACACTCGTCAATCGAACTGGTTTTCCGTCATGAAGGCCTTGAATGATGATTTTATGTTCTCTGATCTTCACAAGCTTATCTAGATGCTCCGAAATAATCATATCATAACAGACTTCTGATCAATATTCTCTTCTTCTATTGGAGGGAGAACAGTCAACGTATTCATGCCCTGGCATGCTTCACATTAACACCATAATACATTAAGTGAATCTTAGACGGCATTCCTTCCTTTTACAAGGCTTTGCGCGAAATTTTTGACGGGGTTATGAAATGAAATTTGGGTAATGTTTTGTGCAACAATTTCGTTGCAATTAGGTCAGCTCAAAGCACAACGCCTCCTTCGATTGGTCCACTCATGTGTGCTTGGGCATGCACACGCAGAGAAGAAGAGATACGATGGATGTACAGTAGAGGCGTTAAATGGATGATTTTTCAACTGTAAACATATCAACAAAATGTCATGTTTACTCTTTTTTCTCCCTCGTCCTCACCCTTGGTAGAAAAACAAAACCTTCTGCACGTTTTTTAAGCTTATTTCCCAGCCACTCCCCCCATTCCCCAACTGAAGGAGATGCACGACAAGGAGTGTTGAAGGAGTCCTTTGCACGATTCTAAAGTCTCGTTCAGCACCTGTCTCGTCCCGTTTGCTAACCACTCGCCCTTTTGCCAACTGACAGAGGGGCATGACAAGAGTGTCGAAGGGGTCCTCTGCACGATTTTGAAGCCCCTTTTAGCACCCTCCTCGCCCCATCTACCAACCACTCACCCCTTTGCCAAGTTGAAGGAGGAGCACAACGGGGGTGTTGAAGGAGTCCTTTGCATGATTTTGAAACCCCGTCTAGCACCTGTCTCACCCCGTTTGTCAATCACTCACCCTTTTGCCCAGCTGAAGGAGGAGCACGATGAGGGTTTCAAAGGAGTTGTCATCGTCGGAGAGGGATTAAATGACGAATGGAAGAGGAAGGCCCGTCATTAGTGATCGCGCATGAAGAGGGGTAGATAGTAATAGCTGAAGAGAGAGGTATTCATGTCGTCGAATCCTATTGAATCAGAGACACAAGCTGCCACTTCCACCGATAAGAGCGTTGGAGAGGAGAAGAAAAGATAGAGAGCCCTTGCAGTGCGAAAGATGAAGAGGAGAACTCAAGCATAGATAGAGAGAAGGAGAGAAGTATGTTTCTTGTAATAAAATATTTCATTTCTCTGCAATATATTTCTTTTTCCTTCAATATAGATCATCTCCCTCCTCGCATCAGAAATATTTGTTCTCATAAATATTAAATTAAATAAAAATAAAATCTTTTGAACTAGAGCAAAACTTATTATACTGGAATAACACACTGTGCATATACTGAAACATATTGCACTGCAACGAAAATAGTTGCACTTCAATGAGACATATTACACTGGAATGAAATGCATTGTACTGGTATGAAACATGGTGTACTGTAATGATAAACTTTGCACTGTAATAAAAGGTGTGACACTAAATTGATGCACTTTGCACTGTAACGATATACTTTGCAATGACATGATACACTTTGAATCGTAATGAAACTAATTACATTAGAATAACACGCTTTTTGCTGAACTAAAATATAGTAAATTGTAATGACAAACTTTGAGCTATAATGAAATCCATTGCAATGTAATGAAATGCATTGCTTTGGAATGAAATAAAGGAGACCAGACTAATTTTTTTTTTAACTAAAGGTAATACTTGCAAGGTGAGGAACGAGGGAGTCCGTTCATCCCTTCATTGCGGAAGGGATAGAACGTGCCACCCCGGCCACCAGACAAGCGATTTTTCAATAAGAAGTGCAGAAAGAAAAGGAACATAACATGGGGGGATACAAGGGACGAGCATGGTCCGGGGGAGAGGGAACACCCTGTCAAGGATGACAAGAGGGCCAATACAACACAAGGGCAAAGCCCAAAAAATTAAAAGAAGAACACAACCAACAGTCAAACACGTGGCCAAAACAAGAAACCACAAACGAGAGGGCGACCGGCAAGATAGAGCAACCAGACGAACCCATCAGCGGTCCCGAGTGGAACTGGTGGAGTTGGATCTCCTGTGAGAACTCATGGCAGACGGAGGGCGGAGGGGGCAGCCACAACAGCACTTGCGAGCAGCTTGGCAGGCGCTCCGGGCAGAGACATAACCCTGGAGTTGGGAAGGGCCTGCAAGTCGGGCGGGCTTGCCGGGGAAGACGACGGAACAGAAGTGGGGCCAGGAGGGCTTCGGTCCACCGCATAGCCGCCCACGGCGGCAAAAGATGGAGAAGGGCCTTGGGGGCCAAAAGTTGACGCACCAGCCGCAGAGGCAACTGATGCTGGAGGAGCTGGTGTCGGCAGGGAGCACCCATCGTCGGGGACGGCGAGTGCAGCCGGAAGAGACGCAGCGGCGTCGATCGGCGAAGGCGCAGCGACCGGAGGGGCAGAGGCAGCTCGTCCAGCGTCGCAGGAGGGCGAAGACGGATCAGCGGCGGAGAGGGGAGTTGCACACGTGCTTGGGACAATAAACAGAGATTCGGATCCCGCCGCTGTCCCATCACGGCCGAAGGCGGGCGGGGGCAGGGAAGCAGCAGGGGGGAGCGCCACTGGTACCTGCCTGGGAGGAAACCCCAGGCCCAGAGGGCGATACGACGTGGAAGGGAATGCCACCGGCGGAGGACGACGGGTGGCCGGCCACCGGAGCTGGGGAAGAGATCCCGGATGCCGGACAAACCAGAGCTGGTGACAACACGCCGGCACCGGCAAGACATGGAGGTCCGCCCAGCACGGAGGAGACACGAAAAGAGAGCGGGAGGATGCCGGGGTGAGGGGCAGCACCAGCAGAAGCAGATCCGACGAGGGGGGAGGCATTGTAGCCAGCTGGCAAGAAAGCACACGACAGAGAGGTTCCCGCCAACGGTAGCGTGTCGGAGTGGCTAAAGACGTGTCGAACGAGGGAGGCGTTGGGCACGGCGGAGGGGCTGAAAGCACCACCGGAGGGACCTCCAGAGGACGCCGGAGGGGCCAACAGAGGCGAAAGGTCAAGCATCGAAGCCCAAGCACCGCACGCAGCAGTAGGAGAACGAACGAGACCCACGTCCGTACCGTTGGTGCCATGGACGGTCGACGGAGCGGGGGCAGCGACGGAGACACCAGCGGTGATGGACTGCGGCAAGGAAGAGGAACCAGGAAGGGAAGGGGGAGGCACAGGGCCTCCCCCCAGCCTTCAAGGCCGGAGAGGACGCAGGCGCCGGCGCGCTTACTGCCGCGATAGATTATCTAATTATCCGGCTCTGCTAGTGTGAAACGAGACCAGACTAAATGATTATCCTAGTCAATGACGCCTATGATTGATTAGGAGGAAATGAGTCCATCTGAAAAAAAAATACTCTAATGTCATACGATGTCAGATTGGACGGACTCTGCACCCTTTCTAATCAAACACAGATCTGGTAATCGGCTTAGGCCATTTTACCGAGTCACCCAATCTGATCTGAACTCAACACTAGAACAAATGTACACATAGAATTGGGAATTGCACAAGATACTCATGGGGTTCGATGTTTAGCTTGCCCTTCTAAGTCAAAAATAAAACATGATGCAAGCAACATCCAAACGGCCCTGAACGTTCAAATATGTAGTGCACACTTGCAATTGAAATCTAGCTAATTGTTAGCATTATTAAACATTTGATGCCGCAAAAGGTCAAGTTCTATCAATAGTTGCTATGATAAGAAATAATTCAACCCAACTTTAAAGTAATTCAGTTTTGAGTGAAAACATGATCCATGTCTACTCTTAGCAGCTAGGCTAAAATAAGTCTATATAGTAATGTGAATCAGATTGTCATTTGGTAGAAAATACCGAGTCAAGCTAGATTCCCACCATCCTACTTAACAAGCTTGGTGGGCATGTGCGAAGGACCTCGAGACCAATAGGAGTACTTACTTTCCACAAGCTGAAGACAATCTGGTCACCTCATCCGATCACCGATATGGGTTAAGAAATGCGAAGCCAAATGTATACAAGATAGAACACTGATCTACTTTTAAGCGTAGATGAAACTTTCAACAGAATTAACAAAATATGAATATACAACCCGTCACATATCAAAGTACTTCATTTAGCAACAAAAACAATGAAACAGCCAAAAGAATGAATTGTATACATCATGAAACCAAGGGGAACAAGCAACAGCAGTTATTAGGCACTAGGAGCTCAACTTAGATGAGCGATATCGACATCCTCAGGTAATCTGAATGTGTCGGCTGCACCAAACTTCCTCCTCTCCCCTGAGTCATCTTCAGAATCACTTTCTTCTTCATCATCATGGTGATCTGTTGATGATGAGAATGACGGATCATGCATGCTCTTGGATCTGCAGTTGGCTGTAGCAAGCATGTTCACTTGACCAAGATGGGAGATCTCGACCACCACAGTGTCATCATCCATAGGAAGAGGTTGTTTCCAGGGCTCTCCATCAATTCTCATGAAAGTGTGCTCTGCTGCACCTTTGTGGAATTCGAAGCGAATTCTGTGTGCCTATGTTACAGGAAGAAAGAAACTTGCTCAGATATAATGCAATGATTAACAATTGTCAATAATTTTAAAACAAAATCCTCCAGGATAATATGAAGAGACGCTAGATGCTCTTCACCATCTGTGGACAACTGTTTATTAGCACAGTATCCATGGTGTGACCCATGTTGGCAGAAAAGTTCACTAAAAGAAAAGGAACGAGAAGAGTTTGAGACGAAAATTTCCTTACTTGTGCTAACCGTGTGCCATGACCTTTAGGAGCAAGCAGAATAAGACCGTGCCAAGCATCTCTAAAACCTACTACTTCAAGAAGACCATCATCTACAAAAGGTGCAGTCAAGTCCCTCTGCAGTATCACAAATTAGAAATGGCAATCAGCAACAGTGGAAAAATCGGGTATTCTGACTATGTGTCAACATCATATCCACTATTCATTCATCAGTACAGGGTGAGAAGAAAATTGAAAATTCTGCAAAAAGGAGCTCACCTCTCTTTTTTTCTTGTTATTTGGTGTTCCCCAAGGATTTAAGCCTCCAGAGAAGCTAGGCAGGTTAAGACATATAATTGACCTTATGCTGCAGAACAAGCAAAGAGAGGTCGACATCAATACAGCTCATTAGTGTCTAAGCTTGGAGGAAATATTGCACCATATGCAAAAATCAAAAGATAAAAATTAAAGAACTTGAAGGTGTAAAAAATTCAATTGAAGCCATGAGTTCAAGTCTCACTTTTTTTCCTTTTCAATTTTAATGTACTTAAGATATTCGACTCTAAGCCCGGATGACAAAAGAGGAGGGTTTGCGTTTGGTCGACAGCCAGTAGTAAAAATTTTGTCACATCTCCAACATGAATTCTGATCTAAATATATTTTGTGCTAATGCTAGGGCGTTCCCCGGAAGCGACGCGTTACATCGGAATCCGAATGGAATGACAAGTGAGCAAGGGCTAGCTAGGGCGTTCCCTGTAAGCGGCGCGTTACATCGGAACCCGGATGAAATGACAAGTGAGCAAGGGCTAGCTAGGGCGTTCCCCGTTAGCGACGCGCCGCAATGGCGCCCGATTGCGGTGTCAAATAGGCAAGGATTCTCGTGTGGAGTTGGACGCACACGGGTAAAGAAGCAAGTCCAAAAACATAGGATCCGTCTAGCTACTTGGGATATAGGAACTTTAACGGGTAAGGGTTTAGAATTAGTTAAGTTAATGAAGGACAGAGGGTTAACATAGCTTGCCTACAAGAAACTAGGTGGAAAGGACATAAAGCTAAAAACATTGATGGATATAAAATTTGGTATACGGGTAATAATAACTCTAGAAATGGTGTTGCTATAATAATAGATAAAAACTTAAAAGATAGAGTTGTGGAAGTAAATAGATTGGGGGATAGACTAATGTTAATTAAACTTATCTTAGGTGAGGATATTTTGAATATAATTAGTGCCACCTCAAGTAGGATTAAAGAGAGCATTAAAAAGTAATTTTGGGAGGCTATTGATAGTTTGATCCAAAATATCCCTAGTGAAGAAAGAATCTTTATTGGAGGGGATCTTAATGGTCATGTGGATAAAGATAATAGAGGCTATGAGAGGATTCATGGAGGGCTTGATTTTGGCAATAGAAATGATATGGGTTACACTATTCTTGATTTTGCTATGGCCTATGATCTAGTAATTACTAATACCTTCTTTAAGAAGAGGGACGAACACTTAATAACATACAAGAGTAGAACACATATTAGTCAAATTGACTATTTTCTCATTAGGAAGGTCGATAGAGTTTTATGTAAATATTGCAAAGTTATTCCTGGTGAGAGTCTAGCCCCTCAACATAGGTTGTTAGTAATGGATGTCACTATCCCTAAATTCAAAAGAAAGATCATTATAAATAATTATTCTAAGATTAAATGGTGAAATTTAAAAGGTAAAAGTTTAGAAACATTTAAAAATCATCTATTAAAGGAAAATATTTAAAATTTAGAACAAAAAACTAATGTAATGTGGAATAATGTTACAAATTATATAACGAGGGTTACAAAACAACTCTTAGGCGAATCTAAAGGTAAAAAGAATTTAGAAAAAGAGACTTGGTAGTGGAGTGAGGAAATCCAAAATACCATTATAGTAAAAAAGGAATGCTTTGAAATTTGGCAAACTAATAAAAATGATCAAACCCTAGAAGCCTATAAAATCGCTAAAAAGAGAGCGAAGAAAATAGTTAGCGAAGCTAAATCAAAGGCATTTGAAGATTTATATAATAAATTAGGAACTCGAGAGGGTGAAAAGGACATATTTAAACATAGGATCCGTCTAGCTACTTGGAATATAGGAACTTTAACGGGCAAGGGTTTAGAATTAGTTAAGTTAATGAAGGACAGGAGGGTTAACATAACTTGCCTACAAGAAACTAGGTGGAAAGAACATAAAGCTAAAAACATTGATGGATATAAAATTTGGTATACGGGTAATAATAACTCTAGAAATGGTGTTGCTATAATAATAGATAAAAACTTAAAAGATAGAGTTGTGGAAGTAAATAGATTGGGAGATAGACTAATGTTAATTAAACTTATCTTAGGTGAGGATATTTTGAATATAATTAGTGCATATGCACCTCAAGTAGGATTAGAAGAGAGCATTAAAAAGTAATTTTGGGAGGCTATTGATAGTTGGATCCAAAATATCCCTAGTGAAGAGAGAATCTTTATTGGAGGGGATCTTAATGGTCATGTGGGTAAAGATAATAGAGACTATGAGAAGATTCATGGAGGGCTTGATTTTGACAATAGAAATAATATGGGTTACACTATTCTTGATTTTGCTATGGCCTATGATCTAGTAATTACTAATACCTTCTTTAAGAAGAGGGACGAACACTTAATAACATACAAGAGTAGAACACCTATTAGTCAAATTGACTATTTTCTCATTAGGAAGGTCGATAGAGTTTTATGTAAATATTGCAAAGTTATTCCTGGTGAGAGTCTAGCCCCTCAACATAGGTTGTTAGTAATGGATGTCACTATCCCTAAATTCAAAAGAAAGATCATTATAAATAATTATTCTAAGATTAAATGGTGAAATTTAAAAGGTAAAAGTTTAGAAACATTTAAAAATCATCTATTAAAGGAAAATATTTGAAATTTAGAACAAAAAACTAATGTAATGTGGAATAATGTTACAAATTGTATAACGAGAGTTACAAAACAACTCTTAGGCGAATCTAAAGGTAAAAAGAATTTAGAAAAAGAGACTTGGTGGTGGAGTGAGGAAATCCAAAATACCATTAGAGTAAAAAAGGAATGCTTTAAAGTTTGACAAACTAATAAAAATGATCAAACCCTAGAAACCTATAAAATCGCTAAAAAGAGAGTTAAGAAAATAGTTAGCGAAACTAAATCAAAGGCATTTGAAGATTTATATAATAAATTAGGAACTCGAGAGGGTGAAAAGGACATATTTAAACTTACTAAATTAAGAGAAAGGAAAACTAGAGATTTAGATCATGTTCGGTGCATTAAAGGTGAAGATCAAAGGGTTTTAACTAAGGATCTTGAGATTAAAGGGAGGTGGCATAGCTATTTTCAGAAGTTACTTAACGGAGATTGCGTCAAGGATTTATCTTTAGAAGGTACCCAAGAGTCCACAATATTTAATAAATATCAATATTTCAGACGTATTAAGATATCAGAAGTGGAAGATGCTTTAAGAAAAATGAAAGTGGGCAAGGCCTTAAGACTAGATGGCTTACCTATTGAAGTATGGAAAGGCCTAGGAGATATTGGTATTCAGTGGCTAACTAAATTTTTTAATAAAAGTTTAAAGGAACGGAGAATGCCAGAAGTTTGGAGAAAAAGTGTTGTAGTTCCTTTCTATAAAAACAAAGGAGATATTCAAAGTTGTAAAAATTATCGTAGAATTAAACTTATGAATCATATTATGATACTTTGGGAAAGAGTAATTGAAAAACACCTCCGATGTATGACTACTGTATCGGAAAATCAGTTTGGTTTTATGCCGAATAGATCTACTACAGAAGCTATTTTCTTACTACGACAACTAAAGGAGAAGTATAGAGAGATGAGAAAAGATTTGTATATAATTTTTCTTGATTTAGAGAAGACGTATGATCGAGTACCGAGAGAATTGATTTGGTGGACATTAAGAAAGAAAGAAATCTCTCAAAGATATGTTGATTTGATTAAGGATATATACGACAGTGCTATTACTAGTGTTCGAACTATTGCTGGGGAGACTAGTGAATTTCATGTTTCTATAGGTTTGCATCAAGGTTCTGCCGTATCTCTTTGCCTTAGTTATGGATGAAGTAACTAAACAATTACATGAGGATATCCCTTGGTGTATGCTATTTGCAGATGATATTATTTGAATTGATGAGAGTATTGATACTTTAAATGCTAAGTTAGAGCGTTGGAGACTTACCTTGGAATCTAAAGGTTTTAAAATTAATAAGAGCAAGTCAGAGTTTATGCATTGTAATTTTAGTAATGGGAGAGTGGTTCAGGAAGACACGATTCTAATTGATGGACATAACATTCCGAAGAGTAGTAGCTTTCGATACTTAGGGTCTATCATACAAGAGAATGGAGAGATTTATGATGACGTTACACATAGGATTAAGGCATTCTGGTTAAGATGGAGAAGCGCATCAGGAGTCCTTTGTGATCGCCGTATGCCTGTGAAACTCGAAGGGAGATTTTATAGAACGGCTGTGAGACCTGCTTTGTTATATGATACCGAGTGTTGGGCAGTACGAAAGGAACATATTCACAAAATATGTGTAGCAGAGATGAGGATGTTGAGATGGATTTGTAGCAAGACTAAGAAAGACAAGATTAGAAATGAGCGCATCCGTAAGGACTTAAGGATAGCCCCAATTGATAGTAAAATGAGAGAAAATAGACTCAGGTGGTTTGGACATGTGTTTCGTCGCCCTAACTCAACGCCGGTTAAAAGATGTGACCGAATCTTAGTGGATGTTAGTAAAAGAGCTCGAGGAAGGGCTAAAATGAGATGGTGTGATGTTATTAGGAAGGACATTAGTTTCTTGGGTTTACATATGAATATTGCACTTGATAGAAATCTTTGGCGGAACATGATTCATGTAGCCGACCCCAAATAATTGGGATAAGGCTCTGATGATGATGATGATGATGAAGATATTCGACTCTAACTGCTAGAGAAATGTGGTAAGTATGATCATTCAACATCCATGTGATACAAAGATAACGTGTCTGGTTGCATAATTTATTAGAGGAGACAGCACATGAATCAGAGAATTTGAATTAACAAAGTTTCATTTTGTTTACCAACTAATGAAGTGCACAAATTTGACAACAGAAGGCAGTTTGCTTTGCAGACTTTGTTTAAGGCTGTTCGAGGGTTCACCATGTAACAATGACTGGGAAATTTTCAAGCCAAAAAAGTCTTTGAATAAGCTTATGTAACAACTATGATTATGAATATATTTCTTATATTTGAGACAAGTAACAGGAAGAGGATCAACTGTTAAATAGATAAAGACAGATGAGGCATATGCAAAATCATTTCAGGTGAAAAAAGAACCATCCACACAAACAAAAACAAAGAAGCTCATTAACAAGACATTTGATTAGCAGAACGTGTTTAGTTTTACAAATTTCTGTAAATCTAAAAGAGCTCCAAACAAAGTAACAGGAAAAATAAGAGCATTATATTTACCTTTGAGGTATGGGGAGATCTTCCCACTGGCCTGATGATTTTTTCATGATCTTAACTTGTGCAAGTTGAGCTATATTCCTACAAGAGCCAAATGTTTCCCAATTACAACTATAGGAAAGCAGGGTATCTTATGTACACCATGGTACAATCTGGTGGTATCGCACATGTAGCATGCAAAAATAATTGAGTTCAAGTCACTACAGAGAACACACATCAGCATTCTGCCAGTAACTTAAAAAATAGATGCTTTGGCATGTATACCTCTCTTAAAAGTGAATTCATGTGAAAATCCAACCTGCATTTGCATTTTCATCTATACCCTCCTTACATGAATTCAATATCACCTACGCCCTTATATCACTTTTCTAAATGATGGAGACAGAATATTCTTGTGCATTCTGACAGAAGTTTACCAAAAGGGCGACGTGACATTAAATTCACGTAAGGAGGGTATACAGGCAAATGCAAATGCAGGATAGATTTTCATGCCAATTCATTTTTAACAGGGCTATATATGCAAAAAACCCTAAAAAATATTCATCTGATTTGAATAATACCTTGATGAAGGATGAACAAGAGAAGCACAGAACCATCCTTGTGCACACCCAAGTTTAGCATAGGTTGCCTGCATAAAAGAAGACAAGTGTAACCATGTTTCAAATGTTTGATGACATACAAGCCAGAGCCTTAAAAAACAGAAACAAAACACCTTTATGGACTGGTTTCGATTGTGGAACATTCCATAAAATTGATTAAAAAGAAAAAAGTATGAAAAGTCTCATTAAAAACCATGGTACGAATCCCCTTTGAGGAGAAATTTGGTAGCATCAAATGATTGCCTCTGTTTCTTTAACAAGAAACAAAGTGGTACAGGAAGTCAGAAAATGCAGACTTCAGATTTTGACTGGTTAAATATCTTCACACTTCACAAATTTATAGCTTATACAAGACTAGGAAAAATATCATCTTTCGTAAGAATCTCTACACAATGATACACAGTCATTGAATCATAGATGATATTAACTATTGCCCCTAAATCACTGCCAATTCGATAGGCCCAGAAACTTAAAAAAAGAAATAGAAGAAAAGGAAGAAATGATGTGAGATTCTAATTGCGATCACCATGATAAATGACACCCATAAACAAGTCATGCACAGTTCACAAGCTTGCCAAGAGGAAATATAAGTCACAGGAAAGTAACCAGAATTAATTCCAATAACTTGGTCTATAAATAAAAAATACATTGTTTCCAATTTCTAAATGTTAAAGCTTTACCTGGTTCGATAACTGATTTTTGAATTTTTCTGGATGTAACTTTCTCTCAGAGTGAAATGCATATGATACTTGGGCATCCATTCCTGCGAGAACATTTTCATTCAGATGACAATGCATATCCTAGGCTCCTAGCTAAAATGTTAACACAGGTCACATGCAGATTCTACTAGCAGAAGAAGAAACTACCAAAGGAAAATAAAAAAGGTTATGGATGTACACATTGGTACTTCAGAAAAGATTATAAACTTAAGCTATGCACATAAACTTGCTGTCTGTTAATTCCTCTATAGTCTTGTAAAATGAAGGCACTCTTGTAACTTGTTAAAACCTATGCATTTATGATCACAGAGTACAAAGCTAGCCATCATCTCTCACCACAGCAAGAACTGGAGTCTCTGATTTTCACCTGTGCTTAGTACATGATCGAACAAAAAGTCAGTGATGCAGTACCAACCCAACTGTGGTGGCTGGTCAGACCCGATGCCTGTGTGGCTTATTTGAAGCATAAATCAAATTCACTTTCTTCTTGATTAAGTTCAATTCGAGGCATTTGAAATTTTGAAGAGATTACAACTTGATGATTAACAAACCATCTCTGATGGCTGGTCGAATCTGATGCCTGTGATGCTTACTGGAAGCATAAATCAGATTGTCTCTTTCTTGATTGAGTTCAGTTGAGCATTTCGAAGTGTCTTTTGGTGATTGGAAAGCTATGTGGATGTCAAAGATCAGATTGCAGGTTTGGCAGACCTTATGTGAGCCAATCACAGATTCCATGAATTGGCTGCAAACTGGTCTGGGAAACCTAGACCATCCAGGTAAGAAAACATTCCACAGTTGAATATGTGAGCAAAAGAAAAAGGATATAGAAAGCTCAATAGGATTAAAATATACTAGACTACCGAAGGATAAACAATGCCCCAGGAGAAAAGTAATGGACTAAGTTCTTCATATCCTAAAAGATGACATTAACAAAAGAAATGGATCCATAATATGAAAACAAAAAACAAGATAAAAAACAGGTAAATTGACATAACATATTGCAGAATTAAGGCTGTCACTCAAATCTGAGTGTAACAGATGGCTACAAAGTAGAGAAGCATACCCATGCTGAAGTAGTTCCAAAACCCTCCACGAAAGGTGTGATGCCCTTCCTGAAGTCAGCCAAAATGGAAGTCAAGTGGAAAGTATAACACGTTTTTTTAATTGCTTACAGTGGTTCAGCTTAATATATCACTCAATGGAAGGAAAATGCGGAATGTGCATATTAAAATAAGCACAAAATAAATGGTAAGAAAACAAGAAAAAGAAAATTACAAAACAACAAGGTTAGGCAACAATGTCTAGTGGGAAAGGAACCAGTACCATGAGATACAAAGGAGAAACAACAAAGAGAAACAATCTCACAGCATCAGCACATATCTGTTCCTCTCTACAACCCCATAAATTTGGCCAGCCACAGGCACCAATCATGTTTCTGACAACACCACAATCAGCTACAATGATCAAAATATGCAATAACTCTGAGAACCCTCAGGCACGCTTAGCACAGAGCTCCTATGTATCCCCTCCCTATTAGTCTCGTACTCAGGTGCACTATTACCCAAGGTCCCAAGCAATGATTCCTTGCTGATTAAAAGAAAGGATTTTTATGTGACTATTCTGGTAAATTTTTATTTACATAAGATAATTCTTGGAAAATGCAATGCCAGACATACCCACCTTCAGTTTTTTTTTTTTTTTGAAAAAATGTCATGGTTACCCATCTTTTATGCCACCACAAAAGAAGTTTTCAGGACATCGAAAATGGTACCTGTGACACTTTTTCCTCTAAAGGAGGGCATTCATTGTAGATCAATTTAAAGGGTAGTTTACATATTTTTTGCTGCTGATATTCATGTAAAATCCAAAGGAAAAGACAACAAGGACACTTGTTTTATCTCAAATTTCACAAATAGCAGGTTGGCTGCCCTTCCCAAGGCTTAGCCAGCACCAGCTAAGGTCATTTTCAACATCCAAAAAGGAAAAGAAAAAAAAATCAACTCCAAGCAGTCCTGTATTGCCTTGGAAGCTTTCATGAACTTCTGTCAACCCTACTAATTGATAGCTAATTCTTATTTGTACGTTTGAACCAGAAATAATATCAAGAATAACACTAAGTAATACACAGATAATCTGGTGTCTTATACTTCCGGTAAACTTTGGAAATGCTGATTTGCATAAATTTTTCCATGGACTTAAATTTGTTGTGTGAGATTTGAAACAAGAATATCTTCTGCTGCAGGCCACATTTCCTTTTGTTTCAACCAAATTAGACATGGAAAAATATTCATCATGAAAGAAGTAGATGACAGATGAAAGCTTATATTAAGAACAGATCAATGCCATACCACATTCAGGCAGTCACTACTAGAGACACGATGAAATGCATGCAATGAATGGGGTAATTCTAGCGGAGCAACAGGATCACAAGGGCCTTCTTTTGGAGCTCTCATCCTCATAAGTATATGCCAGCTGAAACAAGTTGCAGCAAGAGAAAATTAGTAGTTACTCCAAACTTTAAACCATAAAGGTTTACCTTGGATCCATTTCTAAAGTAGTACATTTGACACACTAAAAGCTTAATTCATACGCTTTTCTTCCAGAATTTAAAGGAAACATAAAAGGAAAGATGGGACCATCGTGTGTGCATGTGCAAATATGTACAAGATATGATCCCTTGCAACTGAAGCATTAGAAGTGTGCCAACTTCCATATTGCATCATTCAATCTCTACTCAAGATCTAAAGCATATACTGCCAAGCATTTTTTTCCACACATTGAAACAACTAGAAAATTCTTTGAGTTTTGACATCCAAAATTTATATATCACATCTTGCCATATATTGCACTTGAGGCATCATTATTATATATACTCTGTACATATATAGACATTTGCCATGCTGGTTCACTTGACACATTGGCAATGATGGATCTGCTAAAATGTCCATATCCAAAACTAGGAACTCAAATTGCACAATTTAAGGGTAGATGGCATTGCTTTTCAACCCGTAGGTGGTGAGACCATTTGTTTTGCAAACAGATATGGGAAGGATACCCCGTGTCTCTTAGAAGAATTCATTGCACAGCCACAGAAGAGGACTTGTGCCAAATTTCTCCCCCAATCATCTAACATTATGGAGTTGCTTAAAGGACTGCATCATTCTATTTTTTACTTTCATATATATATATCTGTTAACCAATACATGGTCCAGAAACAGATTGGAATTTGCAGATGTAAATGAGGTTCGACAACATAAATCTTTATGTTACTGACAACATAGAAAACTATGATGGTCATATTGCAGCAGAAAAAGCTCAAAAGTTGCCTCATTTCCTGGATGCAAAATGCAGCCTCTCAGCTGATCATCATTTTATAAAACTGGAACGTTAATTGGAAAAAGAAAAAAAATGGTAAAGAAAGAGGATACTTTCACAGATAGAGATAGCAGATGTTAAGATGACCCCGGATTTGACATCAGGATCAACCATCAACTCGCCTACATTTAGTGGCAAAGCCAAGTGTGTTATAAGCAGACTTGCTTACGTATTGCAAGGGATAGCATGTTTACTGCATCCCAGTTCTTTGTTGTTTCATTAGTCATCCTTTTTTCTGCATATAATGCAATTTTTTAAGGAGTTTTTGTGCATACATGCTTCTCCCGTGGAGAAGAAATGCTCAGGAATTTATTTTTCAAGTGATTTCATTGTCGTCATCATCATCATCATTAGAGCCTTATCCGAATTATTTGGGGTCGACTACATGAATCATGTTCCGCCAAAGATTTCTATCAAGTGTTATATTCATATTTAAACCCAAGAAACTAATGTCCCTCCTAATAACATCGCATCATCTCATTTTAGACTTTCTCCGAGCTCTTTTACAAGCATCCACTAAGATTCAATAACATCTTTTAACCGGTGCTGAGTTAGGGCGACGAAACACATGTCCAAACCACCTGAGTCTATTTTCTCTTATTTTACTATCAATTGGGGCTATCCCCAAGTCCTTACGAATACGCTCATTCCTAATCTTGTCTTTCATAGTCTTGCCACACATCCATCTCAGCATCCTCATTTCTGCTACACACATTTTGTGAATGTGTTCCTTTCGTACTGCCCAACACTCGATACCATATAACAAAACAGGTCTCACAGTCGTTCTATAAAATCTCCCTTTGAGTTTCACAGGCATACGACGATCACAGAGGACTCCTAATGCACTTCTCCATTTTAACCAGTCTGCATTAATCCTATGTGTAACATCGTCATAAATCTCCCTATTCTCTTGTATGATAGACCCTAAGTACCGAAAATTACTACTCTTCGGAATGTTTTGTCCATCAATTAGAACCATATCTTCCTATACCACTCTCCCATTACTAAAATTACAATGTATAAACTCTGACTTGCTCCTACTAATTTTAAAACCTTCAGACTCCAAGACATGCCTCCAACGCTCTAACTTAACATTTAAAGCATCAATACTCTTACCAATTAAGACAATATCATATACAAATAACATACACCAAAGGATATCATCATGTAATTGTTTTGTTACTTCATCCATAATTAAGACAAAGAGATACGGACTTAGCGCAGAATCTTGATGCAAACCTATAAAAATTAAAAATTCGCAAGTCTTTCCAACAATAGTTCAAACACTAGTAATAGTACCTTCGTACATATCCTTAACTAAATCAACATATCATTGAGAGACTCCTTTCTTTCTTTATTGTCCACCAATCAATTCTCTCGATACTTGATCATACGCCTTCTCCAAATAAAGAAAAATCATATACAAATCTTTTCTCATCTCTCTATACTTCTCCATTAGCTACTGTAGTAAGAAAATAGCTTCAGTAGTAGATCTATTCGGTATAAAACCAAACTAATTTTTCGATACAGTAATCATACATCGGAGGTGTTTTTTGATTACTCTCTACCAATGTTTTTATAGTATGACTCATAAGCTTAATTCCACGATAATTATTGCAGCTTTGAATATCTCCTTTGTTTTTATAGAACTGAACTACAACACTTTTTCTCCAATCTTCTAGCATTCTCCATTCCTTTAAAAATTTATTGAAAAGTTTAATTAGCCACTGAATATCAATGCCACCTAGGCATTTCTATACTTCAATAGGCATGCCATTTGGTCCTAAGGCCTTGCCCACTTTTATTTTCTTTAAAGCATCCTCACTTCTAACATCTTAATATGCCTAAAATACTGATATTTATCAGATCTTGTTGACTCTTGTGCACCTTCTAAAGAGAAATCCTTGACACAATCTCCATTAAGTAACTTCTGAAAATAACTACGCCACCTCTCTTTAATCTCAAGATCGTTAATTAAAACCCTTTGATCTTCATCTTTAATGCAACGAGCATGATCTAGATTTCTAATTTTCCATTCTCTTAATTTAGCAAGTTTAACTATATCCTTTTCACCATCTCGGATTCCTAATTTATTATGCAAATCTTCAAATGCCATTGATTTAACTTCACTAACTATTTTCTTAGCCCTCTTTTTAACGATTTTATAAGCTTTTAAGGTTTGATTATTTTTGTTAGTTTGCCAAACTTTAAAGCACTCTTTTTTTACTCTAATGATATTTTGATTTTCTCACTCCACCACCAAGTCTCTTTTTCCAAATTATTTTTACTTGTAGATTCGCCTAAGAGTCGTTTTGCTACACTCTTTATACAATTTGTAACATCACTCCACATTACATTAGTTTCTAGTTCTAAATTCTAAATATTTTCCTTTAATAGATTATTTTTAAATGTTTCTAAATTTTTACTTTTTAAATTCCACCATTTAATCTTTAGAATAGTTATTTATATGGTCTTTCTTTTGAATTTAGGGATAATGACATCTATTACTAACAACCTATGTTGAGAGACTAGACTCTCTCCAAGAATAACTTTACAATCTTTACATAAAACTCTATCGACCTTCCTAATAAGAAAATAGTCAATTTGACTCGTATGTGTTTCACTCTTGTATGTTATTAAGTGATTCCGTCATCATCATCATTAAATAATGGGAAATTTATTCATGAAAGTGGCCACCTGAATCTTCTATGACAATGACCAATAAAACCTCCACAAGATACAAAAACAGCCATGCATTACAAGCAAGGAACTGTTCTTTCATTATTGTTCTCACAAAAGAAGGAATAAATTGAATGTAACTACGCATTTAGCACACCAGATATAAGATAACAACAAGAGCATAATGGGATGCATACTTTGCAGTAATGGCAACATGCTATGCTCTATGTTCACCAAGTAAAAGAAAATCAGGCATAATATATGAAAGGGAGATATGTGCAATTGTAAGGAAAAGAACCATATATGATATATGTGTGGGCATCATACCTATCTATTTTCATTTCTCTTGCTTCCTTAACTTGTTTGAGGAAATTTTTCACAGAATGACGATCAGTGCCAGGATTGTTCTTTCCCTGCAATAGCAGTTGATGGCATCTCAGAGAACAACAACTGCAATAGGATAGAAAATGTGAAACATATAAGAAGCATCTTTTCGTGTGTGCACATCCCAGTGGGGATGATGGGATCTATAGGGACTATAGTCTATACATTCCCCGTTTTTCCCCCTTTGGAGTGAACTTACCTTCCATTACCTCTTCACCTGAATCGATGTAATTTATGGATGCATGCGGATATAATGTAAACACGAGGGAAATGAGTGTATTAGCATGGACAATGCACTTCAGATATTGTAGCTAGTCTACACCTGCCAAAAAATGCAGGAAAGGCACTCAACACAGTGAAATGCCAAGTTCTGTAGAAGGCTCAAGCATATGTCCACTTCAAGGAACAGTTAATGTTATTTCAGAACTAATCTGGACTATGAGGGAATTGATCCCTGAGAAGAGAAATGCTAGATGCCACGCTTTTTTGTCACTCATCCTGGGATCAGACAGTGGAGATGAGGATGGTGAGAAACTTAAGTTTGATGAGTTTAAGCTCAGGAAACCAACCCTTACGTTTGGCACTTCCCAAACAAAGGTTGCAGCAAATGGGATGGTAAAAGGTGTGATGCCATATCATTCCTCTAATGGCAATGTGAGGAGGCAAAGGTGGTTAGTTTAGCTTTTACAACAGTAGAGATGAACGATCTTCCAGTTCCTACCAAATCCAAAACCATATAGATGTGCATGCACAAGTGAAATAATGCATGCTTCAAGCAATTTGACCTACCCAACCAAATGAAAATGGAAGATTGTTCCCAGTTCCTAAAGGCACTGTAGCAATAGGAGGTGGATGGGGTAACTTGAGATCAGAAACAACTCCAAGTAGCCATCCAGCAGTGCCATCTCCACCAGCAACCTGAAAAAGTAAACAACATCGTTTAAGAAAAATCAAAATCCTATTTATCAAGGCAAACAGGTCTCCATGAATAATTAGAAAAATGAGAGCCAATCTTAAAGTTCTCAAACTCACAATAAGCCTCAACGAGTTCTCAATCTCCACAGCCAGAGGATCCCCATTGTGCTTTAGTTTCTCCAAGTTCCCATAAACTCTGTGCAGCACCTTGTCTGGAGCCTCCTCCCCTAAATCAAAAACCTTAACAACAAGTACCAACACGAAGTCACACATTATATGGGCACAACTAGAATATAAGTTAAAAAAATGTATGTTGAAATAATGACTCAATAGTATAATTATCCCTGTGCAGGGCCACATTAACAGGAAAAGCACCTGAGTGCCATTGAGAAGCTCACGGTATGTCGTTAACAAGTCGCCACCAAGCTGCCCACCACTTCTAGAGTTGATGAACACAAGAACGGGACATTCTGGTGTGTGAGGATTGCTCTCAGCATCAGCTGTTGCATCTAGTATGTAGTTGGGGATGTAAAACTCCTTCAACGTGCGTTCAGTCTCAGGAGAGCAATCCCCCATTTTGACCCCAGATCTGCATCATTTACGTTGGTTACTCAACAAGCTCGATAAGAGAATGCTTAATTTAGTACGCATGCACACGTGGCCCTCAATAACAGGTACCAGAAGCGCCCTGGTATTAAAAGATAATTTGGACAACCATGAAATGGAGCAAAGGGATCAATAGAACAGAAAAATGTACGCTCAATCTTCCGGATAACCATGAAATCAGAAAAAGTAAACAGAACTGAACCATTATTAAAATGAAAATTGACAATTATGTGCGCCAGATGAAACCAATGCTCGACCATCGAGGATAAACCGAAACAGCCAGGCTTCATTGTAGGCAGTAAATCAGAAACATAGGAGAACCTGAAAAAAAAGGGCAAAAAAAGAGGATATTTTGAACCGGAAGAAAAGAACTTGCTTTTCAGCAATTTAAACGGTAAACGGGAAAGATGCCGGGAATAATTCTCCAAGCACATGGCGCGACCCCGACCTCGCGGGATCGCTCGCAGCAAACTCACGTGGAGGGCGAGCTCCCGCCACGGCCCCCCTCCGCGCTCTCGGCGCTCACGGAGGCGGACTGATCCCGGCCCAACCCGCAGTGTGCCGACACGCGCTTCCTGACTGAGTTCAGGAACCCGGTCCCACTTCCCCCCATCCCTCTCTCTGCAGCAGAACGAAACCAACCCCAGAACCCAAACAGGAAACAAACACAACGGGCTCTCCCGACCACCCCCGATCCGTGACAAGAACAGGAGCTGGAGATCCCTGGGACTTGGAGATCGTGTGGGGGTTTGGGGAAAGCGGGAATGTCGTTGCCCTGTTCCGTGGGGGGAGCTTACCCGGAAAGGGGGATTCCGATTTAAATGCCCGGGCTGGAAGAATCAAATCGCGACGCGGGGGGAGTCGTTGAATGCGCGGCAGCGTGTACAAGATCTTTTTCCGCTTTCCTTCCCGATGTCGAGATTTGAATCGTCGCGAGGCAGATTCGAGAAGGTCTCCTTTGGATTCCACAGCCCAGAGCCAGGTCCTTCGCCAAGAAGAAGGAGAGAGGGAAGAGAGAGAGAGAGAGAGAGAGAGAGAGGTCAGAGAGAGAGAGAGAGAGAGAGAGAGAGAGGGGTTAGATGGTGATTTGATTTGACCCCGTGGGATGGAGGGTATAAGGGGGAATATGGAAGAAGGTGTGAGGTCAAAAATGGGAAAGGGTGGCTTTGCCAAGGAAGGAGAAACGTGGTGTCACCAAGATGTGTTTCTCCCGCGTGCGGAAATAGGGTGGGGGGGTGTCCTTACCTCCCCCGTGTCATTGCCTTCTCTGGTTCTCAGTGAATGATAAATTTGGAAGCTTAATAATTATTTTACTTTTTTTTAAAGGGGAGGAGAAGGGTGGGGTGGGGGGGGGGGGGGGGGTTCGGCGCCTCCCATGGGACACGGTCACACGGGTCAAGCCCGCGCCCACCTGCCCACACGCGCAGGTGGGTGATGTTAATATTTTTAGAGCATGTAAAACTAAAATTGCTATTGATATAGAAATAGTATCAAAGATGACAATTAAATGAGAATAATAAAATATAAAAATGAGAATAGTCATAAATTCATTGATTATTGATCTTTACTTAAATTGGAATAGTAACATTTTCAACAAATAATTTAAATGGATAGCAAATGGGTTTAGATGTGTGATTTTCGGTAGATATGGTAATGAAATCTCATTACGCACGATGCCGTTGCATGCATTGTCATTTCTAGTTGAAGGGGTGAGTATGGTGTGAGCACAAATAGATAATGACGAGGACGAAGATATCGAGGATATTTTAATGCTCTGCCCAACGTCTCCGTTGCACAAAGGTTATGTTAAATTATAATATTTTTTATTTGGCTAAAAAATTAGATAATACTATTTTTGAAGAAAAAAGAGTATCTCGTAATAAAAAAATGATTTAATATTTTTAATTTCTTACAAAATTAGCGTTATGTTATTATCTTTATTGTATTTATTATAATATCCCTAAAATTCATAAAAAAATCTATTATGTCCGTATCCGCTCTTATTTTTAAAATAAAAAATTATTTTTATACTCTTGCGAAGGAGCATAATGACTATTTTTAAAAATTTTGAGGTATTATTATAAATATGATAAAGAAAACATATAAAAATAATTGTGAGAGTATAAGAGTACTTTTTTCAAAAGAATATTGTAATAGAATTTTTACATATATACCCTTACAAAGTTCGATTTTGTCAAATATACCTTTCATCATCGAGTATATTATCGTGAATATCCTCTAAGTATGAGTAATGTCACGATTATGTCCTCGCCGTAACTCCCGTGTGTTTAACTCGAGTTAAGTGTGAGTTAAAGAGTAAGATTTTTGTATATATATCTCTGTAAAATTTGATTTTGTCAAATATATTCTACATCTAACGGCCGTAGATGACATATTTTATGAAATATTCTCCTCCATCGACGGTAGTAAATTAAAAGATATAATCATAATATTTTTATCTAAATGAAAGGTATTCGTGATAATATGTTTAGGGTTTACGATAGATATATTTGACAAAATCACATTCTACGGAGGTATATATGTAAAAATTCCTATTATAATTTGTGATGGACTCAAGGCGTTCCCACATCATTAGTCTTTGTCAGGTCATGATCCGGGGAGTTAGATCCCGAGAAGACCAACGGAACCAGATTTCCCCTGATGCGATCTAAACCGCTCGATTAAAGATCTTCTTCGATATACGCCCCTCCAATCTTGTTTAATTAAAGATATATAATCAAGTATCAATTGTCTTCTGAACTTCCCTCGTGTTGATTAAGGTGGTCAGATATCCAACGTTCTAGATTTTATTTTTTGCAAAGTGTCTTGTAGTGTCTAGATAAAAAAAACACCGCCGTCTTTCATTGAATTCATTCAACTAACAACATTTTTCAAAACTAAAGAAATATCTAACGTTCTAGATTCTTTAAAGTGTTTTTTTAATTAATGTCTAGATGTAAAAATACCATCTTGATCGCCCACGAGGCCACCACAATTCTCAAAGAAGAGTCGAGTGCAACAATTTTCTGTAGGGATCTTGGTCTTCGGGCATTGCAAACACTATATAAAAGTCGATATGCATGAAGGCTGCCAAAAAAGGGTATTGTCAAGTAATGAGGCGGTGGTGGTTCACCCCTCACCCTTTGATGGGGGAGGGCGTGGGTTCTATCTTGCGCCTGCGTCGGATTGGGATCCTCCCCTACGCGTGTACGCGTCTCTAAGACAGGTGTTGGAAGGTATTCAATAGGTCCCACTTTAGTTGGGAATTAAAGTTATTTTGAATTAAAATAAATGAATTAAGTCAATCTTGAGCTATTCTTATTTACTTTGTTTACAAGTGAGGTAAGTGAGTGAATTAATACGATAGATAGGAGGTGTGATTAGATAAAAAAATGAGTTAAGTCTAGAATTTTTGTGTAAAATAATAAAAATAATCTTCCAATGTGTGTGTGAGTGTGTGTGTGAGAGAGAGAATGTGTGTCGTGGTATGCGAGTGAGGGAGAGGGGGTAGTGCCAACCGGGGAGGGGGAGGTCTGGAAGGGGGGAGGGAGACAGGGACGTTGGCAATGATGACGACGGAGGGAGGAGGAAGGCGTCGGTAGGTGAGGGGGAGGGGGAGATCGACAGGTGAGAGGGAGGGGGAAGTGGCGGAGGAGAAGGGGGAGAGGGCGACGCCTGAGGGGGAGGGGGAAGGGAAGGTTTGGCAAGGGGAGGGGATGGTGACCACGACGAAAGGGAAGGGGCCGGTGGGTGAGAGGGAGGGGGAGATTGACAAGTGAGAGGGAGGGGAGGCAGCGTCGATGGGAGAGGGGGCAGTGCCGGTGACAGAAGGGGTGGCGTCGACACCGGCGAAGGAGGGGGAGGGGAGAGCGCAGACGAGAGGGAGGGGGAGATCAAGTATAACAAGGGGTGTGAGGTAGAGTGGGGACAAATGAGTCTTTTTACAAAGAGGGTTAACTTATCGCATCTCTATAGATGAGATATGTTAATCTAAATTAACTCGAGTTAATTCTCATTTAATTCGATTATCTAAATCTGATCTTGTCAAATAAAAAAGAGTTAGCTATGAGTTAAAAAAAATAACCTGAAATTAACCCCGAAACAAACGGGATTAGAGGAACACCCTAACTCTGTCCCCTCCTCAGTTTCACCCCCAATGGCCATGTGTTAAAAAAGATTAACGATCAGACATCTAATGCCACTTAGAGATTTTATTTCTTTAACATTTCTAAGTATAATAATTTGCTCTCTGTACGTAATATGTTATGCTGAAGTTAATGGGATCACCTAATTTCCTCCTCTTCTCATATGAGATTTTGTGAGACACAAAAAAGTTGAAATTAACCTCTCTCTCTCTCTTTCTCTCTCTCTCACTCTCTCTCTCTCTCTCTATATGTGTTAACAGGGTTTGCCGACCTGGTGTGTCTCGCACCGACTTGCACGACCCGACCCGACCCAGGCCGGGACCGGGTCAACCGGACTGTGAGTCGCCATCAGGTCTGCTTATTATTTTAATATTATATTATATTATATTTTATATATAATGTGTATTTTTCTATTTTATTATATTATTTTATATTATATATATATATATAAAGTGGTGTTTTAGAATGAGACGGACCGAGTCGTACCGAGACGAGAGCGACCTGATCCGATCCAAGTCGAGACCGAGTCAGCCGGATCGACCGAGCCGACAAACCCTGTGTGTTAATAGAGTATACTTGGAACATCAAAGATATTAGGGGCGTCAAATTAAACGCAAAGGTTCCGGGAGCTCGAAAGCAAAGACATAGCCTAGCTTGACCAGGCTAATTTGAGGAGACCCGGTCCGGTTGGAACCCGAACGCGTGCGGCGGCCGTTAACTCGCCAGGCAAGACCTCATTAGTCAACAGAAGAAAAAAAAAACAACTCCCTTTGTTAATTTCAGGGAAGAAAAGGAGATTCTCGTGAATCAGAGGATCACGTAGTTGGCCTCTGAAGAAATCTAGATAGAAGAGATGCAAAGATATTTCAATTATTAGCGAAAGAGATGAATATATATATATATACATTAATCATATGGGAAGGTATTACATATATTCATTTTATAAAAAACTTTTTACCAATATATTATATTTCAGGGGGTTATCTGCAAGAATCATAGACATAATTTCTCTTGTAGAGATGACACATGACAGAGATAAGCATAGCTTCGGCAGAAGACATCCAGAGATTGCTTATCCATACGTAATAGAACAGGAGATTTGTTATTAATGCTTGCATTTCCAAAGTCTCCCCAATTTCCAAAAATAGCCCTCTCTCTGTCTGATGCTCGTTATCTTTTCTGAACGGAATCTCTTGCTTTGTTATCCAAAGATGTCTTATTCATGTGACACGATGGTGACGTAGATTCCTGACCCTTCCTAGTTTCGAAGCTCGACCCAATTCCGGGTCATACATGCTGAGAATTTAAATAATGCAACTATACTCACAAAAGTTAAAAGGCCACTTCGACATCTGGATAGGATGCGAGAGTGGACGAGAGATCTCACGCATAAATGTCTTAACGGAACTCGGTTAGTGTAAACGATTCTCAAGAGCAAGGTTCGTTGACTCGTTGATCTGTATCGGATCGAGATCCTTCTGATCCGGTATAATACGCCCGAGTCACATCTGACTCGGTCTGATTCGGTCCTCTCTCTCCCCCTCTCCCTCTCCTCTATCTCTCTCTCACTGTGATTCGGCCTGACTCGGTTGATCCTGGAGATGATCCGCAGTGTACCGGATTTACCCTGATACGGTACGGTACGTCCGAGTTGACCCGAGTCGGATAGAGTCGATAAATCATGCTCGAGAGTCGCTTGCACTAATCATGTTCGATTAATAAAGGGACCCAACCTGCTCTAACCCCCCGATTTGATGTTACCATCAGGTGGTGAAGCAGTTAACAAGTCAGGGTCGATCTGCCCTACTTATATGTATAGTTCGATCTTAGAATTTAAAAAATGAAAAAAAATAAAGATCGGCCATGGGTCGATTATTTTTGACTCATTAAAAATGTTCTATCTTTATTTTTTAATTTTTCCTAGAGTCATCTCAGTTTTTTTACCCACTTGCACCGCTTGGCGAAGCACCAAAGTAAGACGGAGCGGTAAGTTTTACTCTAAAGTTAATAAGCTTGACCGTAATTAAAGAAGGCCGAAGCAGTGTAAACCTTCTCCGACCATTTGACTAAAAATTATAAAAACTCATGTAAAAATATGCGATGTACCGGCAATATTTCACAAGGAGTCGCAAATTCACAATTAAAGGGAATTGCATTGTAATTGAAATCCTTGTCAAAATTAACGAAACAACGGCAGCTCATTCTAACTTTAATGTGACCAAGGTATAATTTCGCCTAACCCTCAAACTTACCGATCAATATTAACATGTGTGGAGCAACCAAGTTTACTGTTCCGTAGAATATCTTTCAAAGAAAACGACCGTGGTTTGCTATTAATCTTTCAAAAAGAAAGTTGCAATTTGTGACATTAATTAGTTAGTGGGCAGTTGGTCTGATTAAAATTTTCCCTTTTTTACTGTCCCCTCTAAAATAATTTCAAAGTGCCTTAATTCGGCAGGACTACACAGAATTGGTGTCAATATCACCGGCCTAACATTAGTTCCGCTCGTCAAAAAATAATTTAAAAGAGCAACAAAAAAGGAATCATCTAAAACAAAGCCCATCTCATTATGTAGACTTTGACAAGGCCATAATAAAGTAGAGCACTCAAGAATAGAGGTCGAGGAGGATGTTCTCCCAAGCAAGTGTGGTCACGACAGGTGAGCCTTTAAATCACCGGTAAGATAAAAGTTGTGATCGGCCCACCTTGGCCCGGCTTATCCGTCGTCACCCTGAGAACAAATGTTCCGTTCGAGAAATCTCATCCCCACCTTGAAGAGTTTCCCGTGGAAGAAAGAAAGTTCGCAGCAGATTCCAAGGGCCTTGCTAGTGGGGTTTGTTAGTGGCGAGGGTTCACATTTAAAATTTGGGTGCTTGATGTGGGTGAGGGTGACACGGAGAAAAAGCTTTGTGCAACACCATTGTTAGTGGGGTTTGTTAGTGACCGGGGCTCACATTACAATTAACTTGGGTGCTTGACCTGGGTTGAAGGTGACAGAGAGGAAAAAAATTGTGCAACATTCCGGATAATTACACTCCAGGATGTCGTAGGTGTAATATTTATTTTTTTTTTAATTTTTTTAAGTGACTCTCACCCCAAGTTATATTATGCGTGAGTGCTACGTCACCAGATGATTAGATGATGTGACGTGAGAGTCACGTAAAAAAATTTACCCCCTATATATAATGAAAAAGAGATTTTTTACGATTCATAAGATTCGATTTTTTTTTAATTCGCATCTAATGACGTGACGCCCACACTCAAATAATTTGGGATGGAAGTCACTCAAAAAAAATTCAAAAAAAACTCAAACATTGCACATGTAACACCTTGTTGAATCCACAAAATCGCAGTGTTGAGATACAAGAGTTCAGGGTAACACTCCCCCTTACGGTCAAGATGGGCCGTGGACATTAATTGGGTGGAGGTGACAAGAGGAGTTGAGTCATTTGACCTGCTCTGATACTACGTTGAATCCACAAAATCGCAATGTTGAGATACAAAGGCCCAGGGTCATAAGCATATGAACCACAACTCATTTAACCAATACGGGACTATTGTCCAGAGACTATGCCCAAATTTTAACACACCTCGTGGTATAATTACCGAGGATGTTGAACACATATTTTCTCTGGTGATATTTATCCATTTTTATTTATTGACCCAACCCAATTTCTTGTACTAGATCGATTGATGAGAAATGTCTGGCCTCCATTAATTACATATATATATACATGTACGAAGCTCACAGTCATGATAGTAGATTATTGCCGTAATGATATTAAGGTTAAATGCAAAGGTAAGAAGTTATGACTTAATTTAAGAATAGAACTTATGCTTTTATTTTTATTTTTTCTGTAAAAAACAGAGAGAGACAGATATCTTGGACTTATCTTTACAATTTAATCGCGTCCATACCAAGTTATTGTGGCCCCCAATCTGTGTGGACAATCCTATCCAATCTGAACCTTTCGGCCTCACATTCCCACTTTTACCCAGTGTCCCTATCGAGCAGAGGGTCTCTCTCTCTCTCTCTCTCTCTCTCTCTCTCTCTCTCTCTCTCTCTCTCTATATATATATATATATATATATATATATATATATCACGTTTCATTCCATTGGCTGCCAAGGCTTGTGGCTTCAACTTCATGCTGCAGTCTGCCTGCATGGTGGCCCTCTACGTACAGTGAAACCCATTTGAATCTTCCCTCACGTACGTACGGTTACACGCATCATCACGAGACGGAGGCATCTGCATGTGTGAAGCAGCTTCCTTTCTCTTACCAATCAACAGAATTTAATTAATTATATGGGGGTGAACAATTCCTTCGAGCTTCCAAGAAATTTCGTGCATGCATGGTTTCGTAAACAATTATACCTTGGGATATCTGTCGTGCATGCACGGTTCTAGCCTCACAAAGGAAGTCATTCTTGGAGAAGCTGTGCATATATGGAGCCAGTAAGGATTCTTCCGTCGTGATATATATATATATATATATATATATATACGAGGTTGATGGCTGGTGATTGGTGGGCCACTAATTAGTTTCCCAATCGTGCATGGTTTCCTCTTCGTGCAAGCATGAGGTGAAAGGTTCCCATGCATGTGCACTCCGGCCTAAGTAGTGCGCGAGAAGAATCCCATGCATTCTGCTAAGTGTTCTTCTCAAGCTCGCATTTGAAATTGAAGAGCCCGAGTATGCGTTGCAAGGGAGGCCTAATTTCAGAGGTGTCCCGTGGATGAAACATCCCTGCAGCATAGAATTATAGAGCGCGGGGGAATATAATTAAATTGAATCAGACATATAATCATGATATATAATCTTGTGTATGTTATACACGCATTAAATATTTCTCTAGTAATTTACGTACTATATATATATTCTGATTGGGTTTCGATCATGAGTTTCCAGAGTGCCGATGGAGTGGTCGACGAAGAGGGTACGTACGTACGTAGAGTCTGCCTGGGAATTGACCTGGTCGTCATGTATATTAGGATTCGCTTGAGAAGTGCACTAGTGTGCCAAGTGAATTAATTTCGTGAAGAATATCCGATTGGATGTTTGTTATGACGGGCTTGTTACTGGGACGGAAGTTTTCTATGTTTGTTGTTCATCTGGTTTTCAATTCTGGAAGGATAACAGCGTCGGTTTCAAGTTTTGTTGCCGGATGATGCATTGAGATTTATGCTTAGTCTGTAATTGGAGCATCCTGGAATAGCAGAATTGGGCTTGTCATATGCCCATTACAATTGATGCAGATCACATATATTGAATATGATCTTGGTAACCGGCGGCACTTAATTAGTGAGATTGATTTAGCATGCGACTCTTCAGAGCTTTGACAAGTTTCTTAAAACTAGCTAGCAGGAGGCACTTGGCATCACTTTGGTAGCGGATATCTCACTTTTAATTTGGAGTTAGCTGGGGAATAAATAGAAAAATAATTTGGCAGACAAGATCTTGTATTCCCCGCGAGTCACCTCAGCTACGTACCCTTGTACCGCCTCAACCGGTGGGAGAGGATTGAGTACCAAAGTTGTTTTGTCTTCTTTTTCTCTCGTAAACTCGCCAAAAAAAGTGGAATGAGTTAACTCTCTTCCTATCAAAACAATATTGTTCATTCTTTGATATGATCTAACCCTGGTTATGGTATCGTCATTACCCTATTCCGCAAACAAACATGTTCACAAGATTAACCCATCATATATATATTATTCTAGAGAGTAGGGTTAGTGTTTACCCCAACCATTTATCAGAGTGGGCAGAGAGTGTTGAGAAGTCTAATAGGGTAGGATTTCATTTTGTGCGCCATGTCACTGTTAGATCATCCCAAAATAAATAAAGAAGACACCAGATCAAATAAATAGTGTTGGGTCCATTTTTTTTTTCAAAAATTGGTCTGTTTTATTTTTATTTTCTTAGATAATCGGATGATAACGTGACTTGCACCCTAAGTTAGGATACTTTGGGAGTCACTTTAATTTTTTTAAAAAATTAAAGACCCTGCACACCCAGGATGTGTAGCAAGCCAAACTCTGTGATAGTTGCACACCCCAGGTGTGCTGCACACCTTGGGTGTGAAGTGCCTTTTATTTTTTTATTTTTTTTGAATATTTTTTGAAGTGACCCCCAAGGTGCTCTAACTTGGGGTGTAAATCACGTCATCATTAGATTACTAAAAAAGAATTAAAAAAAGAAATCAGATCAAATGAATAGTATTATTTCCATTCTTTTAAAAATTGACCCGTTTCATTTTTAATTTGTTAGATAATCAGATGATAACGTGATTTACATCTCAAGTTAGAGTACTTCAGAGGTCACTTAAAAAAAAATCAAATTAAAAAAATTAAAGACCTTGTACACTCAAACTCTTTGGTCGCAACAAGTAAAACTCTTTGTGCTACCCTGAAAAATTAGACGCTATACGATGAATGGACTCATGAATTCAATTCAAGATCGTTCGTGCTGATCTGGGCCCAAGAAAGGATCGGTTTATTTACTGTTGTGATCTTTTTTTAGGGTTTGATTTGGGCAACGCAAGGGGCTCAATTCTGGCCCATTTACGGGTCTAATTGTGAGGTTCAGGGGGATGCGGCCTTAAGCCCGATAAGAGCCTGGTTTGAAGTTGGACCGTGCCAGGTGTTTAGGCCGACAGCAAATCTGACTCTTTTCTTGCTTATGATGATAAAAGTGGGATCCGGCCCCAATTTTATTCAACTGTAGCAATGAAAATGGTCTCAAATTATCAATCTGTTGTCGATTTCTAAATCCATGTTTGGTGGGGGGATGAAATAAATAATAATAATAATAATAATAATGGTTGTAAGTCATCCTAGGAATGGCCAATCCCATTTTCATTTTTGATTAGAGACGGGAAAGACACTGAGGAGGGCTTGAAAGACAGACGATCCCACCCAAGTTTGATCATGACAACCCAAAGATTAGGTTAGTCTAGACCCATCTTAACATGGATTGAGTTAGGTTCGGCTTGAGCACCTGCTCAATCCGAGTTCTTTTGCATCATGTTAGGTTGGTCACTCGGGTTCACCCGACCCTTGTAGAACCCGAAGCATCCTTAATATATATATATATATATATATATATATATATATATATTAATTCGGTTTAGAGTTGAAATGGGAATCCGTAGGTAGGCAGATTCAGGTAATTCGGGACTGAGGTGTTGGGTTAGGGTTCCGACAGAATTCAGCTTGGCACCTTCGTTCCATAGATCGGATTAGGGTTCACTAAACTTAGCCTAACCTCTTGTCCTAAGTTATACCTCAAGGGCCGATTTATTTTTCGAACGAGGTTATTGTGTTCGATCTCAGAAGGTCAAACACGGTGTCCGACCTCGGATAAAAGTTATGTGTGTGAGGAGAGAGTGTGCACCCCCGCATTTCTCTCTCCTCGTACGAGCAATCCGCGCGACGTTATTCCGATATCAAATCGGGACTAATAATATACATGCACGGTGGATACATAATTAAGGGGTTATGAATGAAATGTGTATTTTTGGATCTCATGAAAATGATGTGTTGAGGAGAGTCCGTGAGAAAATTGCCGTTGAAGGGCATAGCCTTTAATTTAACTAAGGTGGTCCGAAACGGGAGAACAAGAGTAAACCATTTCAATCCCCGATCGGCCGATTCTTTCCGTAGAAATTTGAAGAAAACTAAGGATGGTAGAAAAGGGATATTTCAATCAATGGTGAGGATGATCACTTACTTTTTTTTTTGGCAGCGTTTATCCGTGTACAAAATTAATAGGGTGTTTGTTTGTGATTTTTTAACATTTTTTCTATTGAAATAAAAATCAAGAAGAATAACTTCACTTTATCTTGTTGGTTAAGTCCTCTCCTATTTTTTAGATAAAATTTCATACTTTGTTAATCTCTCTTAAAATAAAAATTAGGATTGTCAATAGACTAGATCAGTCCGATAGGCTCGCGGATCTGGCCCGATTTCGGATCGAATTGTAAGGACTTTTCTGACTCGCGGGTTCTTACTCGGATCTAAAAATTAATATTATCAAAACCGAACTGGTGTTTGAACCGGTCAATGAGCTGGTTCGATTCGAACCGGTTGGACTGTTCAATCGAACCGGTTTGAATCGTGACGTCATTATAATATTGATACATAGTTCGATCCGATTTTATAACCTAAGACAATAAGAAATAAGATATAATGATTAAAATTAAAAAATATACATGTATAATTATTAGTCATGATTACGTAACTATACAAGTAAAAAAATAATAATAACATGGTTAAATAAATTGACCTTAGAATTTTGTAATATTTAATTGATCTTCAATCTTCACAATTGATATCTATGCTCCTTTAAACTTTTAAACTTTAAATATATTTAAAATAAAATGATAAATAATAACAAATCAATAATAATAAGATAATTTTTTTCACACATAAATATCATTTTGAATATCTAAGTATTTTTGTATTTATTTTTTATTTTAAAAGGTGAATCTGATCGGACCGGTTCACCGATCGAACCGCGGTTCGTCTGGTTCGTCCGGTTCATCCGGTTCTTTAACTGTTGCATCCAATAGTTCGTGTTTGGTTTCAATGATATCAAAACGATTATGTTTGTGTGTGTATGTGTTTCATTGAGCAACATGTTTTATATCTTGATTTGATGAGTTGAAAGATGGAGTCAATGTTTACTCTTGAAAGCCACGTGAACTCTCGGTATTTAAGGAACTAATGTTATATTTATGTTGGTTTGTAGGAACACAACTTCATGGCTCATACCTGGAATTTTAAGGAGTCCATCAATGAAGCTCTTCTTCTTAAAGGGAGTTAACTCTGTTCATGTTTGAAAGTTATATGAATGATTTGTATTTAAGGATCTCATGCCTTGAATATTTTGATTTGCAGGATCAAAGTCCATGATTCACGTTTTGGAACTCAAAGGAGTGCATCAATGAAGTTCTTCTTCAAAAAGGGAGTTACCTTTCTCATTGAATTGCATTTCATCTTTATATGATTCATACATTTCATCGAGTAAGGTTTCAAGTCTTGATTGGGGTATTTCCTTGCATTTTCCTCGCAAGGCTTTTGGACTAGAAATATACTTAGCCTATTTACTTGAATCTTGATGAATGTGATTTTATATCAATGTTCCTCTTGGGATAATGTTTCATGAATGTTAGCTCTTAATCAACAAGAATGTCATTTGAATGAATGTGGTTCCATGATATTATGCATGCTTTGCATTTGACATATTTGTTAACATTTGTGTGATGAAACATTTTGATGTTGAAGATTTGGTTGATTCAAGAAAGTGATTGAATGGTTGAGCCTTCATGCCTTTGTATTTGAGATTCATGTTCATCATATCAAAATATTGTCATATGGCGAATATATTTTTGATGGTTGAATTGAGAAGTCAATTACATGCTTGAATGTGTTTAACGATAAATTTTTATGTTAACCAGTTCAAAGAGTTGAAGCTTGGTTCATGAGTTTTGATTATCATCTAACTTCTTGGTTTATCATGTTTTTACAGGTTCAAGGATGATTTTTAAACCCTCTCATGTCAAGTGGATGATGGTAATATCTAACCATTTCTATGCTAAGTTCCGGGCCGTTTTCATGAACATCTTTCATGAGGTTGCATTGCATTGGAAGTGTTTTATGCATCCTTAAAATGAGATGTTTGAGCCTTTACAATGTGCTTAATATTTTCTCATAAATCTTGTTGAAATGTGATTTAGATGGTCTTAATACTTTATGGAATTCATGGTAATTAATTCTTGATTTTTTGGAATTTTTCCGGCATTTTATCGGGGCTAAAACCACTTTTTTGACCCTCTGCTGAAGGGGTCGACCCCTGGGGTCGACCCCCCCCTGGGCTGGTGCCCAGGCACCTGCATGGGTCGACCCCAGGGGTCGACCCCCACTACAAGGGTCGACCCCAAGGGTCGACCCCTGTAATCTTGGTTCATTTTTTGGCCCCGGCAGCACCCTGGTTGCCGAGGGTCGACCCCAAGGGTCGACCCCTTCCGGACGGGATTTGCGAAAGTGTTTAAAACCCATTGAAAACCCTATCAAACATTACCATACTACCCCCTATTAGTTTCTATTGTTATTAAGGTGCTTTTAACATGTATTAGGAGGGTTTTATGAGTCTTTTCCCCACCCCTTGAGTTGCTTATATAAGAGTTACAAATTTGGGAGTTGATTAACCCTAATGCTCATTTGTTCATTCGTGTAGGTGAAGAAAAAGGGAAAAACGTGGTGGAGCTCTTCCAAGGAGGATATCATCTACATCCGTGAAGATCTGGAGCTTGTGGAAGAAGAAGAAAAGGAGCGGATCGAAGAGAGGATCAAGAGTACGTAAGAATCGTCCTCATCCGGCTTCCCTCCAACTCATGGTTCAAGGAACATCATCAACCGACCTTGAAAAATAAAGGGGGACTACTTCTATGTCTTCTATCAGTTCTTTGTGATGTGTTCTATGATATATATTTTGGGTTTGAGCATGCTTGAATATTTGTGTTTATTTTTTGAACACTAGAGATATTTGTGTGTGTGACCGTTTGTGTATACGGTCGTGTTTGATCGTCTGCGTGCGATCGTGTTTGTGTCATTGTGCTGCGGTTGTTGCAGCGTGTGTGTGTGTGTGTGTTATGATCCGGTCGTCGGACCGTGTGTGTGTGTGTGTTGTGATCCGGTCGTCGGATCGTGTGTGTGTTGTGATCCGGTCGTCGGATCGTGTGTGTGTTGTGATCCGGTCGTCGGATCGTGTATGTGTTTGTGATCCGGTCGTCGGATCGTGTGGGAGACTTCGTCTCCTTCTGTGTGTGTGTTGGGGCGTGTCCCCGTGTGTGTGCGGGCGTCGTCCCGTGTGTGTTTGGAGCGTCGTCTCCGTTTGGGGATTTATCCCCGAGTGAAGCCTCACCGGGTTTGGTGAGGGGTGGACGTAGGGAACCCGTCGTGGTCCCGAACCACCTTAAAAATTCTGTGTCTTGTGGTTTACTTTTGTGGATGCGTGCTTAAGTGTTTTTATTGGTTGAATGTTCGTGTGTGAACGGTGAGATCGAGAGAACCTAGTTATCGTGTTTAGCTAATTCCTCAATTTTATCAATCTTGTTAATTCTGCTGTGCGCTAGTTTGTGTTTTCAATTGGTCATAGTTTTTAGTAGAAGGATCTATTCACCCCCCCTCTAGATCCGTGTTCTTACACTTCGGGACCCAACAATTGGTATCAGAGCGAGGCTCTACTGTCCCTAGATCTCACGATCTACAGAGTGATCCTAGTGCATTCTACGATCATGAACTTTTCTGTTGAGCACATGTCAATGAATTACCTTCCTATTCTTAATGGTTCTGATATTACTTCATGGATAGGTAAAATGTGTGGACTGATCAATTCAATTAATCCTAATCTTTGGAAGTTGATTTATGATGGTCCTCACATATTACCTCTAGATGAGACCAAGTGGTCTAGTAAAGATAAATTGAAGAACCATGAAAATGTCATTATCTTAAATTTATTGAAAAGTGCCATTGATACTCATATGTTTCCATTTGTTTCTTCTTGTAGAACGGTAAAGGAGCTTATGGATCAGTTGATCAAAGCTCAAGAGATGAAATGACAAAATTATCTCATGGCCGACAATGATAATCAACTCAATGAAGAAAATTATGATGAGGTACATTCTGAATCCGAAGAACTCTCTATTGAGGAATGGCAAATGGCATATGCTACGCTGTATGATAAATGTAAGAAACTCAAAACTGAAAATAAAATCTTGAAAAGGAAGATTAATGAGAATGGGCATGCTAATTTCTCCTGTGAGAACTGTAAAATCTTGGAGTCAAAAATTGAACATCTCCAAGAACAAAATGAATCTCTTGAATCAAAAATTGAATTATTTTCAGAAGAGATTTCTTGTTTGAATGAAGATGTTGAAATGGCTAGAAAACTTAACACATCTTTTCAAATTGAAAATGAGTGTGATGAGCTGCGTGAGTAAAATACATTCCTCATGTCTAAAATCTCCATACTTGAGAAAAATGAAGAATATCTTAAGAACAAGCAAGCTTCTTTGTCTGATGATGATAAAATGTTTGAAAAGCTACTTGATTCTGAAATTGATAGCAAAAGCATCATGAATGAAAATGAAGATCTTAAAAAGAAAAATGGTGCCATGTTAATTCAGAATTCCTTACTTGAGGGAAGATTGAAATGCTTTGATAAGCTTGAATAAGAAAATTCATTGTTGAAATCTAAGAATGAACAATTGCTTGTTAAGATTTCAAAGTTTGTTGAAACTGAGAAAGTTCTTGAAAACTTAACTGAAAAATTCTATGCCATTAATGATGAAAATAAGGAAATCTTGAAAGAGAATTGTTGAGCTATGGTTTTGATGATAACTAAACTTCATGTGTGATGGAGATTGTTGAGCTATGACCTTGATGATAACTAAACATCATGTGTGATGATAGTGGTTTTGATAATCACACCTCATGTGTGATGATAGTGGTTTTGATAATCACAACATATTGTGTGCTTGATTAGTGGAAAACATCTTCATGATAAATGAACTCACATGTGGCTATCTCATCTTGCAGGTTGCTTTACAAAGTAGGTTGATGATTGAATCAAGCATGCTGCACATTAGTCTTTGGAGGTTTCATGTGAAGACTATGCTTCTCAGTGAAATGGTTGAGTCCTTATGGATATGAAATTGATTGCATGGCCTTGTGTTGTGTAAATGCATAGCCATTTCATTACATGCTCTGTTGAGGATTTCCTCTGGTTATTGTATATCATGAATGCATGAGTGATGGCTCCTAGTCATTCTAATCATATGGCTTAAATGGCTATGCATGAGGATTTCACAACATCTTCAGATTCACAACATCTTCAGATTCATTGGTTTAATATTAACTCGCCTCATGCTAATGCTTTCGTAATCATATTTCATGTCATTTGGGTCTTGGTCTCAAAACTAGCTTCATATGTTAATACATGACCCATATATTTTGATCTTGATCTAACCTCTTGGTTTATCATGTTTTTCAGGATGCAAAATCATTGTTGATCTTCATGGGATTATGGTAACATTTAATCAATTGATTCCATTTGGTTTGATGGAGGTTTTAGTTGTTTTTCAAACTTAAACTCCCTTACAATCTTCACCATTTTCAATCCAACCATTGGATCTCCCCTCTATAAATTTTATGTTGTAGCTCTGGGAGTCCTCTTTCCAACGCCTCTAGTCTTGCTTCGATCGGAGTTCGGAGCTAGGAGTATTAATTCCCGTCGTCGAAGCGCGTAGAGCTGATTTTTGTGAAGCTGCCTGAAAGGGTCGACCCTTGGGGTCGACCCCTGTGAACCAGAACCAAAAATGTGTCCTGTTTGGGTTCTGAAAACCCAAGGGTCGACCCTTTGGGTCGACCCATTGAATCTGGAAACCCGAGGGTCGACCCTAAGGGTCGACCCCTGTAAAATAGAACACAAAACTTGTTCTGTTTGGCTTCTGTATGGCCAAGGGTCGACCCACGCCCCGAGGGTCGACCCCTACAGATCATTTTGCTGTTTTTGTTGAACCAGAACCTGGTTCTGAGAGGGTCGACCCCTGGGGTCGACCCATGTCTTCTGGACCTTTAGCACAGCTCGAGGGTCGACCCCAAGGGTCGACCCTTTCTGGTCTGGGCGGCGCTGTGAATGTAGACTTTTGGCGTTTCGACCCAATGGTCCAAATACACTTGTTTGGCTGTCCGTAATCCACTCCTAAATAAGTGGATCTTGTCCCTTGGTCGACCATTGACCACCCTTGGCTTATATAAACACTTGTAGAGATTGGAAAACCTAAGGGATTTTCGTATACACTGTTTTCAGGTTTCTTTCTAACCCTTCTTTGTGCAGGTCGCAGCAGCCACCTGTTGGCACTCAAAACATGATCCTTTGGCAAACAAGCCGCAAAGATGAATGATACGGCCCACTGAAGCACGGAAGCCGATAAAGATCAACTTATCAAGGGGACCCCTCAAGCTGACAAAGCCCCGAGCCACCTTGAAGGGAACGTCGGGGACTTTACCTCAGGAGAGCCGAAGTGAACCCGCAACCAACCGGCAGCGCGATCAAGCCTGCCCAATGATCCGGCATCGACCTCGTCATGCCGCTACCCCACATCCGTCGCCCGACCAAGGACGACGGTCTACCCAATAACTCTCCTAAGGAGGAAGAATGTCCTCGGCCATCCGAAACAAGGGGGCCAAAGGTTCTGTCAGCAGAAGACCCCGATTACCCGGCACGGGTTCGGCTTCTCGCCATAGTGGGCCCGTTAGTGGCCGATTGATCACCAATTCAAGGTGGAATTGTCCAGGATGTAACGTCATCCTGTAAGGAAGCTTCGAGCATGAGTCCGTCTCAGCCAGAAGCACAAATCACAGTGCCGAAGACTGTGTCAGTAGGACACCCGTGTGCTCGGACCGGACACACACGAAGTCTTGTTTAAGGCCATTCGTCCTATCAAGAGCTTCGTGAACACCCCATCAAGGCCCTTCGATGGCCAGGGCGAGGGGAACAGTCGACGGGAGCTTCCGGAATCATCTCCGGGCCTACCGAACTGACACGCCAAGTGAATAGGTTAAAACGGCGCCGTCAAACCGGCGCGCAAAGAACAAAAGGGGGTGTTCCCCGACGCCGTCAATCCGGCGCGCAAAAGCCGGATGGGGCCCTTCCCCGGCGCCGTCAACCCGGCGCGCAAAAGCCAAATGGGGCCTCTCCCCGACGCCGTCAACCCGGCGCGCCTCTTCCTGGGGCGCCGTTTTAACCCCAAGGCTATATATAGCCTGTCGACAAAAGAGATCAAGATATAGAAGATCAAGGGGGACCCGATCAAGAGAGGAAGCGGAATCAAAAAGAAAGAAAAGGGAAATAGAAAGAAAGGGGGGAGGTCCAGGGGTGCTTCTTTTCTGAAGGAGTTCCCGGCTGAAGTCCCTCGGCGGCCGCCACCCTCTTCCGCTCGAGCTCCCCGGTGTCGGAGAGGACGATCGACTGCTTCCCTGCCTTCTAGGTGGGTCGTCGTCGTGTTCCTCGTCGAATCTCCCCGCTTCTGTTTTGCTGTATTCGCCCCAGGGCTGCAATGTAAATGAAGAAAAGGGGGAGGGGCGATGATACGAGCCTTTCCTCCCCCTTTTTCCTCATCTTTCCTTCTGCCTTTTTTTTTTATTCCGTCTGTAATCGTTTCTTCGATTAATGGAAACGGCGGCCGATCGACAACGACGGCGCTGGAATCTACGTGCTCTGCATACACATAACTGTGTCTTCCATGGGATGAATAAAGAGTTGCTCTGATTGATGTTGTATCTCTTCCTCCCGCTCTCCAATCCTCCTTCGAGCGTGCATTTAATGATGTCTCCAACATATGTATATACTCTCGTATAACTGATTTCTCCGACATTGGTTATGCCTTCGGGCTACATGAATCATTCATCCCCCTCCCCGGGGTTCTCTTCCTTTCGAGTTTGATGCAACGGCTGGACTCAGCATTGAATATTTTATGGGCTTTGCGAGCAGAGATGTACTTGTGTGCATATCTCTGTCTGGTCTCCGCCTAGGGAATAAGGTTCTTCACCGTCCCCTTTATGCTCTGTTTCATAGACCAGGGGGATGGAAAGAATCCTTGGATGGCTTCCAGTCGTTCGACGGTGAGCCCCATGTGGGTTTGTTCTCGAATGTCATATATACGTATATGTATATCGGTACCCCGGGCTATGCGCCGGCTACATATTCTGCTGGTGATTGACTTGCTCGATCCGTGGGGCTCCATCATTTCAATGTATTTCTAGGCAATTAGCTTGTCTGTCTGGCATCGTCAAGCGAAGTTTCATACTGCTTCCTGTTATGTCATTTGTACTTTGATGGGAGTATGCTATGTAGCATCACTCCAGCATCTGGGGAGGGGGGACATTCCCCAAATCATGTTTTCACCAATCATTCGGTTGACAGAGGGATCGTCTCTCGATGACAAATCTCCCTGTGGACCACTGGGTGTACAATAATGGGGCTAAGCCCTACAGTTCAGAATCTACAGTCCTTAACGGACTCGACAGTGACCGTGGGTGGTGTTCCCCTCGTAGGCTAGCCCTCGGGGATTCCTTCCCTGTATGGTCGTCCCGATTCGAGTGTTGTGGTGACTCGGGTCGCGTGCCCCTCGTAGGCTAGCCCTCGGGGTTTTCGCTCCCATATCGAGTCGCCTCACTCACTCACCGTTACCCACGGACTCGGTGCCCCTAGCAGGCTAGCCCTCGGGGTTTTCCTATCCGTTTGGGTCTGCCGGCCGCCGTTGTGCCACCCGGCTTTTAGGGGTTTACTCCGTCACGTGAGTACTCCCTGCGTCTCCCCGACCATCCTTTGATATGGGGAGATGCTGCCGAAATTTCGGCTCGAACGAGTTAAACTCGGAACAATCGCCTCACGCGAGCCCGTGACTCGGCCTTTAAATGACTCAGCACCGATTCTATGAATAATCAACTTAATAAATTCTCAAAACCATCCAAAACCTCTTAATAAATCTATGAATAAACCAACGAGGCTCCTGTTTCCATGAAGTCGGGTTAATTCGGCGCGTTCATGCGCGATCACGCCTTAAAGCGGCGCGCCCTTCCCGGCGCGGTCTTCCCGGCGCGGCCTTCCCGGCGCGGCCTTCCCGGCGCGCCCCGGCTTCCCGCGCCGTTTTAACAGCCTGCCCCTTTTACCTACGGTTCTGACGCCGTTTTAAACCTTTTACCTACGTTCCAGGGCGCCGTTTCAAGCGTTTTAGCCCCTGTCTTTGCACGCACTGCACCGGTTTCGTCCCGAATCGTGTCGTCGCATCATTCTAACCCCTTTCCCACTTATGGGATGAACTCTTGTGTCAATCACAGAAGGATGCAAGTCCCTCAACTAATAATCATCATGTAGTTCCTTTTCCGGCTTCGACAGCCCGATATCTCGGCAATTAATCAAAGGTGTTCCCTCCTCGTGGGGGATGTAATTAACGCCATAACCTTTATGGTATGGCGGACTGCTGGTCCCGACCGAACCTCATATTCACCCGACACGGGTCAGAATGAGCGCACAATAAAATCGTCACTCATGTGGCTGGCACGCCCGCGTCGTTAATTGATCATTTGACTACTAGTTAGTCAGTTGGTCGATCGACCCGCGAAGGAAAGAAAAAAAGGTCGCGAACAAGTCTGGCACGCCCGGTGGGACCAGTGTCACCTTTCATCTCTTTGCCGAGATATTCAGGCTTCGAAGCCCTCTCAAAGGCTACTGATTATCGCCTTGTTTGATATTTCAGTGCAAACAATGACGACTCACGGGATAACCGGCGTCGGCTTCAGTCCTGCGATCGTCGCCAGACACGTGCAAGGGTACCTGGCGGTGCCCATGGAATTTGGTAGCTTTCCTCCTGCTGTGGGCTTCCCCAACTTCTTGGGGTTGGCCTTTGTCGACATGCTGGAAGTCGAAGCCACGGAACCCGTCAAGGAAACCGTGAAGGAAATGGAGCCTCTGAAGGCTCCCTGCTGCGATGGTTCGCTCAAGAATCCGGCCCCGGCCGCTAGCTGCCTGGTGCACCACATTGTACGTGGGATGCATCCCACTGTCATCAACAAACCCCCTGGAGGACGTCAGCGTCGCCAGGCTCGCAAGAACACTGCTGTGATCACCGGAACGGTCTCTCAGTCCGGAAAATCAATGCTGGTGGGAGGCATGCGTGTCTTCCTCAACGGGCGCACGGCACGGGTGACCCTAGACCGCGTTATCCCAAACGTTCCTGTCTACAACAACTATCAAGCTCTCGCTGGAAGGAGGGCAGAAAGAGAAGAAGCCGGCCACCATGGCCAAAGAAACCCGGCGCTCAGGCCGAGGAAATTCAAACAGGTGTGGGTTCCCAAGCGGACCCAACCTGCCTGCCATCCAACGCCCACCCGCCGTCGTCCTATGAACGACGAGGCGGGAGCGAGAAGAGAAAGGGGCTTGTCCCCGATGAATGAAGAAGAGGTGGTTGCGGACCCTCCGCGTCACAGAAGTTTCCGGGCTGTGGCCCGTCAAGCCAACGTCCCTGCCACGGGGCGAAGGTTCCAACAAGCAGCCGACAGGGCTCGACTGGCCTACATTCCTCCTGCTGGAGGTCGACCACTTTCCCCCGTGCTACATCAAGAACGGGGTCGAGAAGAAATGGCCTGCCTGGTCAGAAGCTATTTCCGAGGATTGGGTAACACCTCGCTCGGACAGCAGCGGCTGATGCAGACAGTCGCCACTGAAGAAAATTACTGCCCATCAACGGCAGATGAAGAAGAAATGGAGGATATAATGAGGATGTCGTCGGTCGATGACAATGGACACAATGACGGCTTTGAGATCGAAGCCGATGAAACCTCCCCCGAGCGGGAAGAAAGAAGAAGAATTTCTGTGTTCGAGAGGCTGACCTTTCCGCAACAAGCAAGGCGGAGGGTCCATCGACAAAGAAGGAGGATGCAGGTTTTCACTTGCAACATGGCTGGTGTATCCAGCCGATATGGGGAGCTTCCTGAAGACCCCCAAGAACTGGCTCAGTTGGCCGTACGGCCGGGACCAGCTACCCGCAGGACAGAAGCAGCAAGAGGGCTTTTGACAAGGATGAAAGAGAAACAGCCCCAGTTATACCTCCACTGGGATGACAAAGCCCCCGTCTTGACCGCTAATGTGGTAACGACGGAAGAAGAAGAAGACGTACTCCTCGACATCCTGCCCGAGGGTACGTCCGGGGAAACAACAGAAGGTGTCCCCACCACTATAGATCCATCAGTCTTGATGTTGCTGCAAAGATATCAACGGGAAATAGATTCCCTGAAGAAACAGCTGATGGAGAAAACTGAACACTCATCGGCCTCTAAACCACCCGAAGTCCAAGGTGAATCATCCCGGGGAGCGGCTCATCGAGACGACCCTCCACCACTTTATACACTACCCCAGCCGTCAGAGCCAACTGTGACGACAGCACAACATCGGCCACCACAGCCTCAGCCGCTGCTACCTCCGGTGCTTCCTCAGGTGCACCCAACACCCCCGCTGCTGCATCCTCCACAGGCGACCACCCTGGTCACCCCGTACCTGCAGCCAGCACACTTCTATCCGGAGCCATTCGACCCCACGGTCGTGAACCGGATGATGGTGGAGAGGATGATCGAGCTGAAGCTCGCAGAGAAGAGCGAAGGCGACTACGTCGCATTCGATGCCTTTCGGGTGCCCTACCCGCAACACCATGCGGCTAAGCGACTTCCCCCGGGAGTCAACAAGCCACCTAAATTTGACAAATTCAATGGGAAAGGTTCCCCAAAAGAACATATTGCATATTATATGACCGTTATGGGTGATCTGTCCACCGACGAGTCATATTTGCTGAAATTCTTCGGGTCCTCGCTGACGGGGCTCGCATTTAAATGGTACTGCAGCCTCTCGGTCGGGTCAATCAATGACTGGTCAGATATGCAGAGGAAGTTCAGAGAAAGATTCCATGTCACGGAGAGGGAGGTCACAGTGGCCGAACTCTATTCGACAAAACAAAGGGCAGATGAGACAGCCCTTGACTACATCAAGAGGTGGAGGAACCTCGGAATGAGGTGTAAGCGACCCCCGCATCAGGAGGACGCTGTGCAAATATGTAAATAAAATCTCAAGAGGGAGGTCCTGGAAAAAATGATCGGAATGGAAATACGGTCGTTCGACCGGCTGAATAATGTGGTAGCCGAGGTGGAGGCTTTCCTAGCTAAACCTGTCCCGACGTCAGCTGTCAGCATAGCCCAGAAAGGCAAGGCGGCGGAGCGGCGCCCCGTACCTAAAGAAGCGAATGCGCTTGATATCAAGGCATTCGAACAACAGAAGGAGAAAGGCAAGAAAGCGGCTCCCCCGCAGCCTGCGAAAGCTCCAGATGACAAAGAAGGTCCTTCGTTGAGGGACAAAATGAAGAAGGCTTATTCCTTTCCTAAGGATAAGACCCGGATCCTGTTTAACTGGGTAACGGAATACAGTATGGTCACTCTGCCTGAGCCGAGAAGACCAGAGGACCTGAAGAGAAAAGACAGTCCAAGATTCTGCCCCTATCACCAAATGCTGGGACATTCAATCGAAGACTGTTATGTTTTCAAAGACGTCATCGAAGGGATGGCGAAGAAGAATGAGATAGAGCTGGGAGAGTACAAAGTAGACCCTCCTCAGCCACATGAAGCTCCTCCCCGAAGAGCGGCAGTCAACATGGTCTCCCTCTATCAGGCACTACCCGAGGAGATCTCTGAAGCAAGCACACGGAGCACCTACGAAATCCATTTCCTGGAGCCCGTGAAGGAACAGCAGGGGTGGCAGCAAATCCATGTGAAGCACAAGAAAAAGGGGGCACCCCGCCCAAAAGAGGGGGCACATATCCGTGGCGTTACACCCCGGCCTGCTCCGCCAGTGGTAGCGCCCGTATGGGTCACTTCACCTACAGCTGTCAGAATATATACACCCAACAGGAGGAGACAAACTCCGCTGCCAGTAATCAAGGAAACCAATCCTGGGGTCCTTCGACTGCAACACTTAATTGAAGGGCTAGAGGAATATGTACAGCCCGAACTGAAACCTCTGCTGGTACTGGACCACGTCCCATGGCAAGAGCTGGAGCAACTCTCACTCAAGCAAGGGGAGGAAGCTGAAGCAGCACCACCTCAAGAGAGCACCTGTTCTGGGGGCAAGCACCTGTAGAAATCAGAAAGAAGAAAAAGCAAAAGAAAAAGAAGAGAAAGGCCGCTGGGGCCCATAAAACACAGGTCGTCTCCTGCAATACCCTGTCAGCACTCTTCAACCTACCCGGAGAAGAGGAAGAAGAAGAAATTTGCTTCACACCCCATGCTGGGGGAGGCAAGGCCGAGGCCGCAACTGCTGCACATGCCACTCGGTCAGGCCGGAAATGGGGGCACCAGCCGCTGCCCAATCACAACATTATGTTCAGAGGGGAGCAACCCTACAAGACACCTCCGCCGGAGGTTAAGGGAGTACAAATCCCTCCTCCGTCAGGTCTATACAGCAAGACTGGGGGCAAGACAGCCCCTTCATTCCTTGAATTTATGAAGATGTCAAAGGGAAGGCAGCCTTGTCAGGAGGCTAACCCTACACTCGGGGTCAATCACCCTCGGCCAGTGCAATCTACTGAGGATGCAAATGCAGATGGGGCTTGCCCTACAGCAGCTAATAAAGAAGACCCGACAGTCGGTGCCAGCCTGGACGGTGCCGAGTCCGAGGAAGATAAAGCAGGGCCATCTGGACCCACAAATCAAGCCCTCCCTAAGCCCAGGTGGGTTGAGGAGATGAAGCTCTCCAATGTTCGGGCTGGAGGCCGAATAATGAAGCTGCTCAAGAAGCTCCCTGCTCGATTTACGATCTAGGAAATTCTCTCTTTGAGTGAAGAGACTCGATAGGCAATCATCACTGCTCTGCAGACGCCTGCTCATTTTGAAACCTGCATAGCTGAGGCTATACCAGAAGCCAGTATGACCTTCTCTCCAGAAGACATGCTACTACCTACTGCCAGTCACAACAGGCCTCTATATATGAAAGGACATCTGAATGGAAGAGAGCTGAACCGGATTCTGGTTGACCCTGGTGCAGCAGTCAACATCTTGCCATATAGAATATACGAGAGGTACCACTTCAATGTACATCTCGAGAAAGTCGGGGATATGCGTATCGCTGGCTTCAACAAAAAATGTGAAGTATCTATGGGGGTGGCAGAGTTCACACTGACCCTGGCAGATTTCACTACAACGGTGCAGTTTCACGTCATTGATTCTCGCACCTCCTACGAAGCACTGCTCGGCCGCCCATGGCTGCACGAAAATATGGTGGTGCCCTCCACGCTCCACCAGTGCATCAAATACAGCCTCCAGGGGAAGGAGGAAAGGATATTTGCTGACATCCACCCGTTCGAGGTGTTTGAATGTCACTTGGCGGACGCCAATCTGTATACGGGGTCTCCCCGGAAGGTTTCTGAAACTGAAGCCCCCGTAGGGGCATCAAAGAATAGATCGGGTGACGGTTGGTATCCACCACCGCCGCGCGGATATGTCAAGCCGAAGGTGGTTTCCCACATCACGGCGTCTGGAAATGTCGGCAGGGTGACACCCCCAGCATTATACCCCAAAGCTAAGGAAGCGCATGTTGACGACAGCACGACCGCATCGGAGTCCCGGCCGGCCTCACCAAGCCAGTCTCCGGCCTCGATGGTCCCACTGTCGAACCTTTCAAAGCCTGGGAGGTGGCACAAGAAGATGGGCCCAGCAGCTTGTTCTATACGGCTGAGGAGCATCCCACTCAGGAAGACACAGACTGCAGCCTCCCTGAGGATCTAGACGACCCGCGGGTTCCTGTTCAGGGCCTGGCATTTACCACTGATCGAACGGCCAGGATGTTTCAAAAGCAACACATCCCTCCCGATCAACCTCAAAAACGCAAGGAAGCTTTCCAGAAGATGTGGTATTCTGTAAATCTGGACAAAGAAATGAGACGTGTCTCTCAACATCCGGGTCTGGGCTTCACCTTGGAAGACTACTATTACAGTGGGCGGTACGAGGTGGATACCATCTCCACCTTCTATCCAACTGAAGACAGCCCTCTGGGGGCAACCTTTGATAAGTATCCGGCGAAGGCCGAACATGCTGAATTGGCCCTATCCGGGAATCAACAAATGGAGACCTTGATCTCCTGCCGATGTTGGGAGCAGGTCCGTCCTGAGGAAGCGGCCTTTCAAGCCGAATTTGATACGGCTGATAGCAGTGAAGCCGAGGACATTCAAGAAGCAGGAGTCTCTCCCTCTACAGGGGTCCTACTAACGATAACTTCAACACCCTTTCTGCCAATCAGGGAGGTCTTGGTCAACTCCAATCAAGGGGAGCCGGCTACCATGAAAGAAAGGGCCACTTCTGTGGAAGATACAACTGTCCCAGAAGGCGAGACTCCCTCAACTTCTGCCACAAGTCCAATATGCTGTCCGAGTCCGGCGGCAAACAACTACCGGCCTGTCATGGCTGCAACCTCATCTACAAGCACTGAAGCTGTTCTCTCACCCTCAGGAGCTGCAATGGCAATGGATCTTCTAATAGAACAATCCACCCAGCCGCTAGCACAAGAGATCAAGAAACCTCAGGAAGCTCTGGCAGTGTCTGACGAGGAAGTAGAAGTGCTCGACCCTCAAGATGGTATTCCAGACTTCGTCGACCTCCAGCCGGCACCTCCGGAAATAGAAGACGGAGGACAGGCCACAGTCGATGAACTAATAGAAGTCAACTTGTGGGAGATGAGGGGGACCCTAGGCCTACCTTCCTCAGTGCCCAACTATCCCCGGAAGAACGGGAGCTGTACATTCAACTACTACTAGAATACCAGGATTGCTTCGCCTGGACTTATAAAGAGATGCCAGGTCTAAGCCCTGCTGTCTCACAACATGAGCTGGCAATCAACCCTGAAGCCGAGCCGGTGAAGCAACCACCGCGGCATATGAGGCCAGAGCTCATCACCCGAATCTGTGCTGAAGTTGACAAGCTCATTGATGTGGGATTTGTTGAAGAAAATCAGTACACCACATGGCTGGCGAATATCGTCCCCATAAAAAAGAAGAATGGACAGATCCGGATTTGTGTCGACTTCCGAGATCTAAACAAAGCCTGCCCTAAAGATGACTTCCCGGTGCCAATAACCGAGGTCATGATCGATGCTACAACCGGCCATGAAGCCCTGTCATTCATGGATGGGTCGTCCGGCTACAATCAGATTTGGATTGCGGAGCACGACCGGGTCCATACCGCTTTCCGAACTCCCAAAGGCATTTATCATTACAAGAGAATGCCATTCGGACTGAAGAATGCTGGTGCAACCTATCAGCGCGCAATGACCAAAATCTTTGATGAATTGCTCTACCACAAGGTCGAGTGCTACATAGATGACCTGGTGGTCAAAACCAGAAGAAAAGAAGATCACCTGCAAGACCTCCGAATTGTTTTTCAGAGGCTGAGGCAGCATGAGCTAAAAATGAATCCTAATGAAATGTGCGTTCGGAGTGTCGAGCGGAAAATTCTTGGGCTTTGTCGTCCGATATCGGGGGATCGAGATAGACCCCGCAAAGATCAAGGCGATTCAAGAGTTACCTCCACCAAGGAACATCTCCGAGCTGAGGTCACTACAAGGCCGCTTGGCTTACATCCGGCGTTTCATTTCCAATTTGTCAGGGCGATGCCAGCCTTTTCACAAGTTGATGATGAAAGATGTCCCCTTCTATTGGGATGAAGATTGCCAGACAGCCTTTGACAAGTTAAAAGACTATCTGAAGACTCCTCCAGTATTGGGCGCGCCGGTGAAAGGACGGCCGTTGATACTGTATATAGCAGCTACACACAATTCTCTGGGGGCAATGCTAGCCCAGAACAATGAAGAAGGGAAAGAACAAGCCCTATATTATCTCAGTAGAAGACTGGTCAGAACCGAAGAAAAATATACTTATATTGAGAAGATATGTCTGGCACTAGTCTTCGCAGTCAAAAAGCTCCGGCACTATATGTTGTCGCATGAAATCAGCTTGGTGTCCAAGGAGGATCCCCTGAAATATATTATGTCCCAGCCGGCACTCAAAGGCCGCCTAGGCAAATGGGCGGTAATCCTCATGGAGTTTGATGTCTCCTACGTGCCGCGCAAAGCCATCAAAGGTCAAGCTATTGCGGACTTCTTTGCTGAACATCCGATACCCGGGGAAAGCCCGTGGGAACCGGAACTTCCCGAGGATGAGACCCTAGAAGCCGCCCAAGTACAGCCTTCCTCATGGCAGCTATACTTTGATGGCGCTTCCAGAATCGACACCTCTGCTACCGGGTCATCCAGGGTCAGAGCAGGGGCAGGCATAGTCTTGAAGTCCCCGGAAGGAGAAGTGGTGCATACATCCTGCTCCATAAACAAACAATGCACAAACAATGAAGCAGAATATGAAGCCCTGATAATCGGGTTGCAGATTGCTCTGTCCATGGGAATTCAGATGCTGGAAGCATTCGGAGACTCCATGCTAGTTATAAAATAGCTGGAAGGAGAGTTCGAGGTGCGAAAGCAAGGGCTCCTCCCTTATCACCAGTTGGCAGCTCGCCTGATGTCGAAATTTTACTTCATCAGCATTAAGCACATCAATCGAGGCCGGAATGCTCAGGCAGACGCCCTCGCTAAATTGGCCAGTTCATTGGCGGTCCCGCCAGACACAAGCCTAAACATAACAGTGATCAACCGCCGACAGGTCCCCAGCATGACAGAGGTTTTGGCCGACGAAGAAGAGATGGAAGTGGCAGTCATCGAAGGGGTTCAGCAGCCCGACTGGCGAGAACATCTCCTACGCTGGTTTCAACACCAGCAACTTCCAAAAGAAAAGGAACAAAGAATGAAGCTCCTGAGGATCAAGGATTCTTACGAGATGAGAAGCGGGACCTTGTTCCGAATTATGGCAGATGCCCGAAGGAAAGTCCTACTCTGTTGCCTGTCTTCAGCAGAAGCGGGACAGGTGATGCAAGAAGTTCATGCAGGATCAGCTGGGGCACACCAAGCCGGTCCGAAAATGAAGATAGAGATAAAGAAATTGGGTTACTATTGGCCCACTATATTCAATGATTGCTGCAAGTTCGCCAAGGCTTGTCAGAAATGTCAAGAACATGCTAATGTGGCGAGGAGACCCCCAGTGCCACTACATCCCACTCTACCAAGTTGGCCGTTTGCTCAGTGGGGCACGGACGTGGTAGGGCCACTTCCAGCATCTTCATCAGGATGCAGATACATCTTAGCAGCTACAGATTATTTCTCCAGATGGGCGGAGGCAGTAGCACTAAGAGATGTGACCGGAGAACTAGTTGCAAGATTCTTCCGGCAGAATGTAATATTTCGGTTCGGGATCCCCAGCCGAATCATCTCTGATAACGGCAGCCATTTCAGGAACCAGAAGGTTTATCGGCTGGCCGACAAATACAAAATTGACTGGAGGACATCCTCCCCCTATAACCCTAAAGCCAATGGATTAGCAGAGGCCTTTAACAAGACCTAGTGCACACTATTGGCGAAGACTGTCAAGTCTAACAAAAAGGATTGGGAAGAAAGGATGTACGAAGCACTTTGGGCTTATCGTACTTGTAGACACGCTATTTTTACATTTTTCGTGGGTAAATCTCATATTACACCACGATGTCCCAAAGTGGCTTATGCATTTGACTTATGTGATTGATTAGTAATTTTTTGGGGTTTTTATATAAATAAATAAAAATTCAGAAAATTATTAGAAAAAGGTCACGTAAAAATCAAAAATATATATATAACATTGAGAAACAAAAAAAAGTGAGAAATAAAAATACAAAAAAAATGGGAAAAGGGCTATAAAAAATACAAAAAAAAAGCTTAATAAAAAAATTCAAAAAAGTTATAAAAAAATCCAAAAAAAGTTGAGAAAAACTCAAAAAAAAATAATTAATATAAAAATGAGAAAAGCTTGTATATATATATATATATATAAAACAAATCAATAAAAACATAATAGATATATGATAATGTATATATATTAATATATACTTATCCTTAATCTAATCTTTCTTTATTATCACTAATCTATACTTAGTAATCTTAATCCACGTCATTGTCTTATCTCTTATCTTCATTGTCTTCTTTTCCCAGCCGCCACGGCAGCGGGAATCTCCCTCTCTTATGTCCCTTTCTCTCCTGTCTCTCATCTCTCTTATTCCCATCATCTCTCCTCCATCCCTCTCTTCTACGCATAACACACCCTCCACTCTCATCATTCGTTCGGCCATCTCTCTGGCAGCAACCCGCAACCACCGGACGACGCCTCCACCGGTGCACCACAACCACCCCCCGACGACACCCAGTCACAGCCACCGTGCCGGCAGCCACCCGCTGCCAACGTACCTCCTCACCGGCATCTGCCTACCTCGCCTGCACAACCGCTGACGTCGGCCATCTCCCCAAGCTCCCTCGCCGCTGCCGTCCGCGTCCCCGCCATTGTCACCTTGACGCGCTCACCGCTGCACCTCCTCCGGCAGCCCAAAGCACCGCAGCCCATCCACCGGCACCCTACGCCGGCCACCTTCCACCCGAGTCGCCGTCCACGTCCCCGACGCCGCTGTCGCCGTGAACCCGTCCACCCGCAAGCTCCCACGTCGCCCACGGCAGCGACCCTCACCAACCGGCGCGGCCACCCTCGACCTCCACCGTGCGACCACCACCAACCGCCAGTGATTCCCCCTCCACCCGGCCACCTCCAGTTGCACCCTGCCGGTCTCCCCTCTCGCCCACGGCAACCCCATACCACCGCCGTGAAGCCACCCTGCATCCTCCATCTCCTCCGCAGCCAACACCCCCGTCCACCAACGGCAGCCCCGTCATCAACACCGCCTCCACTGCGAGCTCCCCTTGCACGTCCTCACGCCGCCCAGCCGTCGCGAAGCAGCCCCTCGGCCACCTGCACCTCCACCGTGACCGTCATCCACGCCTACGCATCCGCGAGCCCGCAGCCGGTCACCATCGCCATCCTCTGGTCGATCGTCATGGGTGCCGTCCGCCGTGAGCCCGTTGCCGTCCACCTCGCCGTTGCTGCCCCTGTCCGCCGCGACCCCTCTCCCCCTCCGCACCGCGTCCTCCTCCTCCTCTCTCCCGTCTCCCTCGCGTCCTCTTCTTCCGTTTCTTCTCTCTCTCTCCGGCACTCTCTCTCTCTCTCTCTCCTCTCGTCGGTTCCCTCTCCCTCTCTTTCTCTCTCCTCTCGCATCTCTCCTCCCTCCCGCGTCTCATCTCTCCGTCTCTCTCCCTCTCTCTCTGCTCTCTCATCCGAGCTCTCTCTCTTTTTATTTTATTTTAATATTCTCTCTCCCTCTCTCTCTCTGCTCTCTCATCCGAGCCTCTCTTCTTTTCATTTTATTTTAATATTTTCTCTCTCTCTCAATCTCTCTTTTCTTCTCTCTCCCTCCCCCCGTCTCGGTTTCTCCCCCTCTCTCTTTCTCTTCCTTCTCACCCCCTCTCCCTCTTTCTCTCGATCTTTCCCTCACTCTCTCTTTCTTTTATTTTTTTTATTATTCAATCCCCTCCTGTCCTTCGATCTCTCTCTACTTTTTTCTTTTATTATTATTTAACATCTCTCTCTTTCACACTCTCTTTTCTCTCTTCACGCACCCACTCCATGTAATCCCGGAATAACACTGTTCATCTCCCAGGAGACTATAGGATGTATCATGTTAAGTGTATCACATATGTTATATTATACTAAGTGTATCATACTTTGATCTTGCAGGAGGTAGACCCATTGATTATCCTCGGAGATAAAGCAAATGTCAAGGCTCCACCGTCAACTCCATCTGCACTGTTAGCTTTTGACGGTGGAGTAACGCAAAGGCTCCCTTTTCTCATGCCAAGCATCATCGTCATCGTCATTCTTACATTTAACCTGATTAATGGGTTTATGTCTATATTTATATAGACGTGTATATATATATATATATATATATCTGTGTGTGTATAAATATATATATACACATTTATATATATATACACATATATAAATGTATAGCTATATTTACATATGTGTATGCTTAAACATGTATATTTGTGTATAGCTATATATATATATATTGAATATTATTCTTATTTATATTTTGCCATCTATTTGGAAGTGCAGGAATAAAGGCCGAAGCTCCGGCCCAATTAGCGCTCCCGCGTGTTCTCGTACACGGGGAAAGCCGTCTCGTCCCACCTTCGCTCGTCTCGTGCTTGTGTTGCCATCAGCGGCTTCTTTTCTCGTTCTTATTATTTTATATATATTTTTTTAGTCTATTATTCAGTTATTATTGTCTTATCTCATGAGTTGTTGCTATATCATTGTTCTGATGTAATTTTTATGTTTGTCTGTTTTGCAGGGTAACCAACTCAAAAGCCCTCTTTTCGGCTAGCCGAACAAAGAGGAAGAAGGAGCCCATATCATCCCGCGTCAAAGGCAAAAGCGATCAATCAACCAGTTCGGGGCCCACGGTCCCTGGCGATCACATCACCAAACGCGTGCTTGTAGTAAATTTTACTTTATGTCTATAATACCCGCGGATAGCTAAAACCCGGGTCTGTTTGTACTATAATCGGCTGCGAGTCATTTCACCGTGGTCATTTACTTTCAGCATTTTTCTTTCTGCACCTGTTATATTGTTGTTAAAACTCCGCATGGATCAATATCATGCGGCGGTCTGCTTATTGTTTATATTCATGTTATTATTATTATTATGTGAGGAGTGATATGCCGTTCCAAATTCCGAGTCTACGTGTGTCTTTGTGTCCGCCAACTTCTACTACGTAGAGTCCCAGGTTCACACTCGGTATATAGAAAGCTGTCCTCGGAATGGTAGGTCACGCCTACCGAGAAGGGGTTCAGTTTGCGTGAGAGGGTCTTTGGATCCCGTTCTCCGCCCTGTACAGATCGGTAAGTCTAGGCTCTACGTCCTCGTGCAGAGTGACCTTTCAGGTCATACTCTTTACAGTCTTTTCTACATCATCCTTTTTACGCACGCGTTTTTATTTTCATCATTTTTTACTCTTTCACTCAGAGAGGGAGAAACCCCATCTCTCTCTCTCTCAGTCCACCACGTGACGCGTTCACATCTCTGGCGATCACGGTGGGACCTGCTTTTTACTTTTTTGCTTACCCACAAGCTTTCGGCACCCACGTGTGCCCCTCCTTTTGACACCCACGTGTGTCCCTCCTTTCGGCACCCACGTGTGCCCTTCCCTATTGCGCCCACGTGCGCTCACTCCCCTCGTGCACCTCGTGCACTCCCCCGGTCCTTTATGGTTATTTGAGAGGTTAACGTTGTCTCGTGCACCACGTGCACTCCCCACTATTCGGCACTCACGTATGCCCCTCCATTTAGCACCCACGTGTGCTCCCCACTATTCGGCACCCACGTGTGCCCCTCCATTTAGCACCCACGTGTGCTCTCCATTCGGCACCCACGTGTGCCCCTCCATTTAGCACCCACGTGTGCTCCCCTCCATTTAGCACCCACATGTGCTCTTTTCTGTTTGGCACCCACGTGTGCCCCTCCATTTAGCACCCACGTGTGCTCCCCTCCACTCGGCACCCACGTGTGCCCTTTCTTATTGCGCCCGCGTGCGCCACATCATCCCCCTCGTGCACCACGTGCACTCTCATAGTCTTTTCTGTTTTTCCAAGTGGTCTACGTGTTTCGAAAAGAAGAACGGCTATAGCTTACTCTATCTGTTCATTGTTGTTATATCTTTGTTATATCACTGTTATCCCTGTTATATTTGTGTGTTTATTCTTGTTATATCTGTTTTATATATCTTTCATTCAGTATTGCATTTCATGCATCTACCCTTTTATTTTATTTTTCTAAGGATTAACCTTTCTCGGTAAAGGAAGGACTCTCCGTCGGGAATTCCTCTCGACGGACTAGGATCTCCTCCATCGGGACCTCCGTAAGTCCCCGACATCGAAGGATTCCCTCTTCGTTCACTGGGCAGGTTGTACCACTGAAGTACCCCGAAGTTAGTTACCTATTCGTGGTGAGACAGTGTCCCTAGTTGACACGGCGGTAAAACCAAGGTGTAACTAGGATTTTTGCAAATTTTGTGTGAATATTTATATTTGTTTAAAAGATAAAAAAGAGGTAAAACAAAAACAAAAAAGTGACGTAAGATCATCCACTTGTCTGCTAATTTCTGATATTTGTCTGTTGGTGTATGCTTTACGTTCTGGAAAAATCACAACAATGGCCCACGATTCTCTCGAAGAGAACCAATCAGGACGTGGTCAGTCAATTGACCCACGTGTCCACGCAATGGACTCAGGCCCTTCTCGTGACACCTCGCAAGAGGTTCCCGCTGTTTCACGGGAAGTAGCCCCACCTAAGGACATCTTTTCCCTGTTAGGTGTCCTTGCCAGTACGCAGCTCAGCCCTGAGCAACTTCTAGCCTTTCAGGCTATTTTAAAGGGGAAATCTGTTGCTCCCCCTCCTCAGGAGTCAACTCCGGCTCCCACATCCTACCAACAGCCGCTCCAGGCTACCACTTTTCCATCATATGTACATGACGTTCCTTCTTCCTCATTTCAAGGACAGGCGAGTCAACAGCCTGCCTCTTACCAATCTCCCCTTCCACAATCTCAAGCCCATGCCATCCTCCATACGGTACCCCAAACGGGTCCATCCACTAGTGTGCCACCATACCCTTCTGGTTCAGCATTCCCTTCTCAGGTCCCTATAAGGCCTTCTCAGCCTCAATGGCAGGCCCCGCTTTCACCTGCCGAGGAGCTCACTCAGTCCCTCCTCAACAAATACAATGAAATGAACGAGGAGTTCCGAAATTTCAAGAAAGAGGCACATGGGAAGTCTGTCCCTGACGTTTCCCTGCCAAATCTCCCCATATTTCATCTTCCTCCCTCCGAAATGCCTACATACCGTAGGTATAACGGCACGGGAAATCCTTATATTCACATCAAGGATTTTATGTATGAATCTTCCTCATGGCAGAACGATCCAAAATCCCTGGCTTACCTTTTTCGGAAATCATTGGATGGTCCCGCCCTAGAATGGTTCTATTCACTAGAGCCGAGTGAGGCTGGAGATTTTGAAATTGTCAAAACCAAATTCATACAGAAGTATCAGGATAGGGTCGGTCCCTCTCTGTCTATCACCGACCTAGTGATGGGGCATCAAAGGTGATTTCCATACACGGGTGAAGTGTATTTGTGTGTTATGGCTTGTATAAGATTGTAATTATGTAATTTCTTTCTTTTGGGCTCCTTGTAAGGCTTATATCAAGCCAATGGGCCATTTGTTATGTCAAGTCCATTACTAGGTTACCTTAGTAGAGTCCATTAGGAGTGATTATCATATTGGACCTTAAGCCACCCTTATGGACCATAAGAGCCATTTAAGGCCCAATTGGGCCACTCCCTCTCATGGGCTATCTAGATGGGAGAACCCATGGACCAAGCATGGGTGTGGATTGGGTTGGCTGCCCTTGGACCAACCTAGGCCCAAGAGAGGCCCATGAAGGGGGCGCCCCCTCTTTTGGCCTTATTAGGCTAGTTAGGTGGTGTTTGAATGGATCTAGTCCAAGGTTGAATAAGTATGGTCAAATTAGATTAAAACTAATGTATTAAATGTGTGATTCACATTGTATCCCAGCCATTCAATCCAAACCCCTAGATCCAAGGGTTGAGGTTGAGTTTGGTTGGCATCCTATATAAGGTTGTATTTTTCATATTGAATGAATTAATGAAGAGAAAATAGGCATTTGCCCCCAAGTGAGATTTACACCCCTCCCCTCTCTCTCCCTAGTTCCTCCACCTCCAGCCCCCTTTCTAGAGTGTAATCCCTTCCCCCTTGATCCCCTCCAGCATCTGAAGCAACTCCGGTGATCGCCGCCGCCATCGACTCGCCGCCGACGCGTCGTTGCCAACGGTTTCGGTGTTCTGTCCACTCAGGACAGAACCTTCTTCTCCGAATTCCTGCTATCACTCCCTTCGTCTTCTGAAGCTCAAAATTTCAAGGTTGGTTCCCCTCTAGAACCCTTATCCCCACAAAAAAAATCACGTCAAAATTCATCCTTTAGCTATTTTTTGATTTTCGTCCAAGTCCAAGTTCCAGATCTGTCCTGGCTCTGTTTACTGTTCACCAGCTCTGAGTTTACCCCATTCGAACCATCTTTTGATTTTTGTTGGGTCGCCCAAATTTACTGGGATCTCTGTCCACATCCCTATACCACCAGGAATTTTCTTAATTTTTGATTCACCCTCCAAGTATTTTACAAAAACCGTCCAAGTTCCCAAGAACAGTCTGCCCACAGTTTCCCAGATCCGACCCAGGTCTAGTAAAGAAATCCCAGAAAATCCATTTCGTCTCCAATCAGAAAACGAAAAATAGTCCCGGATTCCTCTCTCAGAGCCCTTCAACTTTACTGAAGAAATCATTGCCAGATTCGGAGGTCTTCTCCCCAGTCAACATCGATCTTCAGAGAAGTCAGAACCTACCCCTGCAGTTCTGGCCAGATTCCAGCAAGCTTGTAAAATGCATGATCAGAAATACAGATCTGATTATTTTTTTTGAAGACCCCTACGTCGAGGTATTCTGAGTCAGCTTTCCAACGGCACTGACCTCGTCGCATTCTGACGATGGGGCTGATCGCAGCAGCAGTTTTCTCCAAGTCGCGCGCCTGCAAACATAATTTTCAGATTCGTGGCCGAGTTCCCGCGAGCGTCGTCCGAGGGCCGCCCGGCGTCCGGCGGTCGTTCCAGCAGCTCGCCATCCCAGGGGAGCGCTTCCCAAGTGTCTCCACAATAGAGGAGTCATCAGGCCCCACACGACCCCTCCGGTCAACACGTGGGCCCCCACTAGCACGAGTACGCGTGAAGCCAAAGCATTGCCCGAAACCGCCCGTCAACCCGAACTTGGTCCTCCCGGGCCCACTTGTGTCACCCTTTACCTCCCTGCGTGGAGTGGGCTTATTTGTACTGCTGTAAACATAATGTACTAAGTTCCCGGGAGTACGAACTTCGGCCGGGTGCCATCTTCGCCACGCCGAGAGCGTGGAGGTATCGCCTTCACCCTTACACTTGGCATTAGCTCAATTCTTTATATGCTTTATATGCCGCTGCTAGAGAGCATGTGTAGGGATACCTAGCCCGCTTTCAATTTATAATATCACTGCTGCGAGAGAGAGCGAAGCCGTCCCGTGACCCGATCCGGGCACAAGTGAGAGCCGACCACCCTAGCTCCCAGCCGGTTTCTCAACCGCGCACATCCGACGCTTCCCTCTTTAAGGGACGATCGTGAGCTTGTCGTGTCCGTGGTCCCGTCCCGCATCAATTTGGTATCAGAGCGTGTTGAGTCTAGGGTGTCTGAAGTCAAAAGAAAAAAAAAGAGTGTCATGTAGTCATTAGTCGGTCTAAGTCGTGTTTAGGATCATCACATTTTTAAAACAACAAAAAGAGTCATTTTTGGGTCGCATACATCCCTTTACTCGGTATATAAAAAGGTGTTATCCGACCGTTAGGTTACGCCTATCGGGAAGGCCGCACACTTGTGCGAGTGACCTTCGGGTCGATTGTCTCAGCCCCGTACCGAGTCTTGGTTTACGTCTAGGGTGCTTAGTGTGCATTAGTTAGTGCACTCCAACTTTGCATTACTTAGTGTCGTGTCTAGTGTTTTGGTCCGAGTGTCGGCATGGCCATCCACTAGTTTCCCCATGTCCCATGGAGTCCCAAACTCCCGGATGGTGGCGATACTATCTCAAATGGAAGGACCACCCGAACCACCCCACGAGGCCCGAAACCCGGGATTTCTACGGGTCCGATGACCCGAGTGTCTATCTAGAATGGGAAGCCATTATGGATGATTACTTCGAGGTGTACACCATGTACGGGCCCATGCAAGTCGATGTTGCCAAAAGGTGACTTTTTGGTGAAGCCGCTGCAACTTGGAGGGACATCAAATATTGGAGGGAGGATAGGAATCTAAGGCCCATCGAGTCATGGTGGGAAATGAAGGGAGTGCTTAGGAGGGCCTACGTTCCCCGCCCACCTACCTCCAACCACGGAGGTCATTCCCCTCACCAACCCCACCAACTCACCCACAATCAAGTGGGCCACACCTCTACCCAATCCCACCCCTTCACCGCCGTCCAAGCCCACCAAAGTGACCCCAATCTAGTGGCCCGCCCATGCACCACCAACCAACCTCCCCTTGGCACTCCCATCCCAACCCACTCAAGCACCTCCAACCGAGTGGAAGTCCCGCTTATAACCGAGCCTAGGCCCACACCCGAGCCGAGAGTTAAGGAGCTAGTCCACCCCAAGGTCCCTCCTCCAACCCGCTCCTTAGAGGAAATAAAGAAAATGATTTCGGATTGGTGGGAAAGGACACAAGCTACTCCACCACCCATGGATGCTCCATTGTTATCTACCTCCGGTCTTCATTCGAAACCATCAAAGTGGGAACTACCAAAGCCCGAGCCACCCGTGTTTCTTACGGGAACACTTTACATAGCCGAGCCACTTCTTAGATGGCTCAAGGATGGCTTGGTCCCACCTCCTTTCCCATCAATGGACCCCACACTACCACTAGTGCCGGTCAACTCATTCCATACCACATTTCGATCTCGTCACCATGTTGATACGTTGGATGATCTTGTCATGGGATTAGATTCACAATGGGAGTTGACGCATCTTTTGGCCCGAGGCCTTGACCAACCCGCTAGTCTTAGCTTCACCCATCCGGCCATAGGGTCCATTACCTCCGAGTGCACCGTGGGTTGTGTCTCCACAGAGGTTCTTCTACTTCTCCCGCTACCGGATGAGCCCGACTTCATGACTTTGCTTCCGAGGGAGGAGTCATATTTCCTATACACGGTCCCATCTACCATGACGGAGGAAGGTGACCACCCGTACCTTCAAGAATTTCACGATTGGGACCATGTCATGTTGGAACCCACTTCATGGGGTCACACCTTCTTCGACCCTTTTGACCCCTTCACTAGTGACCCTCCCAGGTTTTCATACTCGTTACCCTTCTTCCGCGGAGTTCACTATCCCACCTTTTCCATTCGGGCCAAGCAAACTCCACATAGCCATAGGTCCGAACCATCCCTCGGGGGTAAGGAAGACTTTGGTTTCCCCGATCCCTCCAAACCACCCGCACCTCCCGGACTTCCCGCATCCAAGCCCAATGTCCATGATTGGTGCATCGTAGTATGTCTAGGAGTTCCCCATGACGTCAACCTCCAGTTACGTCAAATGCATGTATGGCACATATTCGGGTGTCCTGGTCCGCCGTCACCCATGTACGGGTCGGACTAACATTAGGTGTGTCTAGGGTCATAGTTGAGTCGGTGTGTTTTCTTTGTGTGGTTTGTTTGTGTGGTGATTTTGAGTCGATTGTTTGTGTGATTTTCATTCATGTGTCAGTGCATGGTGAGTCTGCATGTGTCTTGTGCAAGCTCGTGTCGTTCTCTTATGAGTGTGAAGCGAGTCGACTCACTCGATGAGTATGGGATCGGTTCTACATCTATACCCGGATCAGTCACCTATAGGGACTCAGCGGTGATTCCTAATGAGTCTTCGAGCTGTTTCCTTCCTTTGAGAGTGCCCCTTCGGAGTGACCACCTTTAGCCATAGCAGTGCGCATATCGAGTATATATGGAATGAGCAGGTGCCGATCACTTGGAGTGGAGCATACCCGCGCTACTTAGCACGGTGACGGATCCGCCGGAGTACCGGAGCAGCCATACCCCTACTCGACGGGGTCGAGTTCCTCCCACCCAGGGAGAATTGATGGGGCATCAAAGGTGATTTCCATACACGGGTGAAGTGTATTTGTATGTTATGGCTTGTATAAGATTGTAATTGTGTAATTTCTTTCTTTTGGGCTCCTTGTAAGGCTTATATCAAGCCAATGGGCCATTTGTTATGTCAAGTCCATTACTAGGTTACCTTAGTAGAGTCCATTAGGAGTGATTATCATATTGGACCTTAAGCCACCCTTATGGACCATAAGAGCCATTTAAGGCCCAATTGGGCCACTCCCTCTCATGGGCTATCTAGATGGGAGAACCCATGGACCAAGCATGGGTGTGGATTGGGTTGGCTGCCCTTGGACCAACCTAGGCCCAAGAGAGGCCCATGAAGGGGGCGCCCCCTCTTTTGGCCTTATTAGGCTAGTTAGGTGGTGTTTGAATGGATCTAGTCTAAGGTTGAATAAGTATGGTCAAATTAGATTAAAACTAATGTATTAAATGTGTGATTCACATTGTATCCCAGCCATTCAATCCAAACCCCTAGATCCAAGGGTTGAGGTTGAGTTTGGTTGGCATCCTATATAAGGTTGTATTTTTCATATTGAATGAATTAATGAAGAAAAAATAGGCATTTGCCCCCAAGTGAGATTTACACCCCTCCCCTCTCTCTCCCTAGTTCCTCCACCTCCAGCCCCCTTTCTAGAGTGTAATCCCTTCCCCCTTGATCCCCTCCAGCATCTGAAGCACCTCCGGTGATCGCCGCCGCCATCGACTCGCCGCCGACGCGTCGTTGCCAACGGTTTCGGTGTTCTGTCCACTCAGGACAGAACCTTCTTCTCCGAATTCCTGCTATCACTCCCTTCGTCTTCTGAAGCTCAAAATTTCAAGGTTGGTTCCCCTCTAGAACCCTTATCCCCACAAAAAAAATCACGTCAAAATTCATCCTTTAGCTATTTTTTGATTTTCGTCCAAGTCCAAGTTCCAGATCTGTCCTGGCTCTGTTTACTGTTCACCAGCTCTGAGTTTACCCCATTCGAACCATCTTTTGATTTTTGTTGGGTCGCCCAAATTTACTGGGATCTCTGTCCACATCCCTATACCACCAGGAATTTTCTTAATTTTTGATTCACCCTCCAAGTATTTTACAAAAACCGTCCAAGTTCCCAAGAACAGTCTGCCCACAGTTTCCCAGATCCGACCCAGGTCTAGTAAAGAAATCCCAGAAAATCCATTTCGTCTCCAATCAGAAAACGAAAAATAGTCCCGGATTCCTCTCTCAGAGACCTTCAACTTTGCTGAAGAAATCATTGCCAGATTCGGAGGTCTTCTTCCCGGTCAACGTCGATCTTCAGAGAAGTCAGAACCTGCCCCTGCAGTTCTGGCCAGATTCCAGCAAGCTTGTAAAATACATGATCAGAAATACAGATCTGATTATTTTTTTTGAAGACCCCTACGTCGAGGTATTCTGAGCCAGCTTTCCAACGGCGCTAACCTCGTCGCATTCCGACGACGGGGCTGATCGCAGCAGCAGTTTTCTCCGAGTCGCGCGCCTGCAAACAGAATTTTCAGATTCGTGGCCGAGTTCCCGCGAGCGTCGTCCGAGGGCCGCTCGGCGTCCGGCGGTCGTTCCAGCAGCTCGCCATCTCAGGGGAACACTTCCCAGGTGTCTCCACAATAGAGGAGTCATCAGGCCCCACACGACCCCTCCGGTCAACACGTGGGCCCCCACTAGCACGAGTACGCGTGAAGCCGAAGCATTGCCCGAAACCGCCCGTCAACCCGAACTTGGTCCTCCCGGGCCCACTTGTGTCGCCCTTTACCTCCCTGCGTGGAGTGGGCTTATTTGTACTGCTGTAAACATAATGTACTAAGTTTCTGGGAGTACGAACTTCGGCCGGGTGCCATCTTCGCCACGCCGAGAGCATGGAGGTATCGCCTTCACCCTTACACTTGGCATTAGCTCAATTCTTTATATGCTTTATATGCCGCTGCTAGAGAGCATGTGTAGGGATACCTAGCCCGCTTTCAATTTATAATATCACTGCTGCGAGAGAGAGCGAAGCCGTCCCGTGACCCGATCCGGGCACAAGTGAGAGCCGACCACCCTAGCTCCCAGCCGGTTTCTCAACCGTGCACATCCGACGCTTCCCTCGTTAAGGGACGATCGTGAGCTTGTCGTGTCCGTGGTCCCGTCCCGCATCACCTAGTTGCTGAGAAAATGAGGTCAGATGAGGATTTTGTCCAGTATGCTGATAGGTGGAGGTCTCTGGTCGATAAAATAAAGGATACCCTTTCAGAACCCGAGCAAGTCAAGATGATTGTGTCTAATGCAACCCCGCAGTTTAGACACATTTTAGCCATGAATAAGCTTACCACGATGGAGGAACTTTATGAGAGGGCTCGGTATATCCAGACCCAATTAAAAGATTCTCCCATCATGCACATGTTTGAACCTCCAAAGCCAAGGGTGTTTAAGAAGACGGGCACTGGTGTCCAAGGAGGAACAACTGAGGGAGTCGTCATAAACGAGCAAGTGAGTGTACTTGGCGGCCCCAACCAACCAGTTAACCCAAGGCCTCCTCAGGTTTCACGACCTCCCTTTCAACAAGGTCCACCTCTTTATCGTCCTCCACCCCTAAATAACTCCCTTCAAAACAATATGCCTCAACCCTTTCATCCCCAGCAGCAACAACAACAACCACAACCTCAGTATCACCAAGTTCCACCCCCGGGAAATTACGGCCCACCACAACAACGGATGAGGCCCATTGGACCCAAAAGAGCCCATTATCCACCATTGCCCGAGGCATTGCCAGATATTTTTAACGCCCTCATGGCTGCCAACCTACTTACTTTGCCCAAAGAGAAGTTTGCATGGCCCCCGAATGCTGATACCTCCAGGTACTGTGTCTATCACAGACAGCCGGGTCATACGGTGGAGAATTGTTTCAACTTTAAAGATTACATTTACGACATGAATGATCTTGGTGAAATCGATTGGGATGAAATGAGGCGATGCATCGCCACCTTAAAGGCCAGGAGACCTCCGCCTAGGCCACAGTTACCACAACAACCACATCAACAACAACAGCCTCAGCAGGCCCCACAACAGCAGCCTAATATGGGCATCATCCATAACCCGCCTCCGGAGCACCAACAGCCCAACTACCAGGTTAATCCGATTTCCTCCTTCTCGGAAGTTGGAAGAGAGCAAACCTGTCGTTTAGAAAGCACCTCTGTCCTCGCTACCAATCATACCACCAATCAACCTCCTCGTCTCCTTCGAACATCATCTTCTTACCATTCAACCCCCTCACAACCCCTATTTGGTCATTCTCCCGTTCCACAGCCATCACACCCTCTTATTCGTACCCCTATCGTCAATTCACCGTTAGTCCATCACCAAAGGCCATCTCCCACTCCTTTTTCACCACTAAGTCCCCTGATCACTTCTTATTCCTCTAATTTACCATCTACCTCTATCGCACCTTTACCCCCGCCTTCTAACCTTTTTACCGCTCATTATCCGTATGACGCACCATCCACCTCTACCCCCATTGAACCTCCTCCTCCATCATCTAAACCTCCTATCATTCACCGTTCATCTGAGGTCCCCTCTACTTCCACTATACCCCCTCCACTATATAAACCCCTTATCGTCCATCATCCACCCCAAGTCACCTCCGTTTCTAATCTACCTCAACCTTCCAAACCCCTTATCATTCACCGTTCGTCCGAGATTGCCTCTACTTCCATTATACCCCCTCCACCATATAAACCCCCTATCATCCACCATTCACTCGAGATTCCTTCTACTTCCTCTATTCTTTCACATTCTAAACCCCTTATTATCCGTGATTCACCCGAGATTCCTTCTACCTCTACTATACCTCCGCCAAGCAAACCCCTAATCAAAACCCCTACATCCATCATAACCCCTATCCCACCAACCAGTCCTCCACTATTACCCCTTAAACCCTTGTTAAAGTCCACACCCAATACCATAGAGGTGCAACAAGACCCACAAGCAATGGTGCTCCGGAGTGGAAGGATGTTCCACCGAGTGTTTCCCCAGAATAGTCAGGCCCCTGAACAATCTCAGCCCCAGAAAGATAAGGAAGAGCAGTCAGAAGAGTCCATCCCTGGGACCCAGTATGACTTGTTAAAGCATCTGGATAAGACGCCTGCCCGTATCTCCATCCTTGAGCTGATTAAAAGATCCCCGTCTCACCAAGAAGCTTTAAGGGAATATCTCCAAATAGTCATGGTGAACGAGGATCTCCCTGTGGAGAAAATCTCGGCAGTCCTGACGCCCACTGATACACAACCGCCCATCATGTTCCACAATCATGAACTTGCCCCCAAGGAAGCTCGAAAATATGCATTGTGCATTGCGGTGAAAATCAATGGTGTGTCGGTGGATTCGTGCCTGGTAGACACGGGCGCGTCTATAAATATGATTTCTCTGAGTACTCTCCAAGCATGTGGGGTTGATGAAGAACATCTCATGCCCTCCTCAATCACAGTCACGGCCTACGACAACAGTAAGAGGCCGCCAATGGGGATGATTGCCCTCAATGTAGAACTAGGTCCTGTATCAGTCTTTACGGAATTTCATGTCCTTGATATGGATCCCACTTTCAAGGCTATACTAGGCCGTACCTACATTGAAGCTATGAATGCTGTACCATCCACCAATCATCAGTGTCTGAAATTTCCATACAAAGGATGGGTTATCAAGGTACTGAGCATGCCCCTCTGTTCTACGGTGGATGCAATCACCACCTCTTTGCCTTCGGTCTGGCCGACTCATCGGCCCATACTATCCTTGTGGGATGTGTATGACCCCTGCCGTGCTCCCTTCACACAACAAAAGTCATTCCCTTTGTCAAACTCACGTCTTCCCTTCCGCTCCAAAGGATGGGAGATTATGAGAAATATTGGCTACCAAGATGGCAAAGGTCTAGGGGCACAACTGCAAGGAAGGCTGAGACCACTCCAAAAGATAAAGTCAATCCATAGAGCTGGCTTGGGTTTTAAGGGGCCATTCGAATCAGACGGCGAACCCCTCACTTGGACTTTGTCCTCACATTTCAAAAAGGGGCCCATCGTCCAGATGGGAGATCCTCCACTGGAATCACCTGGGGGGTCACGGGATGTGTTTTTAGCTCAAGGATGTTCAAGGATCCCTAAAAGAGGAAAGATTGTCCACCTGGATTGTGAATGGTATAAATGGTTTGACATACCAGATATATCCATTGCACTGGAAAGAATGTTCTCGCCTCCACATCTAGAAGGGTCGTCTTTGATCTCCGAAATGCCAGGGGACACCACCACACTTTCCAGAATGTCAAACCCTCCTCGCCAAGAGGATGTTGTCATCGACGGGTCATCATCCGTCACCAATATTGTCACCGACGGCTCATTAGCCGTCATCTTTTCTATCCACATATCACAGCCTCTGTTGCTGTCTCCTTCCTGGGCCAGACGATTGTCTGATGATCTCCCCAGGTCCCCTTCTTTACTTATTCACTTGCGTGAGTTTCTCAACTCACGCCAAGTCTTTCATCACGATCTGCTCTACGAGCCACACAACCCTCTAGCTCTAATCCCCTTTTCACCTCCTCCAATTTCTTTTCACTGTTTTGTTATCAAAGATGAAAATGAAAAAAAAACGCCAATTCCCCAACTCCTCAACAGCGCATTGTCTTTGAGGAAACCTCTTATATCTCCCACGAGTGTGCCCCGACTCACGGGCCACTCATTCAAGGTCCCTTGAGCGACCTTCTCGACCCCTCATCTGAGGGGTCCTTCCCTGTACATTCTTCACCATCTTCTTCAATTTCTTTTTCTTCTTCTGTAAATGTCAGTCTAGCTAGCAATAATAAGTCAAGGGTAGTGCCTAAGAAGAAATCCAAGGGTAGGCAGATTCCCCGTCGATTCCTTTTGGATCTAGCCACCAGGTGTCAAGCCCTTCTAGCCATTCCCCAATTGCTAGAAAATCCCGTCCAACTGCCAGAAATAGAATGCGAGAATGATTGTATGATTGATGAAGGGTATGGGGTCTATGAACTCACTGACGAGGAATACCCCATTGAAGAAGAGGATGAAGAATATGAGGACGCGACTGACGCCTATGCTAGTGGAATGAGCAGATTTGACGAGCCGTCAGCCGCTGTAGAAGAGTCTACCAAAGACATCAATTCCTGCTATCACTCCCTTCGTCTTCTGAAGCTCAAAATTTCAAGGTTGGTTCCCCTCTAGAACCCTTATCCCCACAAAAAAAATCACGTCAAAATTCATCCTTTAGCTATTTTTTGATTTTCGTCCAAGTCCAAGTTCCAGATCTGTCCTGGCTCTGTTTACTGTTCACCAGCTCTGAGTTTACCCCATTCGAACCATCTTTTGATTTTTGTTGGGTCGCCCAAATTTACTGGGATCTCTGTCCACATCCCTATACCACCAGGAATTTTCTTAATTTTTGATTCACCCTCCAAGTATTTTACAAAAACCGTCCAAGTTCCCAAGAACAGTCTGCCCACAGTTTCCCAGATCCGACCCAGGTCTAGTAAAGAAATCCCAGAAAATCCATTTCGTCTCCAATCAGAAAACGAAAAATAGTCCCGGATTCCTCTCTCAGAGCCCTTCAACTTTACTGAAGAAATCATTGCCAGATTCGGAGGTCTTCTCCCCAGTCAACATCGATCTTCAGAGAAGTCAGAACCTACCCCTGCAGTTCTGGCCAGATTCCAGCAAGCTTGTAAAATGCATGATCAGAAATACAGATCTGATTATTTTTTTTGAAGACCCCTACGTCGAGGTATTCTGAGTCAGCTTTCCAACGGCACTGACCTCGTCGCATTCTGACGATGGGGCTGATCGCAGCAGCAGTTTTCTCCAAGTCGCGCGCCTGCAAACATAATTTTCAGATTCGTGGCCGAGTTCCCGCGAGCGTCGTCCGAGGGCCGCCCGGCGTCCGGCGGTCGTTCCAGCAGCTCGCCATCCCAGGGGAGCGCTTCCCAAGTGTCTCCACAATAGAGGAGTCATCAGGCCCCACACGACCCCTCCGGTCAACACGTGGGCCCCCACTAGCACGAGTACGCGTGAAGCCAAAGCATTGCCCGAAACCGCCCGTCAACCCGAACTTGGTCCTCCCGGGCCCACTTGTGTCACCCTTTACCTCCCTGCGTGGAGTGGGCTTATTTGTACTGCTGTAAACATAATGTACTAAGTTCCCGGGAGTACGAACTTCGGCCGGGTGCCATCTTCGCCACGCCGAGAGCGTGGAGGTATCGCCTTCACCCTTACACTTGGCATTAGCTCAATTCTTTATATGCTTTATATGCCGCTGCTAGAGAGCATGTGTAGGGATACCTAGCCCGCTTTCAATTTATAATATCACTGCTGCGAGAGAGAGCGAAGCCGTCCCGTGACCCGATCCGGGCACAAGTGAGAGCCGACCACCCTAGCTCCCAGCCGGTTTCTCAACCGCGCACATCCGACGCTTCCCTCTTTAAGGGACGATCGTGAGCTTGTCGTGTCCGTGGTCCCGTCCCGCATCAATTTGGTATCAGAGCGTGTTGAGTCTAGGGTGTCTGAAGTCAAAAGAAAAAAAAAGAGTGTCATGTAGTCATTAGTCGGTCTAAGTCGTGTTTAGGATCATCACATTTTTAAAACAACAAAAAGAGTCATTTTTGGGTCGCATACATCCCTTTACTCGGTATATAAAAAGGTGTTATCCGACCGTTAGGTTACGCCTATCGGGAAGGCCGCACACTTGTGCGAGTGACCTTCGGGTCGATTGTCTCAGCCCCGTACCGAGTCTTGGTTTACGTCTAGGGTGCTTAGTGTGCATTAGTTAGTGCACTCCAACTTTGCATTACTTAGTGTCGTGTCTAGTGTTTTGGTCCGAGTGTCGGCATGGCCATCCACTAGTTTCCCCATGTCCCATGGAGTCCCAAACTCCCGGATGGTGGCGATACTATCTCAAATGGAAGGACCACCCGAACCACCCCACGAGGCCCGAAACCCGGGATTTCTACGGGTCCGATGACCCGAGTGTCTATCTAGAATGGGAAGCCATTATGGATGATTACTTCGAGGTGTACACCATGTACGGGCCCATGCAAGTCGATGTTGCCAAAAGGTGACTTTTTGGTGAAGCCGCTGCAACTTGGAGGGACATCAAATATTGGAGGGAGGATAGGAATCTAAGGCCCATCGAGTCATGGTGGGAAATGAAGGGAGTGCTTAGGAGGGCCTACGTTCCCCGCCCACCTACCTCCAACCACGGAGGTCATTCCCCTCACCAACCCCACCAACTCACCCACAATCAAGTGGGCCACACCTCTACCCAATCCCACCCCTTCACCGCCGTCCAAGCCCACCAAAGTGACCCCAATCTAGTGGCCCGCCCATGCACCACCAACCAACCTCCCCTTGGCACTCCCATCCCAACCCACTCAAGCACCTCCAACCGAGTGGAAGTCCCGCTTATAACCGAGCCTAGGCCCACACCCGAGCCGAGAGTTAAGGAGCTAGTCCACCCCAAGGTCCCTCCTCCAACCCGCTCCTTAGAGGAAATAAAGAAAATGATTTCGGATTGGTGGGAAAGGACACAAGCTACTCCACCACCCATGGATGCTCCATTGTTATCTACCTCCGGTCTTCATTCGAAACCATCAAAGTGGGAACTACCAAAGCCCGAGCCACCCGTGTTTCTTACGGGAACACTTTACATAGCCGAGCCACTTCTTAGATGGCTCAAGGATGGCTTGGTCCCACCTCCTTTCCCATCAATGGACCCCACACTACCACTAGTGCCGGTCAACTCATTCCATACCACATTTCGATCTCGTCACCATGTTGATACGTTGGATGATCTTGTCATGGGATTAGATTCACAATGGGAGTTGACGCATCTTTTGGCCCGAGGCCTTGACCAACCCGCTAGTCTTAGCTTCACCCATCCGGCCATAGGGTCCATTACCTCCGAGTGCACCGTGGGTTGTGTCTCCACAGAGGTTCTTCTACTTCTCCCGCTACCGGATGAGCCCGACTTCATGACTTTGCTTCCGAGGGAGGAGTCATATTTCCTATACACGGTCCCATCTACCATGACGGAGGAAGGTGACCACCCGTACCTTCAAGAATTTCACGATTGGGACCATGTCATGTTGGAACCCACTTCATGGGGTCACACCTTCTTCGACCCTTTTGACCCCTTCACTAGTGACCCTCCCAGGTTTTCATACTCGTTACCCTTCTTCCGCGGAGTTCACTATCCCACCTTTTCCATTCGGGCCAAGCAAACTCCACATAGCCATAGGTCCGAACCATCCCTCGGGGGTAAGGAAGACTTTGGTTTCCCCGATCCCTCCAAACCACCCGCACCTCCCGGACTTCCCGCATCCAAGCCCAATGTCCATGATTGGTGCATCGTAGTATGTCTAGGAGTTCCCCATGACGTCAACCTCCAGTTACGTCAAATGCATGTATGGCACATATTCGGGTGTCCTGGTCCGCCGTCACCCATGTACGGGTCGGACTAACATTAGGTGTGTCTAGGGTCATAGTTGAGTCGGTGTGTTTTCTTTGTGTGGTTTGTTTGTGTGGTGATTTTGAGTCGATTGTTTGTGTGATTTTCATTCATGTGTCAGTGCATGGTGAGTCTGCATGTGTCTTGTGCAAGCTCGTGTCGTTCTCTTATGAGTGTGAAGCGAGTCGACTCACTCGATGAGTATGGGATCGGTTCTACATCTATACCCGGATCAGTCACCTATAGGGACTCAGCGGTGATTCCTAATGAGTCTTCGAGCTGTTTCCTTCCTTTGAGAGTGCCCCTTCGGAGTGACCACCTTTAGCCATAGCAGTGCGCATATCGAGTATATATGGAATGAGCAGGTGCCGATCACTTGGAGTGGAGCATACCCGCGCTACTTAGCACGGTGACGGATCCGCCGGAGTACCGGAGCAGCCATACCCCTACTCGACGGGGTCGAGTTCCTCCCACCCAGGGAGAATTGATGGGGCATCAAAGGTGATTTCCATACACGGGTGAAGTGTATTTGTATGTTATGGCTTGTATAAGATTGTAATTGTGTAATTTCTTTCTTTTGGGCTCCTTGTAAGGCTTATATCAAGCCAATGGGCCATTTGTTATGTCAAGTCCATTACTAGGTTACCTTAGTAGAGTCCATTAGGAGTGATTATCATATTGGACCTTAAGCCACCCTTATGGACCATAAGAGCCATTTAAGGCCCAATTGGGCCACTCCCTCTCATGGGCTATCTAGATGGGAGAACCCATGGACCAAGCATGGGTGTGGATTGGGTTGGCTGCCCTTGGACCAACCTAGGCCCAAGAGAGGCCCATGAAGGGGGCGCCCCCTCTTTTGGCCTTATTAGGCTAGTTAGGTGGTGTTTGAATGGATCTAGTCTAAGGTTGAATAAGTATGGTCAAATTAGATTAAAACTAATGTATTAAATGTGTGATTCACATTGTATCCCAGCCATTCAATCCAAACCCCTAGATCCAAGGGTTGAGGTTGAGTTTGGTTGGCATCCTATATAAGGTTGTATTTTTCATATTGAATGAATTAATGAAGAAAAAATAGGCATTTGCCCCCAAGTGAGATTTACACCCCTCCCCTCTCTCTCCCTAGTTCCTCCACCTCCAGCCCCCTTTCTAGAGTGTAATCCCTTCCCCCTTGATCCCCTCCAGCATCTGAAGCACCTCCGGTGATCGCCGCCGCCATCGACTCGCCGCCGACGCGTCGTTGCCAACGGTTTCGGTGTTCTGTCCACTCAGGACAGAACCTTCTTCTCCGAATTCCTGCTATCACTCCCTTCGTCTTCTGAAGCTCAAAATTTCAAGGTTGGTTCCCCTCTAGAACCCTTATCCCCACAAAAAAAATCACGTCAAAATTCATCCTTTAGCTATTTTTTGATTTTCGTCCAAGTCCAAGTTCCAGATCTGTCCTGGCTCTGTTTACTGTTCACCAGCTCTGAGTTTACCCCATTCGAACCATCTTTTGATTTTTGTTGGGTCGCCCAAATTTACTGGGATCTCTGTCCACATCCCTATACCACCAGGAATTTTCTTAATTTTTGATTCACCCTCCAAGTATTTTACAAAAACCGTCCAAGTTCCCAAGAACAGTCTGCCCACAGTTTCCCAGATCCGACCCAGGTCTAGTAAAGAAATCCCAGAAAATCCATTTCGTCTCCAATCAGAAAACGAAAAATAGTCCCGGATTCCTCTCTCAGAGACCTTCAACTTTGCTGAAGAAATCATTGCCAGATTCGGAGGTCTTCTCCCCGGTCAACGTCGATCTTCAGAGAAGTCAGAACCTGCCCCTGCAGTTCTGGCCAGATTCCAGCAAGCTTGTAAAATACATGATCAGAAATACAGATCTGATTATTTTTTTTGAAGACCCCTACGTCGAGGTATTCTGAGCCAGCTTTCCAACGGCGCTAACCTCGTCGCATTCCGACGACGGGGCTGATCGCAGCAGCAGTTTTCTCCGAGTCGCGCGCCTGCAAACAGAATTTTCAGATTCGTGGCCGAGTTCCCGCGAGCGTCGTCCGAGGGCCGCTCGGCGTCCGGCGGTCGTTCCAGCAGCTCGCCATCTCAGGGGAACACTTCCCAGGTGTCTCCACAATAGAGGAGTCATCAGGCCCCACACGACCCCTCCGGTCAACACGTGGGCCCCCACTAGCACGAGTACGCGTGAAGCCGAAGCATTGCCCGAAACCGCCCGTCAACCCGAACTTGGTCCTCCCGGGCCCACTTGTGTCGCCCTTTACCTCCCTGCGTGGAGTGGGCTTATTTGTACTGCTGTAAACATAATGTACTAAGTTTCTGGGAGTACGAACTTCGGCCGGGTGCCATCTTCGCCACGCCGAGAGCATGGAGGTATCGCCTTCACCCTTACACTTGGCATTAGCTCAATTCTTTATATGCTTTATATGCCGCTGCTAGAGAGCATGTGTAGGGATACCTAGCCCGCTTTCAATTTATAATATCACTGCTGCGAGAGAGAGCGAAGCCGTCCCGTGACCCGATCCGGGCACAAGTGAGAGCCGACCACCCTAGCTCCCAGCCGGTTTCTCAACCGTGCACATCCGACGCTTCCCTCGTTAAGGGACGATCGTGAGCTTGTCGCGTCCGTGGTCCCGTCCCGCATCACCTAGTTGCTGAGAAAATGAGGTCAGATGAGGATTTTGTCCAGTATGCTGATAGGTGGAGGTCTCTGGTCGATAAAATAAAGGATACCCTTTCAGAACCCGAGCAAGTCAAGATGATTGTGTCTAATGCAACCCCGCAGTTTAGACACATTTTAGCCATGAATAAGCTTACCACGATGGAGGAACTTTATGAGAGGGCTCGGTATATCCAGACCCAATTAAAAGATTCTCCCATCATGCACATGTTTGAACCTCCAAAGCCAAGGGTGTTTAAGAAGACGGGCACTGGTGTCCAAGGAGGAACAACTGAGGGAGTCGTCATAAACGAGCAAGTGAGTGTACTTGGCGGCCCCAACCAACCAGTTAACCCAAGGCCTCCTCAGGTTTCACGACCTCCCTTTCAACAAGGTCCACCTCTTTATCGTCCTCCACCCCTAAATAACTCCCTTCAAAACAATATGCCTCAACCCTTTCATCCCCAGCAGCAACAACAACAACCACAACCTCAGTATCACCAAGTTCCACCCCCGGGAAATTACGGCCCACCACAACAACGGATGAGGCCCATTGGACCCAAAAGAGCCCATTATCCACCATTGCCCGAGGCATTGCCAGATATTTTTAACGCCCTCATGGCTGCCAACCTACTTACTTTGCCCAAAGAGAAGTTTGCATGGCCCCCGAATGCTGATACCTCCAGGTACTGTGTCTATCACAGACAGCCGGGTCATACGGTGGAGAATTGTTTCAACTTTAAAGATTACATTTACGACATGAATGATCTTGGTGAAATCGATTGGGATGAAATGAGGCGATGCATCGCCACCTTAAAGGCCAGGAGACCTCCGCCTAGGCCACAGTTACCACAACAACCACATCAACAACAACAGCCTCAGCAGGCCCCACAACAGCAGCCTAATATGGGCATCATCCATAACCCGCCTCCGGAGCACCAACAGCCCAACTACCAGGTTAATCCGATTTCCTCCTTCTCGGAAGTTGGAAGAGAGCAAACCTGTCGTTTAGAAAGCACCTCTGTCCTCGCTACCAATCATACCACCAATCAACCTCCTCGTCTCCTTCGAACATCATCTTCTTACCATTCAACCCCCTCACAACCCCTATTTGGTCATTCTCCCGTTCCACAGCCATCACACCCTCTTATTCGTACCCCTATCGTCAATTCACCGTTAGTCCATCACCAAAGGCCATCTCCCACTCCTTTTTCACCACTAAGTCCCCTGATCACTTCTTATTCCTCTAATTTACCATCTACCTCTATCGCACCTTTACCCCCGCCTTCTAACCTTTTTACCGCTCATTATCCGTATGACGCACCATCCACCTCTACCCCCATTGAACCTCCTCCTCCATCATCTAAACCTCCTATCATTCACCGTTCATCTGAGGTCCCCTCTACTTCCACTATACCCCCTCCACTATATAAACCCCTTATCGTCCATCATCCACCCCAAGTCACCTCCGTTTCTAATCTACCTCAACCTTCCAAACCCCTTATCATTCACCGTTCGTCCGAGATTGCCTCTACTTCCATTATACCCCCTCCACCATATAAACCCCCTATCATCCACCATTCACTCGAGATTCCTTCTACTTCCTCTATTCTTTCACATTCTAAACCCCTTATTATCCGTGATTCACCCGAGATTCCTTCTACCTCTACTATACCTCCGCCAAGCAAACCCCTAATCAAAACCCCTACATCCATCATAACCCCTATCCCACCAACCAGTCCTCCACTATTACCCCTTAAACCCTTGTTAAAGTCCACACCCAATACCATAGAGGTGCAACAAGACCCACAAGCAATGGTGCTCCGGAGTGGAAGGATGTTCCACCGAGTGTTTCCCCAGAATAGTCAGGCCCCTGAACAATCTCAGCCCCAGAAAGATAAGGAAGAGCAGTCAGAAGAGTCCATCCCTGGGACCCAGTATGACTTGTTAAAGCATCTGGATAAGACGCCTGCCCGTATCTCCATCCTTGAGCTGATTAAAAGATCCCCGTCTCACCAAGAAGCTTTAAGGGAATATCTCCAAATAGTCATGGTGAACGAGGATCTCCCTGTGGAGAAAATCTCGGCAGTCCTGACGCCCACTGATACACAACCGCCCATCATGTTCCACAATCATGAACTTGCCCCCAAGGAAGCTCGAAAATATGCATTGTGCATTGCGGTGAAAATCAATGGTGTGTCGGTGGATTCGTGCCTGGTAGACACGGGCGCGTCTATAAATATGATTTCTCTGAGTACTCTCCAAGCATGTGGGGTTGATGAAGAACATCTCATGCCCTCCTCAATCACAGTCACGGCCTACGACAACAGTAAGAGGCCGCCAATGGGGATGATTGCCCTCAATGTAGAACTAGGTCCTGTATCAGTCTTTACGGAATTTCATGTCCTTGATATGGATCCCACTTTCAAGGCTATACTAGGCCGTACCTACATTGAAGCTATGAATGCTGTACCATCCACCAATCATCAGTGTCTGAAATTTCCATACAAAGGATGGGTTATCAAGGTACTGAGCATGCCCCTCTGTTCTACGGTGGATGCAATCACCACCTCTTTGCCTTCGGTCTGGCCGACTCATCGGCCCATACTATCCTTGTGGATGTGTATGACCCCTGCCGTGCTCCCTTCACACAACAAAAGTCATTCCCTTTGTCAAACTCACGTCTTCCCTTCCGCTCCAAAGGATGGGAGATTATGAGAAATATTGGCTACCAAGATGGCAAAGGTCTAGGGGCACAACTGCAAGGAAGGCTGAGACCACTCCAAAAGATAAAGTCAATCCATAGAGCTGGCTTGGGTTTTAAGGGGCCATTCGAATCAGACGGCGAACCCCTCACTTGGACTTTGTCCTCACATTTCAAAAAGGGGCCCATCGTCCAGATGGGAGATCCTCCACTGGAATCACCTGGGGGGTCACGGGATGTGTTTTTAGCTCAAGGATGTTCAAGGATCCCTAAAAGAGGAAAGATTGTCCACCTGGATTGTGAATGGTATAAATGGTTTGACATACCAGATATATCCATTGCACTGGAAAGAATGTTCTCGCCTCCACATCTAGAAGGGTCGTCTTTGATCTCCGAAATGCCAGGGGACACCACCACACTTTCCAGAATGTCAAACCCTCCTCGCCAAGAGGATGTTGTCATCGACGGGTCATCATCCGTCACCAATATTGTCACCGACGGCTCATTAGCCGTCATCTTTTCTATCCACATATCACAGCCTCTGTTGCTGTCTCCTTCCTGGGCCAGACGATTGTCTGATGATCTCCCCAGGTCCCCTTCTTTACTTATTCACTTGCGTGAGTTTCTCAACTCACGCCAAGTCTTTCATCACGATCTGCTCTACGAGCCACACAACCCTCTAGCTCTAATCCCCTTTTCACCTCCTCCAATTTCTTTTCACTGTTTTGTTATCAAAGATGAAAATGAAAAAAAAACGCCAATTCCCCAACTCCTCAACAGCGCATTGTCTTTGAGGAAACCTCTTATATCTCCCACGAGTGTGCCCCGACTCACGGGCCACTCATTCAAGGTCCCTTGAGCGACCTTCTCGACCCCTCATCTGAGGGGTCCTTCCCTGTACATTCTTCACCATCTTCTTCAATTTCTTTTTCTTCTTCTGTAAATGTCAGTCTAGCTAGCAATAATAAGTCAAGGGTAGTGCCTAAGAAGAAATCCAAGGGTAGGCAGATTCCCCGTCGATTCCTTTTGGATCTAGCCACCAGGTGTCAAGCCCTTCTAGCCATTCCCCAATTGCTAGAAAATCCCGTCCAACTGCCAGAAATAGAATGCGAGAATGATTGTATGATTGATGAAGGGTATGGGGTCTATGAACTCACTGACGAGGAATACCCCATTGAAGAAGAGGATGAAGAATATGAGGACGCGACTGACGCCTATGCTAGTGGAATGAGCAGATTTGACGAGCCGTCAGCCGCTGTAGAAGAGTCTACCAAAGACATCAATCTGGGAACTGAGGAAGACCCTAGGATTATCCTCATAAGTGATAATTTACCATCATCTGAAGAAGAGGCACTAGTTAAGGTTCTTAAGGATTATAAGGACATGTTCGCATGGAGCTATGAGGATATGCCAGGATTGGATTCTACTCTGGTCGAGCATCGTCTCACTCTCAAACCAGGATCCATCTCGGTAAAGCAACGGTTAAGACGTTTTCGCCCACAAATGGCTTTAAAAATGAAGGAAGAGGTCGACAAGCTCCATAAAGCTAGGTTCATAAGAGTCGTCCTTTATCCTCAGTGGGTCGCAAACATCGTCCCGGTCATGAAGAAAGATGGAAAGGAGAGAATTTGTATTGACTTCCGGGACCTTAACCGTGCGTGTCCGAAGGATGATTTCCCTTTGCCTCATATTGATGTGTTGATTGATAACACGGCAGGATATGAAACCCTTTCATTCATGGATGAATTTTCTGGATATAATCAAATCCGTCTGGCAGAAGAAGATCAGGAGAAAACCTCATTCACTACTCCCTGGGGAACTTACTGTTATGTGGCCATGCCATTTGGACTGAAGAACGCTGGAGCCACTTACCAAAGGGCTATGATGGCAATATTCCATGACATGATGCACATATATTTGGAGGTATATGTGGATGATTTGTTGGTAAAATCCAAAACTAGGGCGGAACATCCCGAGGTCCTTGCAAAGGTGTTGCAAAGATCCCGTGAATTCAATTTGAAAATGAATCCAAAGAAATGTGTGTTTGGTGTATCATCTGGCAAATTATTAGGCTTCATTATGAGCAAAAGGGGTATTGAGATAGATCCCAACAAGGCTAAGGCAATTAGGGATATGTCACCCCCGAAGAATTTGAGAGAAGTTCGAGGATTAATCGGGAGGTTGCAGTTTATCCGTCGCTTTGTGTCTCAACACTCGCAAAGGTGCCAGCCTTTCTACGAGTTGACCAAAGCAGGGACCAAATTTTGTTGGGATTCCAAGTGTCAGAATACTTTTGACGGATTAAAGGAATATCTGGCTAACCCGTCTATTCTCACTCCACCTATTCCAGATAAGCCTTTGATCCTATATATCTCGGTCCTAGACGACTCTGTGGGAGCCGTCCTGGCACAAATCAATGAGGAAGGCAAGGAACGGGCAACCTATTACTTGTCCAAACTCCTCAACCTCTGTGAGCGAAAGTATACAGCCATGGAGAAGACCTGTGCCACCCTTGTATGGGTGGTACAGAAATTGAAACATTACTTTCTGACTCACGAAGTCCACTTGATTGCTCGGATAAATCCTATCAAATTTCTCTTGGAAAAGTTTGTCCTTACTGATAGGCTAGCACGTTGGCAAAGCTTTCTATCTCAATTCAACATCATCTATATCCAGCAAAAGGCGATTAAAGGCTATGCTATAGCTGAGCATCTCGCTCATCACCCTCTCCCCAAATTTGATCCTGTTCAATCAGAGTTTCCAGATGAGGAACTAATGTCCATTACCCAGTCTGATGATCCCATGTGGACATTATATTTTGATGGAGCTTTGAATTCCCAGGGGAGAGGTATTGGCATTGTCCTTTTGTCACCTGAAGGTGTCGCTATCCCAGAGGCATTCCAGCTCTCATTTCCAGTCACCAACAACGTGGCTGAATACGAGGCTCTTCTGGCAGGTCTGAACCTTGCCTATTCCTTCTGGGTCACTGAATTGCGAGTCATAGGTGATAGTCAACTTATCCTTCGCCAAGTGCTCACTAAATATCGCACTCGTGATCCCAAGCTCAAGCCATACCCAAGAGCTTACTGTTGCTTTCGCTAAACTGTTCACCAAGTTAGTCTTTGTTTCATGTTCCTCGCAATCAGAACATTCTGGCCGACGCTCTTGCTTCGTTGGCATCATCATTAAGGTTTCCTCTGGGCAGAAGGGCTCTGTCCGTTTCTATCCACAAGCTTATCCTCCCTGCTATTCATAACCCTTCCTATTTAAGGGTTCAGGAGGAAATGTCAAAGATGGCTCAGGATAGAGAAGTCGCTGAAAAGAGGGAAATTATGTTGGTCGAATTGGAAGAAGAACTGGCTGATGAGGAGAAGCCATGGTTCTATGAGATTGTTAAATATTACAAAGACCAGTCTTACCCTGAAGAGGCAACAGCAGAAGATAAGAGGGCCATAAGAAGAGTAGCCCAGAGATACACATTAGTTGGAGGATTGCTATACAAGAGAAGCCTCACTGGTGTTCTTCTAAGGTGTCTTGATGATGATGAGTCTTGGAAGTGTGTAGAGGAAGCACGCTCAGGCGTGTGCGGTGGTCATGTGAATAGCCAGATGCTTGCCAAGAAGATCCTTCGGCAAGGCTTTTACTGGCCCACCATCGAGGAAGACTGTGCTGTCTATGTCCGTAGGTGTGTCAAGTGTCAACTTCACGCCGATAAGATCCATTCCCCATCTTCCTCTCTCCATCCAGTATCCTCCCCATGGCCTTTCTCCATGTGGGTATTTGACATCATCGGCCCTCTTGGTGATCCTAACTCCCTTACTAAACAAAAATCCTTCATCCTCACTGCAACGGAGTACTTCACCAAATGGGCCGAAGCTGAAGCCTATGCAGAAATTAAGGCATCCACAGTCTGCAAGTTTATTATGAAGAACATCATCGCCAGGTTCGGCATTCCAAGAACTATCATCACCGACAACGGGCCACAATTCATTTCTCAGGACCTTCAGGACCTCTGCAAAAGGTATAAGATTGCATTGCATCATTCATCACCATATTATCCACAAGGCAATGGCCAAGCAGAGGCCACGAATAAAACACTGATCAAAATCATAAAGAAAACTTGTGAGTCTAGTAGATTCTCGGATTGGCCAGAGAAGCTTATCGAAGCTCTATGGGCCTATCGCACTTCAATCCGAACTCCTACTGGGCAAACTCCGTTCGCCCTCACTTACGGGATGGAGGCGGTAGTTCCGTATGAGATTCTGATTCCCTCTCTGAGAGTACAATTGGACAAGGACCTTCCCCTCGATGAACGTCGCGATTCTCTCCTTGCCTAGTTGGAACTCTTAGACGAGAAACGTCTGGTTGCTGCCAAGCATGCTCGCGTCTACCAAAATAGACTCGCACGTTTTACCAAAAGAAGGTTATTGAGAGAAAGTTCAAAGTTGGTGAAATGGTAGTGAAAAGAATTTTTGTAAAACCTGTCGGGCCGCGTTCTAAGCTCCAACCCAATTGGGAAGGACCATACGTGGTTCATGCTGTACATCCTGGCAACGCCTACAGGCTAGTCAATGCTGAAGGAGTTGAGTTATCCCACCCTTGGAATGGGCTCTACCTTAAGAAGTATTACCCTTAGATAGGTGTACATACTGTCAAAGATAAAAAAAAATTGAAAACAAAAACAACAAAAAAATGAAAAATAATGAAAACCACAAAAATTTGTACATGAAAACAAAAAAGAAAAGACCAAAAAAAAATAGAAAATTTAAAATGCTAATGTTTGGAGACCACCATGGAATCAAGTTATTGCATCTAATCTCCATGTTAGGATAAGGCCCATTAAGGCTTGGTAGGTCTCAGGTCTTGGTTTGCCAGAACCGTGGAGACCCCTGTCCGGCCAGTTCGGCCTATGCCCCTTCAAAAGAAGACAACATGTATACACATCTGTGTTATAAAAAATTGATAGCATCGCTTATGGTAGGGCATCACTCAAAAGGTCTCCAAGAAAGCTCAAATCTTTATTCTCTTCTTCTCGACCGAATGAGACAGCCGGCGCCCTTAAAACGCTGAGCATGGGAAACACAAACACAACCTCTCAGGATAAGAGTAGGATCTAATTCCTCGAGCATGGATCAGAGCACGAGAAGAGGGCAGTGTCCCCGCAGGCATCCAAGAGGGATTAATGTCAAAATACTATGTCCCTCGTAAAAAATCCATCAAAAGAATCAGCAAAAGAAAAGCAGGAAATCAAAGTCAAAAGAAAGGCCTGGCCGTGACCGTGCCTGATTCCACTAAATGAAACCCCTTTGACTGAAAGTCAAATTCTACACAAAAGGGGTCATGACATGTAAATGCTCGAGAATTAGTCCGAAGTTGCCCGAAAGGGGAAGTTAAGTGTGCCTCTATTGGCTCGCCGGGTTAACGGTTTTGCCGGTCCTCTCAGGAGGTTTACCCCCAATATTCTTCCTCCTTCCCTTGAAGATCAAAGCTCAATGGAGTTCCCGAAGGGTGAAAATCACCAAAGCCTGCAACATCCTTTCAACACAAACATATGGTTGTCCATTTTGAACAGCAGAAGCCTTTGTCATGAAGGAGTCTCCGTGTTTCTGGCCGGTCAAGACCCTTGTCTACCACCTTAATGCCTTCTTATCTAACCTCGGGCTTAGACCAATGCAAGCGCGTCACCTACGGGTGCGACGGCGTCTGATTCCGGGTCAGCGTCGCGCGGTTGGTCGTTTGGGTTCCAGGGTGTTCCATTATATATCATCTGGAGTTGTGAGGAAATAGACCCGGGTCGGGCAAATCATTTACCTCGAACACTTTTTGGGTGAATCCCTGCGGTCGGAAGCGACTGGGAGCCTAAGCATGGCATGACGGTATTGTCCTCAGGATAAGTCTTAGCCGGCGGGATTATCATTCGAGGAGTCTAGAGGCCCAAATCAACCTAGATGTGTACTTAGGATACCTGGGAGGTTAGTAAGAAATCCATATTCTCATGTAGGTTAGGTGCCATATGCGTGCTTACCAGGCATTAGCAACAAAAAAAATGATGATGATAAAAATAGCAAAAAAAGGAAAAAAGGAAAATGTAGACATATGCAAAACAAAAAATAATGAAAAATAAAACAACAAAAAAATGCAAGAAAAAATAAAAACAAAAAAAATCGCATTTCCTATGATTGCATTTGTATGCAGCATTCCACTTTTAATTTTCGCTTGCATCCGTGTGTTTGTGTGCCGCATTCATCATCATATCTTTATCTTGCCTTTATTAATAAAGGCTTGGCCCCTTGACCCATTATCAAGGACAGTCAAAACAGAAATCTGCTTATTGAGCAAGGGGCCAAGTCAGAGCAGAAATTCTGACTTGTTTGTTTCAGTGATGTATGCAGGGATTCGAGATAGCAAGAAAGAAATGACAACAAAAACAAAAAAAAAATCAAACTTTTTATTTCATTCCTAGAAATTGTACATTAAGTTCCACCTTCTCTCTCTACATTACTCGTCCCTCCGCTCTCCGGGCAAGACGCTCTCGAGGGTGCAACCCAACTACGAAAAGCGGTACTTCTACCGCCCTACACTCCTCTTCCCATCTCTGTACCCCGGCGTCGATCTGCAGGGGCAGTAAAGAAGCTGCTAACACGAAAACCACGCTCTCGTGCTCTGCGGTAGCGCTCCTCACCATCTCTCAGCCATTGTTCAGCAAGGCCAAGGCTGGTTCGGAGTTCAAACAATTGGGCTTCCATGGCCCCTCGCTCCTCCCTCTCAGCCAACCTATCGGCTCTTTCTCTTTCTCTGTCCCTTTCTTTCTCTGCCCGTTCTCTTTCTCGGTCTTCCCTCTCCAGTTGAAGGGTGATCCTTAGCTCCACGGCGTCCCTAGAAGAGTCATCATCTCGACGACGCCGCAGTTCATCTTCCAGCTCCGCTATTCTAGCCTCCCTCTGCGCAGCTTGGGCAAGTGCCTCTTGCGTCTCGTTTTCCTGCCAGATATGCCGTCTCAGATATGCGGCAAGGCATGAATGAGGAAGATTCAACAATGAAACTTTTACCTGTATAGAGAGCATGCCTTCTGCCTCCGCGGCACGCTGCGTCGCACGAGCGAGTTGCTCGTGAAGCAAATCCAGCTTTGAGGTAGGGATCCATAAGCTGGAAGAGACGCCGTCTGCTCCCATCGCTGATGAGGCTGCGTCGATCTGGACGCGCTATAACCACATGAGGTGATAATTAGTGGCTAAGCACCATGAATCTATGGTCATAATTAGGAGTATGCATTGCATATACACTTACCGAGGCACTTAAGGCACCACGCGTGTCACCCAATTGTCGCTCCGTGTCTGCCAAGCGAGCTCGCAAGTTCGCTATCATGGTATCACGGACATCCTACAGCCATGTTATAGGAGTCAGCATTTTCACAAAAAAATAGATAAGAACAAAAACAACAAAAACAATGAAAAGAAGAAAAAAGGGAGGCCTACCTCCACAAGTTCCCCAGGTTGGAGTCGCTCTGCATACATTGCCCTATACAGACGCAGATAGTCTTCACTATCTTGTGCCTGCGATTCCACGATTGTGCCACCCCGTTGCCAGTCTTCATACTGTTCGGGGAACCGCACACGCCAATCAATACAGGTTGCCGGCCCCCGCGTCTTTCTCCCGACCCGAGGTGGCGCAGTCGTATCTACCCATTCCTGGGATAGCCCCAGGGTCCTCATAACTAATCGTAGCCGAAGCGGCTCGATTTCATTCAGGCAGTGCATCCAAAGCTCTCGTCCAAACCGGGCGCGGCTCATCAAAACCCACGGTTGGTCGGCATCGACCATACTTGAGTAGGGTCTCCAGTTCACCTAGATTAGATTGTACATATCCATTTAGCTAGTCAAATGTAGAAGCAAAAAAAAAAATAAAAAAAAAGAACTAAAAAAAATAATAAAAAAAGCAAAAAAGAATCCTACCATCGCTGCAGGGAACTTCTGCAGCTCACGTCTTAGCACCATCAGTTGGTAGGATAAAGGTGCTGTACTCATAATGGGTTGCCACCGTCTGGCTAATGGCACCGTCACTGGTCGCCAATGCCGAGCTCTCCCCATCGGGAGGTAATAGTAGCTCCATAGCTGCATCATCATGTGCCATTAGTGCCTTAAGTGAACTATTGGGAAAACACACAAAAAAAATGAAACAAAAATTACCTGGATAAATGGTGTAAAGCCACTGACAGTCACCTCACGGTCTGTCTCTTGGGATAGGCCTGTAAACAGATGTGCCAGCACGGCAGCTCCCCAAGCATACTGCCCTACTCTCTAGAGATCTACTAGCAGCTCTAGAAAGCGACAATCGATGCTGCCTCCCTTCGAGCTCAGTAGCAATCTTCCCAGCAAGAAGAGGAGAAATCTCCTCAAATCCATGTTGGACCTTTCCCAATTGCCGAAATCTGTGCAGTACACAGCACGGCACCCTCTTTCTGTCCTTTCCATGAATTCTTCCAAGGACTCATCATCCCGGGGACGAGTATCAGCAAGTCCCAATGCCTCCATGATGGATGCCTTGGCTACTGATCGGTTCTTCCGACCGTCAAGTTCCAGTCCTAATAACTTTTGGGCACCTTCTCGGTAGTCCGCGTAAGTGACTCCAGTCACTGCCTCCCCATCTACTCTGAGGCTCGTGATGCGGACAACGTCTTCCAGACTGGGTACCATGTGCCCCCAGGGCATCAAGAATGCCCGACTCACTGGGTCCCATCTTTCGCGCAATGCTTGGATGAGGACGAGGTCGAGCTTGATTGGCTCGATCCGCAGAAAGGCCCCAAATCCCATCACATCTAGCCTGGCCTTCTGGAAGTCTGGAAGACCATGATATGCGGCAACCACTAGCTCCCAGGAAATGTGCGATCTCATCATGCTCTGCACATATACAAGAACTGAGCAAAGGGGAGCTTTGCCAAGGAAGAAAAAGGGAGAAAGAATGAAGGAAGGGATGACAGGGTCCAACTTACGAGTTGTGATTGCGTCCTCTCGCTGAGTTGTCCTTCGACTTCTGAGAGTCTCCTGGAGCTACTGCCAGATCTGCTCCTCTTTGAAGAGCGGGAAGACTCACCTTCTGCTCTGAAGCTAGATTCACCCTCCATCCTGAAAATTGAGAAACTCTCACTACCTCCCCTTCTTGCAAACTTTCACTCTTCGGATCAGCTCTCACGACTCGGGTGCTCTCAAGTCGAGTGAAAGAGGAGGTATTTATAGGATTGGAAGGAAGGTGATCTAGATCTATCACCATCACCCCTAGCAACAGCCTTTGCGACAAGTCACCCCACTTACTGTTGCGGCCACTCTACCATGGGGAGTGATCGATTTGGGGGCGTGATTTGTTGACTTGTCGTCCTTATTCGGTCCAAAGATTCTCCGCGTCTATAGTCCTGTTGCATCTACTTTTGGAGCAAACAAGCAAATCGGGCACATTTATGCGGGAAAATAGGACCAAGGGCCGACGTTTTTGAAATTGGTGGTAGATCCTTTTAAAAAAATCATGGCCACGGTACACTCGTGTGTCACTTCGCCATGTGAAGTGAATGGAGCAGAGCTGTGATTGTTGACTCGCCACCCCTATTCGGTCCAAAGATTCCCCGTGTCTCTTGTCCTATTGTGACTACTTTTAGCGCAAATGAGGAAATGAGGGACATTCACGTGGAAAAGAGCACCACGGACTGATATTGTTGAAGTCTGATGGCAGACTCCCTTTGAAAATCATGGCTATGGTGAGTCACCACTCCGTGTTTTAAGGCGACATCTCGTCGAGCATGTCTCGCAGGAACCCATGTGGTAGAAAAGAGCCGTAGTGCAGAAGGAACACATCAAGGGCGAACCAATCATGTTCGAACCAAGCCATTCCACTCCTACATCTATATAAGGGTTTGTGCCCGTCATGAGGAAGGAGTGGGTGTACAAGCCATTCACTAATCCTCGTCACCCTCCTGATTACGTCTCTTCTCTCTCCAAAGGTAAGAATTCCCTCGGAGGCCTTCTATAGTCTCGTGATGCAGCAATCGCTTCGCTGTGCCATGCCTTTCCATCTGTTCTGGCGGTGCTTTTCGTCGTCTTCCTGCTTCTCTCGCGACCCTGATGGCCGCAAAGCTCTTGAAGTCGAGGTCGCTGGTTGAGCTGCCCTCTGCTTTGCTGATGGAGATGCTACCAGCTCCAAGAGCTCCTCTGCTGCGAGCTCCAATTCCTCTCCCATCTGTAGAGCAAGTGACGTGTCTGCACGCTCTTTCTCTCAGAGCTCCATCTCTTGGGCCTCCTGTGCTGTTATGTCGTCGCCTTTCTCTCCATTGTCTTTTACTTTATCTCTCTCGAGAGAAACTCTCAGCTCCAGAATGTCTTGGGGGCAGCTCCTCGACGATGTGTCGTCATCACTCCTGCTCCAGCTCTGTCGTCCGGGCATTACGCTCTGATCGAGCGACACATTCCTTCTCTGCTCAGACTGTAAGGGCTAACACGCCCTGGATTTTCGCTGCCTTCCATATCCAATCATCCCACAATGTCAAAAAAGTGGGTGAACTGTGTAGTTGAAGCTGAATCACACTCACCTGAACTGCGAGCTCATGCTCGGCCCCTTCGGCACAAGCTACTGTGCCAGGAACTTACTTCTGGAAGGACATAACCTCCAAAGGATGAACTTAGGAACCAAAAGGCCCTGTCGATCTTTTGCCACATGCTGGGCACCCTGAAAAGAAAGGGAACAAATGCCGAGTAATGACTGAACACTAGAAATCCAAAACACAAAAAAAGAGAAAAAGAATAAACCAAACAAAAAAATAAGTTGCCACATGTGTCTTGCCAGATAAACTCTGCTTTCTATGTTTCCCCTGTTTGTGTGAATTGTTGTGACTGATATTCTGTACATCTGAGTGTTTATTTCTTGTGAAATGTTTCTGTTTACTGTGTTCACTGATGAATACAGGCTTTAAAAGAAAAAAAAGAAAAGAAGAAAACAAAAAGCAAGGAAAAGATGAAAGAAATAAAAAAAAAATGGATCATCACCCGCCCACATGTATCATATCTGCATTGTGTCCTATATTATATCTACACTATTAGAGCATGTCAAGGGCCGCATGCCTTGAATGAATTTGGAGTTTGAGTTCGAGACTCTGATAACTCCAAAAGAGTTCAGAGCGTACGAATAGCTTGTTAAGTTTTGCTAGAATGGGGACGACGGTTCCGTTCAGTGTGTCGATAAATGGGCTCCGGCTCATTCCCGACTCATCGAATCGGTGTCCTGACCCACTCTCCATAACTTAACAATATCATCATTGGCCAGTTGATCTCATTGTGAAAATCATTCACTTAAGTTGATTGTGTAAGCCACTGTGTTTAAACACTGTGAAATATGAGATATTCCACTCAGAGTCGAGTACTGAGTTGTCCCGAGGTGTCTTGGGATGTTTCTCTGGAAGAAACCATTGTTTGGATTTGTCTCCAGTTCATCTCTTTCATTCCCCTCGGACCCACCTTGGTTGTAGCACGTCCACTGGCTGGTAACCGCTCTCCAATGGTGAAACCTGAGGTTTACGACCCAGGTACTTCCGGACCGCGAAGTTGGTCCTTTTAGTTGTTTGTGCCCCAGTGCACGCTTTGTCCTTGTTTGTTTATCATTCAAACAATGGTCAATTTCGGAGGACCTTCTTCAAGGTTACTTCGGTAAAACTTGGGAAAGATTCCCATCAGGCAAATGATGAATGCATGTCTCATCACACCTTGCCACCTGCTTTTCACTTCACTCCATTTCATTCCATACATTCCATTCCATTACATGTCCTGCCCCTACAAAGCAGATGCCAAGGCGGGGCAGCTGTAGACACGCTATTTTCACATTTTTCGTGGGTAAATCTCATATTACACCACGATGTCCCAAAGTGGCTTATGCATTTGACTTATGTGATTGATTAGTAATTTTTTGGGGTTTTTATATAAATAAATAAAAATTCAAAAAATTATTAGAAAAAGGTTACGTAAAAATCAAAAAAATATATATAACATTGAGAAATAAAAAAAAAGTGAGAAATAAAAATACAAAAAAAATGGGAAAAGGGCTATAAAAAATACAAAAAAAAGCTTAATAAAAAAGTTATAAAAAAATCCAAAAAAAGTTGAGAAAAACTCAAAAAAAAAAATAATTAATATAAAAATGAGAAAAGCTTGTATATATATATATATATATATATAAAAGAAATCAATAAAAACATAATAGATATATGATAATGTATATATATTAATATATACTTATCCTTAATCGATTCTTTCTTTATTATCACTAATCTATACTTAGTAATCTTAATCCACGTCATTGTCTTATCTCTTATCTTCATTGTCTTCTTTTCCCAGCCGCCCCGGCAGCGGGAATCTCCCTCTCTTATGTCCCTTTCTCTCCTGTCTCTCATCTCTCTTATTCCCATCATCTCTCCTCCATCCCTCTCTTCTACGCATAACACACCCTCCACTCTCATCATTCGTTCGGCCATCTCTCCGGCAGCAACCCGCAACCACCGGACGACGCCTCCACCGGTGCACCACAACCACCCCCCGACGACACCCAGTCGCAGCCACCGTGCCGGCAGCCACCCGCTGCCAACGTACCTCCTCACCGGCATCTGCCTGCCTCGCCTGCACAACCGCTGACATCGGCCATCTCCCCAAGCTCCCTCGCCGCTGCCGTCCGCGTCCCCGCCATTGTCACCTTGACGCGCTCACCGCTGCACCTCCTCCGGCAGCCCAAAGCACCGCAGCCCATCCACCGGCACCCTACGCCGGCCACCTTCCACCCGAGTCGCCGTCCACGTCCCCGACGCCGCTGTCGCCGTGAACCCGTCCACCCGCAAGCTCCCACGTCGCCCACGGCAGCGACCCTCACCAACCGGCGTGGCCACCCTCGACCTCCACCGTGCGACCACCACCAACCGCCAGTGATTCCCCCTCCACCCGGCCACCTCCAGTTGCACCCTGCCGGTCTCCCCTCTCGCCCACGGCAACCCCATACCACCGCCGTGAAGCCACCCTGCACCCTCCATTTCCTCCGCAGCCAACACCCCCGTCCACCAATGGCAGCCCGTCATCAACACCGCCTCCACTGCGAGCTCCCCTTGCACGTCCTCACGCCGCCCAGCCGTCGCGAAGCAGCCCCTCGGCCACCTGCACCTCCACCGTGACCGTCGTCCACGCCTACGCATCCGCGAGCCCGCAGCCGGTCACCATCGCCATCCTCTGGTCGATCGCCGTGGGTGCCGTCCGCCGTGAGCCCGTTGCCGTCCACCTCGCCGTTGCTGCCCCTGTCCGCCGCGACCCCTCTCCCCCTCCGCGCCGCGTCCTCCTCCTCCTCTCTCCCATCTCCCTCGCGTCCTCTTCTTCCGTTTCTTCTTCTCTCTCTCTCTCTCTCCTCTCGTCGGTTCCCTCTCCCTCTCTTTCTCTCTCCTCTCGCATCTCTCCTCCCTCCCGCGTCTCATCTCTCCGTCTCTCTCCCTCTCTCTCTGCTCTCTCATCCGAGCTCTCTCTTTTTTTATTTTATTTTAATATTCTCTCTCCCTCTCTCTCTCTGCTCTCTCATCCGAGCCTCTCTTTTTTTCATTTTATTTTAATATTTTCTCTCTCTCTCAATCTCTCTCTTTTCTTCTCTCTCCCTCCCCCCGTCTCGGTTTCTCCCCCTCTCTCTTTCTCTTCCTTCTCACCCCCTCTCCCTCTTTCTCTCGATCTTTCCCTCACTCTCTCTTTCTTTTATTTTTTTTATTATTCAATCCCCTCCTGTCCTTCGATCTCTCTCTACTTTTTTCTTTTATTATTATTTAACATCTCTCTCTTTCACACTCTCTTTTCTCTCTTCACGCACCCACTCCATGTAATCCCGGAATAACACTGTTCATCTCCCAGGAGACTATAGGATGTATCATGTTAAGTGTATCACATATGTTATATTATACTAAGTGTATCATACTTTGATCTTGCAGGAGGTAGACCCATTGATTATCCTCGGAGATAAAGCAAATGTCAAGGCTCCACCGTCAACTCCATCTGCACTGTTAGCTTTTGACGGTGGAGTAACGCAAAGGCTCCCTTTTCTCATGCCAAGCATCATCGTCATCGTCATTCTTACATTTAACCTGATTAATGGGTTTATGTCTATATTTATATAGACGTGTATATATATATATATATATATCTATATATCTGTGTGTGTATAAATATATATATACACCTTTTTATATATATATACACATATATAAATGTATAGCTATATTTACATATGTGTATGCTTAAACATGTATATTTGTGTATAGCTATATATATATATATATTGAATATTATTCTTATTTATATTTTGCCATCTATTTGGAAGTGCAGGAATAAAGGCCGAAGCTCCGGCCCAATTAGCGCTCCCGCGTGTTCTCGTACACGGGGAAAGCTGTCTCGTCCCACCTTCGCTCGCCTCGTGCTTGTGTTGCCATCATCGGCTTCTTTTCTCGTTCTTATTATTTTATATATTTTTTAGTCTGTTATTCAGTTATTATTGTCTTATCTCATGAGTTGTTGCTATATCATTGTTCTGATGTAATTTTTGTGTTTGTCTGTTTTGCAGGGTAACCAACTCAAAAGCCCTCTTTTCGGCCAGCCAAACAAAGAGGAAGAAGGAGCCCATATCATCCCGCGTCAAAGGCAAAAGCGATCAATCAACCAGTTCGGGGCCCACGGTCCCTGGCGATCACATCACCAAACGCGTGCTTGTAGTAAATTTTACTTTATGTCTATAATACCCGCGGATAGCTAAAACCCGGGTCTGTTTGTACTATAATCGGCTGCGGTGAGTCATTTCACCGTGGTCATTTACTTTCAACATTTTTCTTTCTGCACCTGTTATATTGTTGTTAAAACTCCGCATGGATCAATATCCTGCGGCGGTCTGCTTATTGTTTATATTCATGTTATTATTATTATGTGAGGAGTGATATGCCGTTCCAAATTCCGAGTCTACGTGTGTCTTTGTGTCCGTCAACTTCTACTACGTAGAGTCCCAGGTTCACACTCGGTATATAGAAAGCTGTCCTCGGAATGGTAGGTCACGCCTACCGGGAAGGGGTTCAGTTTGCGTGAGAGGGTCTTTGGATCCCGTTCTCCGCCCTGTACCGATCGGTAAGTCTAGGCTCTACGTCCTCGTGCAGAGTGACCTTTCAGGTCATACTCTTTACAGTCTTTTCTACATCATCCTTTTTACGCACGCGTTTTCATTTTCATCATTTTTTACTCTTTCACTCAGAGAGGGAGAAACCCCATCTCTCTCTCTCAGTCCACCACGTGACGCGTTCACAGTACTGTCTACAAGACCCCAACCGGCTGTTCACCCTTCTCCCTTGTCTATGGGTCGGAAGCTGTAGTGCCGATTGAACTTGAAGTTCCTTCATTACGAGTTGCCATCCAGCACGGATTAGTCAGCGGTGAGCAGACCAACGCAGAAAGAAGATTGGAAGAGCTCGCTGAGCTCGAAGGAAAACGCCTCCAGGCGCAACAAAACATCCAACTCTACCAAGCTCGCATGGCCCGTGCTTTTGACAAATTAGTCAAGGGTCGAGAGTTCAAGAAAGGAGACCTGGTGATGGTCAAAAGAAGAGAAGTGATGGCCTCTAACCCCAAAGGGAAGCTGGTCGAAAACTGGGTCGGACCGTATATCGTCCGCCGAGTATATGAAGGGGGTGCCTACGTCCTTGTAGACCACAAAGGAGCCGTCCAGTTCTCTCCCCTCAACGGAAAACACATTAAGCTGTATCATGCGGCGCAGCCGACACACCCCGAGTGATCGGTCGGAACATACCCTTTACTTGGTTAGCGGCATTCCGCCCTAATCGAGCTACCTTTTCCTTGGTTAGCGGCATTCCGCCTTAATCGAGCTACTTTTCCTTGGTTAGCGGCATTCCACCCTAATCGAGCTACCTTTTCCTTGGTTAGTGGCACTCCGCCTTAATCGAGCTACTTTTCCTTGGTTAGCGGCATTCCGTCCTAATCAAGCTACTTTTCCTTGGTTAGTAGCACTCCGCCCTAACTGAGCTACCCTTTCCTTGGTTAGTGGCACTCCGCCTTAATCGAGCTACTTTCCCTTGGTTAGCGGCATTTCGCCCTAATCGAGCTACTTATCCTTGGTTAGTGGCATTCTGCCCTAATCGAGTTACTCTTCCTTGGTTAGTGGCACTCCGCCTTAATCGAGCTACTTTTCCTTGGTTAGTGGCACTCCGCCTTAATCAAGCTACCTTTCATTGGTTAGCAGCATTCCGCCCTGATCAAGCTACTTTTCATCGGTCAATGGCACTCTGCCCTGATCGAGCTACCCTCTCCTTGGCTAGCGGCACTCCGCCTTAATCAAGCTACCTTTCCTTGGTTAGCAGCATTCCGCCCTGATCAAGCTACTTTTCATCGGTCAATGGCACTCTGCCCTGATCGAGCTACCCTCTCCTTGGCTAGCGGCTTTCCGCCCTAATCAAGCTACCTCTCCTCGGTGAGCGGCATTTCGCCCCGATCAAGCTACCCTCTCTCGGATCGCATTCCAAATAAAAAAAAAGAAGAAAAGAAAAAAAGAGATGGGGTTAAAAATAGAGATACCCCGCCAGACTCGCTCCCACATTGGGACAAGTGCAAAAATGGCTATAACCCGGCTGTGGCGAAAACCCGAAAGGGCGTCGCAGGCAAAATCGGGTACCCCGCCACGTGAAAACCCGAAAGGGCGCGTGGAAAAAAGCAAGAGGGGGCTGGCTTCGGCGAAAACCCGAAAGGGCGCTTGAGTCAGTAAAGTGGTAATTTCCCAAATGCCTCTCCTATTCTCCACCCAATAAAACTCCGAAAGGGACAATCATCAAAGTCCCACCGGGAATACTTTAACAAACCCTTTTTGACCCTCGTCATCATCGACGAGATCGGTCGATCTCTGTCCATAACTTGGACCTTCCGTCCTTGTTAATAACCTCATCTTTGCTTCGGCATGTAACCCATGTCGATGAACAAACCCTTTTCGACCCTCGTCATCATTGGCGAGATCGGTCGATCTCTACCCCCAACATTGGACCTTACGTCCCTGTTGACAACCCCATCCTTGTTTCGGCAGTGACATATGCCGACGAACAAACCCTCTTCGACTCTCGCCATCATCTGCGAGATCGGTCAACCTCTACTCTTGAACTTGGATCCTACATCCTTGTTAATAAACCACTTCCTTGCTTCGACATTTAACCAGTGTCGACGAAATAAACCTAAGACCCACCCTTGTCCTCATCAACAAGGACGGTCGGCGTTCCCGCGATCCAGTTCTTCTGAATCTCGAATTAAAAAAAAGAGAAAAGAAATTGAGGTTAAAAATAGAGATACCCCGCTAGACTTGTTCCTATATCAGGACAAGTGCAAAAACGGCTATAACCCGACTGTGGCAAAAACCCGAAAGGGCGTCGCAGGCAAAATTGGGTACCCCGCCGCGTGAAAACCCGAAAGGGCGCGCGGGCAAAAGTAAGAGGGGGCTGGCCTCGGCGAAAACCCGAAAGGGCGCTTAGGTCAGTAATGTGAATAAAAAATTTTGAATGATGAATAGTGATGAACCATCCGCCGTCCAAAAGGCCACTTTCAAGGTCGTGACGAGGATCTTCATCCGATATCCCACTTATACACGTCCAGTGTCTATACCCTTTTGACCCTTGTCACCATCGGCAAGATCGGTCACTACCTATCCGATTTTTGTCACCATCGACAATACCGTCTACCCTTTTGACCCTTGTCACCATCGGCAAGATCGGTCACTACCTATCCGGTTTTTGTCACCATGGGCAATACCGTCTACCCTTTTGACCCTTGTCACCATCGGCAAGATCGGTCGCTACCCTTATCCGGTTTTTGTCACCATCGGTAATACCGTCTACCCTTTTGACCCTTGTCACCATCGACAAGATCGGTCACTACCTATCTGGTTTTTGTCACCATCGGCAATACCGTCTACCCTTTTGACCCTTGTAACCATCGGCAAGATCGGTCGCTACCCTTATCCGGTTTTTGTCACCATCGGCAATACCGTCTACCCTTTTGACCCTTGTCACCATCGGCAAGATCGGTCACTACCTATCCGGTTTTTGTCACCATCGGCAATACCGTCTACCCTTTTGACCCTTGTCACCATCGGCAAGATCGGTCACTACCTATCCGGTTTTTGTCACCATCGGCAATACCGTCTACCCTTTTGACCCTTGTCACCATCGACAAGATTGGTCACTACCTATCCAGTTTTTGTCACCATCGGCAATACCGTCTACCCTTTTGACCCTTGTCACCATCGGCAAGATCGGTCACTACCTATCCGGTTTTTGTCACCATCGGCAAGACCGTCTACCCTTTTGACCCTTGTCACCATCGGCAAGATCGGTCGCTACCCTTATCCGGTTTTTGCCATCATCGGTAATACCGTCTACCTTTTCGACCCTTGTCACCATCGGCAAGATCGGTCGCTACCTATCCGGTTCTTGTCACCATCGGCAAGACCGTCTACCCCTTTTCGACCCTTGTCACCATCGACAAGATCGGTTGACTACTCTCTAACCTGGGCCCTCCGCCCTCGCTGACCAACAAAACATCATGGCATCAACATTTGACCCGTGTCAAGGGTCATAACACACCTCTCATCACCAGCGGCAAGATTCGCTAGGTGCATCTGCCTACGCTACCAATGTCCCACATTGGCAAAGGCCCCGTTCCGGGAACGGCTACATCGCGGTGGAGCGAACACCTCACCCCTTCCTTGAAGGCGTGAGCGCTCTCCTACGCCATCAGCAAGTATCCCTAGGTTCGGGTGACCATCCAGAATAAAGAAAAGAAAGAAGGAAAAGAAGTCGCGATTGATGGCGACGAAAAGAAATATTTCCATTTAATGAGAATGGGTGGAACACATTTTTTTTGCCCGGGGCATCCCCCGGGGGTACATGAGCTCCGAAGACAAAAAGGAGCATTACAAAAGAAAGAAAGAAAAAAAAAAGGGCAAGGTCACGGCAGAGGGCGCCGGAAGATATCTGCCAAGATTAAAAGGCCCAGCGAAGGATATCGTGTCAACTCTTGCAAATGGGTCTCGGTGGCTGTCAGCTGGGATAACCTCTCGTCTAGTGAGGCAAGTTGTCCTTCAGCCAGGTCAGCCTCTTCCGTTGTCTGGATCTCTAGGCGCTCGCCCTCTTGCAGCTCGGCTTCGACCTTAGCAAGTTCCGAGCGCAACTCGTCCAACCGTGCCGCGAGGAGCATCCGACGTTCCGAGATATTGCTGGCAACATTTCTCAGCTGCCCCACGGTCGTCCTCAATGAACTAACGGCGGTGCGGCAATCTGCCTTCTCCAGCTTCGCGGCAGTCAGCTGATCAGAAACCTCTCGATTGAGGAACTCCCGCCTGTTGGCATGTTTTAACAACATCACAACCCGCGGGGTCCAATCATCCATTGGACAGCCAAATGCTAAAAGCGATCGGGAGAGATGATCTATCAAGCTTCTCAGTTGCAGATAAGTCAGGTTCGGAGAAGCTAGCATGGCCCGCTGGAGGTTATCCAGAGACTGCCACACCATGTCTCCAGAAAATTGTAGACCCAGTGGCGAAGCCTCGGGGAGCTGAAAGTCTACCCTGCTATCTACCTCGGCCCAGATATCGTCGGCTACCCCGAGGGACGTCGACGGCATAGTCTGTACGACGCCCACATCCGGCCCGACTATTGCGGCTACATCAATTGAAGGAACCTCCACGATGGCAACTTCCTTGCTCGCCCGTTGCGGTGAGGCTACAACAACCGTGTCGGCGACGGAAGGCGCTGGCTCTTCCTGAGCAGTCTCACCGGTCGCTGAGGCAGGAGAGCCCTCTATGATCGACAGAGCTTTAATGATATCGGCCTCGCCCACAATAATTTCCCCTGCCTCTATTTCCGGGGGATCACTCGGCTTCAGCAATGACTCGTCACCAGCAACCAGGGCTTGAGCCCCTGCAACCTCGGGCGGGCCGCTGACCTCGGCAGTCGCACCTGGTTCCTCCGAGGCCGCTGCAGCAGCATAGGTCCGTGGAAGCCGCAGGGCAATAGGCCTCACAACTGGTGGGAAGGCCGACTGACCCATATCCACATCTGGAAGGGGTATGCGGATCATTATAGCCGGCGGTACCACCTCAGCCTGCATTCCATATATGTACATCAGCCAGCTGGCTTGAAAATTAAAAGAAGTGCTGCAAGTGGGAATCGGAATACTTCCTACCTCAACCGGCACTATATTTAGGCCTCCCAAAGTGGCCTCTGAAGATTATGGCCCTTCTCCCATAGCCGGGTATGATGGCCCGTGCTCGGCTCCCAATAGCCTCGGAGGGCTAAACGTTGGCAGGTCGCTCTCATAAGCTGATGAAGCCCCGGCGTCCTCAGCCTCGGTGTCCGCCATCGGGAACCCCTCATCATCGCCGGAGCCGCCGCCGTAATCAACCTGTTCAGAAGAGGATGACTCTTCTGCTTGTCCTCTGATCTCCAGGACCTGAGCATGAACCGGGCCGCTGAGAGGAGGCCCTCTATCCAGAACCTCCTCGGCGATCGCCATCTCGGGAACATCTATCGGCGAAGTGTCCAGGGGCTGGTCCCTTGGAAGCCCTTGCTCTCCGATGACAACCCCTGCCGAGGCACCAACCTCAGGGAGCAGTGTGGGCCGAATGTCGACTGGAGTCAAAGGACAATAAACAATCAGGACTTGACTGAAATTACAACATGCCACTGAGCTCTACGGGCAAGCTGCAAATTACCTTCTGTTTCTCGATGGGGTGTCGGTGAAGGCAAGTCGCCCTCAACAGAGGTCAAGGGGACTTCCCTCTCTCTCTCTCCAGCGGCAGCTCCGGTTGCCGCCTCCAACCCAACAACGGCAGGGATAGTGCCGGCAGCTACTGAAAAGAAAGATGGTCAGCCTAGGCGGCCGAAACAAGTAAATAAGCCATGCAAGAATAAGAAGTCACCTTCGCCTTCAGGCCCTTGCGCCCTGGAGGCCTCAAATTCAGAAAATGACGGAACCCGAGGAAGGGGAACCGTAGACTCCTCTTCAGCGGCCTTCCTCCGATGTGCCCGAGTAGCACGGGATTCTACCCTCTTGGCTTTCTTAGCCCTGCTGATGGCCTCCCTGACCTGAGACCTGGTCCGCTTTCGCGAGTCCCCAGGGGGTAATGGCGTCGTGGTGGGAGCTGGCTCTGGAATGTTAAAATATGAAGGCTTCTGCGCCTTAGATATCAGCTCCCTACAGTGTCGAGTCGCTCCCGCAGAAAGACGGGCTGCGAAAACACATGAGTAAGAAGATGCACACTGAATATAGGGGAAGCAGCTCCAGGGCTGAAGAAGAAAATAAGCATTACCTGGCATCCCCGTATATCGAGGACTGAGTGGCCAGTAAAGCAATACTGGCGCCTTATCCCGGGAAGCCGTCTCGCGGATCAGCCAGCATACATCACCAATTGTCTCACTTTTCTCCGTCAGTTGGGCCAAATCTTCATGGCCGCAGGAGGACAAGTGATGATATAAGCTCAAGTGGTCGAATCCCCTGCCGTCGACATACTTGAAGGATATTTGAAGCTGATGGTTCCGAATGGCTTCTAACGGACTGTCAACTGAAAGCCCATGAGAATGAAGTAGGGCGAATATCCAGGGGGTGGTGGTGTACAAGTCAGCCCGCCTGTTTTCCCTCCCGATGAAGGTCCGATAAGGATGAAAATGGTCGACTTCCGGGCGCCAGCTCACCATACTAGGAAGGGGTTTTTCCACCGGAAGGGGGATCGTCTGGAGAGCAACCCTCTCACTACTAACCCGGCACAGCCCCCAGAGAGTCTTAATATAATCATCCCTCTGGATCTCTGGCATCTTCGGGTCGGCTCGGGACGACTTGCCCTTCGCAGCTTTCCTGGCTTCTACATATGCCGCCACCTTAGTATTGGACCAAGATTTCAGCCTCTTCAAGTACGCTGGATCAACATCCAGAATGGGCTCCCGCTGGGAGTCTAAAAAACGACGTTCGGCAGCATGCCAGCAATCCTTCCGGAAATTCCGATAAAAGCCCGTTCGTGCATTCCACCACTTGATGAAGTCTGGAGTCACTCGGGGCAGGCGAGCCGGGGTTGGCACCCTGAATGATACATCCTCTCGGCGATGGAAGTAGTCCCACCATCCACGGGCTTCATCAGTAGCCGTCTGACCAGCCCGGTGTCTATTCGGCAGATTGAACCGGGCTGAAGAAGAAGGAATTTGCTGGTCATACCCAAAATTCCGGCTGAAACGGAAAGGATAATACGGCTCCAGCCACAGCAAGCCGCTTTTCCTGAAGACTAGAACACTAGGGCGAATAGACAACGCCCATTCCACCAGTTCCGGCTCCAAGATTGGCATTGCCGCATCCTGTTGACAAGAGGGCTGGAGCTGGCAGCCAAACTCCAGAAATGCAGAACGCCAGGGGAATCTGTTGGAACTGTCGTCAACTTCCCCCGAATGGCGAAAAGCTGGTCCGCCAGTGAAGACGGTTCAGCACTGGAAAATTCGATCATCCGCGGCAAAGGACGATCTGACTGCATTGACCGGGGAGCTGCTTCCGGAAATAGGGTGCAGACCCAGGCATTAAAAAAGTGGAGGGGACCAACTGTCCGTGAATTCCTGGGGATGCACGACTTGTGCAAATCCCCCAACATTTTGTATATAAGGCATAAAGCCACAGGGCACAGGGATAGCTTCGTCCCCCAAGCCATCAAACAAGCAGGGTAAATCGCCTCCGGCCTGATCACCGTCTCATCTCCTTGGGGAAGGGCGAATGAACAAAGCCAATATGTCAAGTACGCAGCACAGTGTGTAACTGCGTCAACTCCCGTGGGATTCGGGCCGGCCTGCCGCCCTCTCCCTGAGACAGCAGGATATGTTGCTTGGCGCCGATCCCTCTTCTTCCGCGCCACCGCTGTCGGAACCACTGTGGGGAAGTCCTCATAGTGCTGTTCCCCACCAAAGAAATATTGAAGCCACGTGCCCATCCGCACGCGCCTCTTCTCACCAGGCTTTCGCGCTTCCCGCGAGTCAAGTGTCAGGCGCAGCAGGGTGCGATACGCCTTCATCAGATAACGATAGGCGAAGCCCGTGAAGTAGTTGCCTTCACCATCTGTCTAGTCCTTCAGCCAGTCTGTGAAGCAAACTTCTTCATACGGCTCTCCATCTATCGGCAGGCCGCTCAGCTGAGAAAGGCTCCATAAATCCAATGAAGTTTCACCTTCTGCAGTGTAGAAAGTATTGTACTCTGGGCAGAAGACTTCAATCATCCCGCAACATAGGCCTCGGGAGATCGGGTATCTATACCGGGAAGCGTATACGCTCTGATAAATTCCGGCGTGCACCAAGATGGGGGCGTATTGCCGCAGCACGAAGTCTGTAAATTCAACCGCACCCGTTCTGAAGGCGTGAGCATCGGTGGCTTTGAGCTCTCCAAACCACCCCACTGAAATTTGATGTTTGAACCGGACCGCCAAGCAGTCCAAAAGAAAAGGCTCGTCCCGGTATCCCCAATGGAGCGGTGCGAGGAACAGACCATATATGGGCTTCTCCCTATCAACGCGGCCGGCGGTTTCATTCCAGCGAGCTGGTGTGTATTGCGGCGCTCTCGTCAGCATCCCGGCCTCAGGGGATAATTCCTGTACTCCGAGCACGACCCCCCATTTCCTGGGTTCCCCGGGGATGTACAAGGGCATACCATAGGTGACTGACTCAGTCAGGCTGTCTCGCTCCGCCAGTAGCGCTCCTTCAGCTCTGCGGACCAGAATTAAATCACGCTTCCCACTAAGGTTGAAGCGCTCGAGGAACGCCATCAGGTGCTTGTCTTTGGGGTGGTCCCGTCTGATGTCGTCCCCTCGGTCATACCTGAATTGGTTGCCGTCGAGGATCAACAAATGGCCGGTGTCGGTTTCTGAGTCCGAGGACTCAGCCACCACGGCTACACGTCGGAGCCCCCGATCAAGGGAATGGACGTTCCCCCATGTCACGGCGACCCGAGATACGGAGGAAGAAGAGCCGGAAGCCATGTTATCTGCAAAACAGCACCCGGAAAAGAACAAACGAGACTCAGAAATTAGTGGATCAAAATAATATTTCTGACAAAATTTCGGCAGCATCTCCTCAGCTCGAGGGTTTGCCAAAAAGAAAGCGGAAGCCGTCCACAAAGGGAGCGGCCCCTAAAAGCAGCCATAGGCATTAAGCCAGGGCCAAATGGGACACCCGAGGGATCTAGCTCCGAGGACAAGTCCTACGAGAAGCCTCCCGGGGCCCGAAGAATGGGTTCAAAACCCAAAGGATAGCAACACTCAACTCACCCGCACACAGGCGAAACCGCCCGAGCCCAAGAGCTACTCGGCGCCGAGGGAAGAGGAGAAAGCGAAATGAAGAGAGAGAAAAATCTGTTGCAAATGAGCAGTGAAGAAGAAAAAACAAAGAAGAAAGCCTTATATAGGCCCCCCCTCATTTTGTTAAAACGGCGCGCCCCGGAGCGCGCCGTTTTAAGCAAATGGCGCGCCGGGGAGGGCGCGCCGTTTTAACCCCTGAAAGGGCCAGGGCGCGCCGGGAAGGCGGCGCCGTTTTAACCCCGAAGGCCCAGGGCGCGCCGTAAAGGCCGCGCCGTTTTAACTCTCGAAGCAAAGGCCGCGCCATTTTAAGCAACACCGTCTGGCTTCCTACCTCGCCGGATCGACATCCGACGTCAGAATTAAGTGCTGGTCGAGCCTCCGTCAGCCAAACGAAGCTCATCCGCAGGCCTTGCCGCATTCCTGCCTCACTTGCACCGCCTACGTCTGGGGGGCATTTGTTGGCACTCAAAACATGATCCTTTGGCAACCAAGCCGCAAAGATGAATGGTACGGCCCACTGAAGCACGGAAGCCGATAAAGATCAACTTATCAAGGGGACCCCTCAAGCTGACAAAGCCCCGAGCCACCTTGAAGGGAACGTCGGGGACTTTACCTCAGGAGAGCCGAAGTGAACCCGCAACCAACCGGCAGCGCGATCAAGCCTGCCCAATGATCCGGCATCGACCTCGTCATGCCGCTACCCCACATCCGTCGCCCGACCAAGGACGACGGTCTACCCAATGACTCTCCTAAGGAGGAAGAATGTCCTCGGCCATCCGAAACAAGGGGGCCAAAGGTTCTGTCAGCAGAAGACCCCGATTACCCGGCACGGGTTCGGCTTCTCGCCATAGTGGGCCCGTTAGTGGCCGATTGATCACCAATTCAAGGTGGAATTGTCCAGGATGTAACGTCATCCTGTAAGGAAGCTTCGAGCACGAGTCCGTCTCAGCCAGAAGCACAAATCACAGTGCCGAAGACTGTGTCAGTAGGACACCCGTGTGCTCGGACCGGACACACACGAAGTCTTGTTTAAGGCCATTCGTCCTATCAAGAGCTTCGTGAACACCCCATCAAGGCCCTTCGATGGCCAGGGCGAGGGGAACAGTCGACGGGAGCTTCCGGAATCATCTCCGGGCCTACCGGACTGACACGCCAAGTGAATAGGTTAAAACGGCGCCGTCAAACCGGCGCGCAAAGAACAAAAGGGGGTGTTCCCCGGCGTCGTCAATTCGGCGCGCAAAGGCCAGATGGGGCCCTTCCCCGGCGCCGTCAACCCGACGCGCAAAAGCCAAATGGGGCCTCTCCCCGGCGCCGTCAACCCGGCGCGCCTCTTCCTGGGGCGCCGTTTTAACCCCAAGGCTATATATAGCCTGTCGACAGAAGAGATCAAGATATAGAAGATCAAGGGGGACCCGATCAAGAGAGGAAGCGGAATCAAAAAGAAAGAAAAGGGAAATAGAAAGAAAGGGGGGAGGTCCAGGGGTGCTTCTTTTCTGAAGGAGTTCCCGGCTGAAGTCCCTCGGCGGCCGCCACCCTCTTCCGCTCGAGCTCCCCGGTGTCGGAGAGGACGATCGACTGCTTCCCTGCCTTCTAGGTGGGTCGTCGTCGTGTTCCTCGTCGAATCTCCCCGCTTCTGGTTTGCTGTATTCACCCCAGGGCTGCAATGTAAATGAAGAAAAGGGGGAGGGGCGATGATACGAGCCTTTCCTCCCCCTTTTTCCTCATCTTTCCTTCTGCCTTTTTTTTTATTCCGTCTGTAATCGTTTCTTCGATTAATGGAAACGGCGGCCGATCGACAACGACGGTGCCGGAATCTACGTGCTCTGCATACACATAACTGTGTCTTCCATGGGATGAATAAAGAGTTGCTCTGATTGATGTTGTATCTCTTCCTCCCGCTCTCCAATCCTCCTTCGAGCGTGCATTTAATGATGTCTCCAACATATGTATATACTCTCGTATAACCGATTTCTCCGACATTGGTTATGCCTTCGGGCTACATGAATCATTCATCCCCCTCCCCGGGGTTCTCTTCCTTTCGAGTTTGATGCAACGGCTGGACTCAGCATTGAATATTTTATGGGCTTTGCGAGCAGAGATGTACTTGTGTGCATATCTCTGTCTGGCCTCCGCCTAGGGAATAAGGTTCTTCACCGTCCCCTTTATGCTCTGTTTCATAGACCAGGGGGATGGGAAGAATCCTTGGATGGCTTCCAGTCGTTCGACGGTGAGCCCCATGTGGGTTTGTTCTCGAATGTCATATATACGTATATGTATATCGATACCCCGGGCTATGCGCCGGCTACATATTCTGCTGGTGATTGACTTGCTCGATCCGTGGGGCTCCATCATTTCAATGTATTTCTAGGCAATTAGCTTGTCTGTCTGGCATCGTCAAGCGAAGTTTCATACTGCTTCCTGTTATGTCATTTGTACTTTGATGGGAGTATGCTATGTAGCATCACTCCAGCATCCGGGGAGGGGGGACATTCCCCAAATCCTGTTTTCACCAATCATTCGGTTGACAGAGGGATCGTCTCTCGATGACAAATCTCCCTGTGGACCACTGGGTGTACAATAATGGGGCTAAGCCCTACAGTTCAGAATCTGCAGTCCTTAACGGACTCGACAGTGACCGTGGGTGGTGTTCCCCTCGTAGGCTAGCCCTCGTGGATTCCTTCCCTGTATGGTCGTCCCGATTCGAGTGTTGTGGTGACTCGGGTCACGTGCCCCTCGTAGGCTAGCCCTCGGGATTTTCGCTCCCATATCGAGTCGCCTCACTCACTCACCGTTACCCACGGACTCGGTGCCCTTAGCAGGCTAGCCCTCGGGGTTTTCCTATCCGTTTGGGTCTGCCGGCCGCCGTTGTGCCACCCGGCTTTTAGGGGTTTACTCCGCCACGTGAGTACTCCCTGCGTCTCCCCGACCATCCTTTGAGATGGGGAGATGCTGCCGAAATTTTGGCTCGAACGAGTTAAACTCGGAACAATCACCTCACGCGAGCCCGTGACTCGGCCTTTAAATGACTCGGCACCGATTCTATGAATAATCAACTTAATAAATTCTCAAAACCATCCAAAACCTCTTAATAAATCTATGAATAAACCAACGAGGCTCCTGTTTCCATGAAGTCGGGTTAATTCGGCGCGTTCATGCGCGATCACGCCTTAAAGCGGCGCGCCCTTCCCGGCGCGGTCTTCCCGGCGCGGCCTTCCCGGTGCGCCCTTCCCGGCGCGACCTTTCCGGCGCGACCTTCCCGACGCGACCCGGCTTCCCGCGCCGTTTTAACAGCCTGCCCCTTTTACCTACGATTCTGACGCCGTTTTAAACCTTTTACCTACGTTCCAGGGCGCCGTTTCAAGCGTTTTAGCCCCTGTCTTTGCACGCACTGCACCGGTTTCGTCCCGAATCGTGTCGTCGCATCATTCTAACCCCTTTCCCACTTATGGGATGAACTCTTGTGTCAATCACAGAAGGATGCAAGTCCCTCAACTAATAATCATCATGTAGTTCCTTTTCCGGCTTCGATAGCCCGATATCTCGGCAATTAATCAAAGGTGTTCCCTCCTCGTGAGGGATGTAATTAACGCCATAACCTTTATGGTATGGCGGACTGCTGGTCCCGACCGAACCTCACATTCGCCCGACACGGGTCAGAATGAGCGCACAATAAAATCGTCACTCATGTGGCTGGCACGCCCGCGTCGTTAATTGATCATTTGACTACCAGTTAGTCAGTTGGTCGATCGACCCGCGAAGGAAAGAAAAAAAGGTCGCGAACACCACCTCCAGCCCTTGTTCCTCTTGTGTTTGTGCGTGAATATGAAGGGAAGAAGGAGGATTCGAAGTTCCTATCAACCCTCTACTGCTGGCTGCGAGTGAAATCAAGATTCAAGCTCATCCGATTCAAGATTGTCAAGAACATCTTCCTGCTGCACAAGTGTTCGATTAAATTCCGAGAAGAGAAAGGGGGAGCTACTACAAGGATAAATCATTCTCTCTTCACACCTTTCATTCTGATTCTTTGAGTTTAAACTTCAGCATACGTTGTAATCTTTATCTCAGATATTTGTGTGTGTGTGGATCATTGTTGGATCCGTGGTCGTGTGTGTGTCGTGATTTATTCGTGAGTGTACGTAGGTCTTCCTAGATCTACGTTTGTGTGTGTGGGTGACTAGTTAGATCCGTTCTGTATCTTGTGTGTGGTTTGTTGGACTTGTGGCAGCGTGTGTTCGTGTTGGTGATCCGGCCATCGGATCGTGTGTGTGTTGTCATTCCGGCCGTTGGACCGTGTGGGAGACTACGTCTCTGTGTGTGTGTGTGTGCTTTGGGGTGCGTCCCCGTGTGTGTGTGCAGGCGTCGTCCTGCGTGTGTGTTTGGAGCATCATCTCCGGTTGAAAATTTATTCCCGAGTGAAGCCTCACCTAGTTTGGTGAGGGGTGGACGTAGGGAGCCCGTCGTGGTCCCGAACCACCTTAAAATCCCTGTGTATTGTGGTTTGCTTTGCGCACTGGTTTGGCTTATTTTGTGTATCCATCTATATGATCGTGTGGGATCGGTGAACTTGAGAGAATCGGTTTAATGGCTAAATCAACTTCATTAATTCTGTTATATGTCATTAACTCCACCGTGTGCACTCGTCTTGTCTCATAGTGTTTGTTGTTATCGAGCTTGCCAGATCAACAGTTTTGGGTGTTTTAATTGTTGTCTCATTGCCTTTGATAAAAGGTCAAGAGTTTTAAAGTAAAATTGTAGTCACCCAATTCACCCCCCTCTTGGGTGTCATTGACTGAGGGACCCAACAATTGGTATCAGAGCTAAGGCTCTTATTTCATAGATCTAACGATCTAGAGTGATCCGGATCAATGACTACCAACACTTACGCCTTGAATTCTCCACCGGTGTTTGATGGTTCCAAGTTTGATTTGTGGTTAGGAAGAATGTGCAGTCTTGTCAACTCATATGACCCTAAGCTATGGAGGCTTATTTCATATGGTCCTTATGAGTTGCCCAAGGACAAGAATCTCTGGACTGAAAATCAAAAGTTTAAACATGATCAAAATTGCTTAGTTTTAAAGTTACTTACTACTGCAGTTGATTCTAATCATTTCCCTTTTGTCTCCCATTGCAGATCCGCGAAGGATATCTTGGATGGCCTAACCAAGATTTGGGAAGAGCATGGAGACCAATGTCTTGTGGCAGGGATGAGTGAACAAAGGAGTGATCAGCCAAGTGAATCAAGCTCACCAAGTGGATCAAGCTCAAAGGTAAATTCTGATTCTGATAATGAAGATGAATTTAGCTATGAAGAATTGTTAAATGAATATGATGAGCTTGCTGAAAAATACAAGAAGTTAAAATCTGAAAACAGAAAATTGAAAAGGAAATATGAAAACACCATGCTTGAAAATGATTCTTGTGATAAATGTTCCGAGTTTGTTAAGTTGAGTGAACTTTTAAAGCACGATGTAGATTGTCACAAAGAAACCATTGCATGCTTAAGATATGAAAAAGAAGAACTTGAAAAAGGAAACTCTTCATGTGATAAATGTTCTAAACTGGTGAAAGAAAATGAAGAATTGAAACAGTTGAATAATGCTATGTCTGAAAGATTGCTTTTTCATGAAAAAGGAAAATCTGTAAATCTTCATGAATCTGAAAGAATGGATGAATTGTTGCAAGAAATTTAAAGTCATAAAACCATCAATGCTACTTTGCATGATCAAGTTAATTCTTGTGAAAATAAGATGACTTCCTATGAATTACACATTTCATCACTTGAAAAAGAAATCTCTAACTTGAATGCTTCATTATCTAGATTTGTGGATGGCCAAAATAACCTGGACAAATTGCTAGGGATGAAAGTAAACTTTCAAAGAGAGGGGCTGGGGTTTAATCCTGTGAATAAAAAGAAATTTGAGAGCAAGACACAAACTTCACTTGTCCACAGCACATGTGCACCCAGCACCTCCAAATCTCAATCCCAGCAATTCACCATGCCGAAAACTCAACCAAATCTGAAAAAGAGTGTGGATGTCCGTAATGTGTATGCTAAAATCATTGATGTGAAACCCCATACATCCAAGAAAAGAAATGTATCTTGCCTCTATTGTGGAAAACTTGGACACTTGATGCATAATTGTTTCATAATGAAAAATGATGATTTGAGAGCTTGTAGAGAACAAGCTAGTTTCAAAAATGCAAAGCAATCATCTACCACAAAATCTTCCATGCATTGTAATCATTGTGGTAAAAGAGATCATACTATTTCACATTGCTGGTTACTGAAAAAGAATTCTCATTCAACACATCATGATCACCCACACAAACCAATAGAACCAATGAGAAAGAAAAATGTGATGCCAAGTACTCTTCTCCATCACTATGGCAAATCAGGGAATATAAAGCATGATTGTTTTCTGAAGAAAAATGATGAATTGAATGTTGTTAAAAATTGGAAATTGCATGCCCAAGTTGCTGCTAAACCACAAGGACCCAAAAGGATTTGGGTACCTAAGAAGGCCAAATGAGAAATCTGTTGTGCAACTGTGCCTTGGGAATGTAAAGCATGAAACTTATTTTCATCATGAAGGTAAGGCACACAGGTCAAGTGGCATAAGTCAGGTTGGAAGAAATATCAAAAATTGAATTTTAAATCAGGTGATATCCCTCCCATTTTTTGCAGTGATTGTGTTATTCCTTGACTCACTTTGTGTCATATAATTATGTGATCTTGCATATGTCCATACATGCATTCCATCTATATTTGTTTACATATTGGTGTGTATATCACATGTCATATAGCATGTCATTTGCATACACCTTCAAGTCATGATCTCACTACATACATAGGTTTTGCATATACCTTCATGATTGCATAAACTTTCACATGCCGTCATGCACTAAAGTTGAAGAATCCACTTCTCAACTAAAATGAATCCATGTTTTAATGCACTGCATTTCTCCTGTCTTCATCACCTCCATGACTGCATGTGGGAATAGGATCTCATTGAACATCTTGCATTCATGCATACATTAAGGGGGAGTAATCACATTCATCATATGAGCATAGTCCTTAGATTCACACATGAGTCATGCACCGTGTCTAGACCTCCCTAAGAGGATGTTGGTTGTTAAAAGAATTTGTCATGCCATTGATAATAAATTTGAATCTTAATTGACAAATCAATTATGTTTGTTCATAAATGCAGATTATACTCCAAATGATGATGGGTTAGTCATGACCAATCTTGAAGAATACCTTGCAAGGATGAAAATGATAAAAATTTTCTCAACTCACCACCAGGAGATAGGAAGTGATCTTGATAGTACCCAAGACATGGTATGAAAAGTGCGCTTCTCAATTAACAAAGGATGGTTCAATGGTGAAAGACTTGGAAGAAGAAGGATTCTCAAGGCAAAGGTAAGAAAGCAAAATCTGAAATATCAACCTCCGTGAGGTTGGCAATTTCAGTGATTGAAGGCTTCCAATCTTGTCTCCTGAACCAAGGTAATTCATCCTTATCAACTCATGCAATGGCCTTTTTGTCACTTGGTGATACCTTTAGATGACAAGTGTTGATTCTAAAAACTTGAGTTGTCATTTACTAGCATGCTGTGACAAATTGGTTGAATCTAGTTTGATGTGATGATCATACTTACTTGATTTAACAAAATGAAAACCTTTAGAGTTGTGCTTGAAGTGGTTGGCTACTGTATGACACTTGAATTGAATTGCATGTCTGGTATATCAAATGGCATTTGTGAAAGAGTGGATTATATCCATTTGGAAGCATTCCCTATGCGTTGAGTTGGGTCTTTGGACTAAAATCTCCGCCTCGTACCAGATCTTGATTGGTTTGTGATTGATTAATTGTTGAATGAATCCTTGAGATGAGTTATGTGACTTGAAAATATGTTTGTGATTATATGATCCATACATTTAACTTTTGGATGAACTCTCATTTCAAAACTTGTAAAAGACCTTTCAAAATCTATTTTTGAACAATTCTGAAATTTCGGTTGCACTGTTTACTTTTGATCATTTATGCACCCTCATTCATAAAGGTCTTGTCATAAACAATGTTTGCTGTTTCATGGATTGAATGTGGATGAACTCAATAGGTTTTCTATCACACTGGCTTGGAAATGAAAGCTCTCATATTCTTTTTGCATCTTATCTTTCATTCTCGTAAAGTTATAGGCTGCATGCATCAGAATCCAATGCATTAGGTGCATTTAGTTCTCTCAAATGAAAAACCAAAAACACACACCTTGCACCCATGTTAATTTCTGCATTGCATTAGCACTCATGCATTCGTCGCACTTAGTTCATTCATTTGGCATCCATTCAATTGGTATCAAATTGACATCACATTGCTCGCATGCATGTCATAATGCATTTGCATAAACTCCCAATGTGTGCTTGTGTGTTATTATATGCTATTCACCCCCATCCTTGAAATTTCTACGACCTTATGCATTCTTGATAAATAATGTTGCATTTGAGTCATTATTGGTGTGCTTCATGTTGTACCCTTTGGGGGGAGTAAAAGTGCATCTATTTAGGGGGAGTTGTATTGTTATGTATTCATGATATTTTCGGTATACATGCTGAATCAAATTCACACAATTCATGCACAAAATATGAAAATGAGTGTTAAAGATAAGGATATGTGAATTTCTTTTCAACACTCTCGAGATGTTAAACTTGCTGCATGTATGTTGAAGAGACAGTTGAGGAAAAAGCTGCCTACCTATCTTTGTTGAAAAATCTGCAATGAAAATGAACGGCAGAGCAATGCTCGGTCTCACTGAGTAAACTGGGCACATGTCACCTGAGACGTGATGTGGTTCATATCTGAAAAGTGTTGACTAGTACCTCTGTTCAAAATGAGGTGAAATGGTTCAGCATTCTGAGTAACCGGGGATTCTGGCATGAGCTCCATGCGTCTACTCGCGTAAAAAGGAATCATTTTGAACCTGATCACTCTTGAAAATTTTTGACTATCATATGATACTGGTTGAGTTGAAAAAAAAATGCAGGTGAAAACTAATTGTGGTAGAGCGTAGCCTCCAATACGCTGTTCTCAAAATTGAAGTGCAGTCTATAAAATGTCTCCCTGTGTTGATCTGAAAATCTAAATATCCATATTAAAACTATCATTTTTCATGTTTCTCACTTACACAATTGAGAATTTGATTTAATATGCATTCAGAAAGTTGATTGACTCCATTAGCAATTACATTAATCTCCTATATGATTGGAAAATCTCCCATGTGCTACACATGTGTATTCTGATTGCCATGACTCTCTTGCATCTTTCCTATACCCATCCCTTCTTTAGTAAGTACGGGGGAGCAGTGTTGCATGTTTATATATGTATCTATTTGTTTGCTTATGTATGCATCTCACATGCCATCACATGCATAAGTTGCATCTCATGCATTTCAAACCACAAATCAAAAATTAAAAATCTGGAAAATACTGAAAACCAAAAAATTGAGTGAACTTCCCATGCTATTTTCTTGCTCGATAAATTCTTGTGCTTGCTTGGCTAATGGGGAGAAAGATTGGGCACAACCGAGTAATCAACATTTGGTATCCTCTCTAGCCAACACTTGGTGTTTCCCATACATTTCATGAACCCACTCATTTATAACTTACTCCTGCTTCATCAGAATTTCAAATGTGGGTTACTATTCCTTGCACATTTCTCATGCTACAATGTGCATCTCCTCTGTTTCTTCATCGTGAGGGAGTATGTTTGGCCTTACCCGGCTTTTTGATAATGTCAAAGGGGGAGAAATATTTCATGTGATTCATGCTTGCTGGATTCATGATTGGGATTTCATGATTGGGGGAGAACAGCATGCCACTTGTTTGTCATCTTCACTAAGATTGTCATTATTCATCACTAAGTTTGTCATCATCAAAAAGGGGGAGATTGTTGCGCTATGGTTTTGATGATAACTAAACTTCATGTGTGATGGAGATTGTTGAGCTATGACCTTGATGATAACTAAACATCATGTGTGATGATAGTGGTTTTGATAATCACACCTCATGTGTGATGATAGTGGTTTTGATAATCACAACATATTGTGTGCTTGATTAGTGGAAAACATCTTCATGATAAATGAACTCACATGTGGCTATCTCATCTTGCAGGTTGCTTTACTAAGTAGGTTGATGATTGAATCAAGCATGCTGCACATTAGTCTTTGGAGGTTTCATGTGAAGACTATGCTTCTCAGTGAAATGGTTGAGTCCTTATGGATATGAAATTGATTGCATGGCCTTGTGTTGTGTAAATGCATAGCCATTTCATTACATGCTCTGTTGAGGATTTCCTCTGGTTATTGTATATCATGAATGCATGAGTGATGGCTCCTAGTCATTCTAATCATATGGCTTAAATGGCTATGCATGAGGATTTCACAACATCTTCAGATTCACAACATCTTCAGATTCATTGGTTTAATATTAACTCGCCTCATGCTAATGCTTTCGTAATCATATTTCATGTCATTTGGGTCTTGGTCTCAAAACTAGCTTCATATGTTAATACATGACCCATATATTTTGATCTTGATCTAACCTCTTGGTTTATCATGTTTTTCAGGATGCAAAATCATTGTTGATCTTCATGGGATTATGGTAACATTTAATCAATTGATTCCATTTGGTTTGATGGAGGTTTTAGTTGTTTTTCAAACTTAAACTCCCTTACAGTCTTCACCATTTTCAATCCAACCATTGGATCTCCCCTCTATAAATTTTATGTTGTAGCTCTGGGAGTCCTCTTTCCAACGCCTCTAGTCTTGCTTCGATCGGAGTTCGGAGCTAGGAGTATTAATTCCCGTCGCCGAAGCGCGCAGAGCTGATTTTTGTGAAGCTGCCTGAAAGGGTCGACCCTTAGGGTCGACCCCTCAAGAAAGGGTCGACCCTTGGGGTCGACCCCCGTGAACCAGAACCAAAAATGTGTCCTGTTTGGGTTCTGGAAACCCAAGGGTCGACCCTTGGGGTCGACCCATTGAATCTGGAAACCCGAGGGTCGACCCTAAGGGTCGACCCCTGTAAAATAGAACACAAAACTTGTTCTGTTTGGCTTCTGTATGGCCAAGGGTCGACTCATGCCCCGAGGGTCGACCCCAAGGGTCGACCCCTACAGATCATTTTGCTGTTTTTGTTGAACCAGAACCTGGTTCTCAGAGGGTCGACCCCTGGGGTCGACCCATGTCTTCTGGACCTTTAGCACAGCTCGAGGGTCGACCCCAAGGGTCGACCCTTTCTGGTCTGGGCGGTGCTGTGAATGTAGACTTTTGGCGTTTCGACCCAATGGTCCAAATACACTTGTTTGGCTGTCCGTAATCCACTCCTAAATAAGTGGATCTTGTCCCTTGGTCGACCATTGACAACCCTTGGCTTATATAAACACTTGTAGAGATTGGAAAACCTAAGGGATTTTTGTATACACTGTTTTCAGGTTTCTTTCTAACCCTTCTTTGTGCAGGTCGCAGCAGCCACCTCCAGCCCTTGTTCCTCTTGTGTTTGTGCGTGAATATGAAGGGAAGAAGGAGGATTCGAAGTTCCTATCAACCCTCTACTGCTGGCTGCGAGTGAAATCAAGATTCAAGCTCATCCGATTCAAGATTGTCAAGAACATCTTCCTGCTGCACAAGTGTTCGATTAAATTCCGAGAAGAGAAAGGGGGAGCTACTACAAGGATAAATCATTCTCTCTTCACACCTTTCATTCTGATTCTTTGAGTTTAAACTTCAGCATATGTTGTAATCTTTATCTCAGATATTTGTGTGTGTGTGGATCATTGTTGGATCCGTGGTCGTGTGTGTGTCGTGATTTATTCGTGAGTGTACGTAGGTCTTCCTAGATCTACGTTTGTGTGTGTGGGTGACTAGTTAGATCCGTTCTGTATCTTGTGTGTGGTTTGTTGCACTTGTGGCAGTGTGTGTTCGTGTTGGTGATCTGGCCATCGGATCGTGTGTGTGTTGTCATTCCGGCCGTTGGACCGTGTGGGAGACTACGTCTCCGTGTGTGTGTGTGTGCTTTGGGGTGCGTCCCCGTGTGTGTGTGCAGGCGTCGTCCTGCGTGTGTGTTTGGAGCATCGTCTCCGGTTGGAAATTTATTCCCGAGTGAAGCCTCACCTAGTTTGGTGAGGGGTGGACGTAGGGAGCCCGTCGTGGTCCCGAACCACCTTAAAATCCCTCTGTATTGTGGTTTGCTTTGCGCACTGGTTTGGCTTATTTTGTGTATCCATCTATATGATCGTGTGGGATCGGTGAACTTGAGAGAATCGGTTTAATGGCTAAATCAACTTCATTAATTCTGTTATATGTCATTAACTCCACCGTGTGCACTCGTCTTGTCTCATAGTGTTTGTTGTTATCGAGCTTGCCAGATCAACAGTTTTGGGTGTTTTAATTGTTGTCTCATTGCCTTTGATAAAAGGTCAAGAGTTTTAAAGTAAAATTGTAGTCACCCAATTCACCCCCCTCTTGGGTGTCATTGACTGAGGGACCCAATAAGAATTAAAACCTTGAATCTGTGAATTGTCTGCTTAATGAGAAAATCTTTGCATGTGAAAAAGAGACAAATGATTTAAAAATTGACTTGTCTAGATTTGTCAAAGGGAAGGAGAACTTAGACAAAATGCTAAGTGTCAGGGTGAACTTTCAAAAAGAGGGTCTTGGATACACCCCGGTCAATAAAAATCTTTTGAACATAAAATGACAACCTATTTTGTTCATGCATTCGACATTCCTAGCACCTCCAAAGCTACTCCTCCCATTTTTCAAAAGAAAAAGAAAACTTCTGAAAATGATTTTACGAAAAAGAAAAATGTCAAACCAACCATGTCAAATAGATTTCAAAAATCAAAGTCTAATGTTGAATGTTTTTATTGTGGTATGTTTGGACATGTGATGGATGATTGTGTTGTCATGAAAGAGGATGACAAACTAGCATGCAAAAAGAAAAATGTCTCATGCTTTTATTGTCACAAACTTGGCCATGTCATGAATGATTGCTTTGTCAAACAAAATGATGATTATCGTGTCATGAATGCTAAGTTGAACTTTCAAAGAAAATTCAGAACTGAACATGCTTCCAATGCTCAAGGGTCTTCATCCTATAAGAGAAACTTGTTCATAAACACTCATGCAAACAATGGAAAGTCATTCCGTAGACCCACATCTCCTTGTTGTTTTCATTGTGGGAAGTACGGGCATGTTATGAAAGATGTTGGTTTTTGAAAACAGAAAATTTCCATGCTTCTAGAATACATATTAGGTCTAATTTTGTTAAATCTAGACCTTTTGAAAATAGAAGATGGAATGGATTTGAAACTTCCTTTACTCCAAAAAAGAAGTCTTTTGGTAAAACTGCTTCTCCTCAATGCCTTTATTGTGAAACCTATGGACATGCTATTGAGAATTACAGGATCATGAAGAATGATGATGTTGTAGCAATGAAAAGGAAGAAAGTATTTGGTGGCAATGCTACCAACCTCTAGGGACCCAAAAAGACTTGGGTGCCCAAATCTGTTGAATGAATTATTTTGGATGCAAGTGTGCCTTGAGCTAAATTAAGAATGAAAGGGGTTCCAATAAAATGGAATAAGACACACTCATATGGTAAAATCCCAACTTTACTCCTTCACTGTCAAACTTGATGATTTTGATGTTTTGGAATGAGATCTTGGTGTGTTCTCATGTTATGCTCTAAATTCTTCACAAGCCACATATGTCTTCAATAGATGAATATTTGGTACATCAAATGGTGGTTAGAGAAGGTTGGATTACGTTCAACTGGATACTTCCACTAAGCGTGATGGTGGTCTTCGGACCTATATTCTCCGCCTAGTACCAAAATTTAGAAATTGAATTATTTGACTTATAAGGAACCATGTGTTTTGAATGAAATCAATTTGCCTTTGATTTGCATGTGCTTTCAAATTGAATTTGAAAACCCTCATTGTTTTAAAAGGGCAAAATTTTTAAACTGTGGAATTGCTTGATCATATGCAACAATTGGTATTGAAATGTGGAAACATGTCTTTTGAAAAAAATCAATTTACCTTGAAATTCTGAAATACCATGTGCGTTCAAATTGATTCTGAAATTCATTCTTGCTTCTAGAAGGTAAAATTTCTGATATGCAGAATTGTTCCTTTGACAGATATTGTTTCTGAACTTGATATGTTGTTCTTGTATTCTGCTATGATGAACATGTCTCATTGGTTGAATGAATCTGAAAATTTTGAGGAATAAGCATGATGTCTTTGCCTACTGAATACTTTTCAATATGAAATGCATGAGTATCTGAGTGAAATTGAGTATCTGGTATATCAAATGGTGTGTTGTGGAAAGGTGGATTATGTCCACCTAGAAGCTCTCACTATGTGTGAGTTGGGTTTTAAAACCTTCACCTCCACCTCGTACCAGAACCTATAAAATCTGTTTAGTTTGTGGATGACACTCTAAGCTCTTGAAATGTTAATGAAAATCTATTTTTGAACATTTCTGAAAATAAGTTGGGTTCACTACTTGATTTTAATCATTTGTGTACCCTTGTTCAAAAAGGGCAAGTCTTAAAAAATAGTTGCTGCTCATTAGTTGAATATGTATGTCTCCTTGTGCATTCTGTCATGATGTTCTAAAATAAAAATAAAAAAAAAAATTTGCATCCTGCATTGCATTCTCATGCTTTTATAAGTTACATGTATTAGAAACTTCATAAGGTGCATTTAGATCATTCATATGAAAAATTGAAAACTTGCATCTTGCACCCATATTGAATTTTGCAATGCATTTAGAACTTTTAAACAAAAATATGACATTCTGCATTGCATTGGCATCTTTGCATATCATTCATATACTATGCATATAAAATGACAAAAAGATGCATATTGCATATTCATGCATATAGAGCATATGCATGTATTTCATGATAATTGCATATCTTGACTCATGAATGCTTGTATGAATGTTTCATGAATCCTTGCATACTTGTAAGTATTTACACTATGAATCTATTTCTTGATCATTCTAAGACCTCACCTCCTTGATAAATAATTTTGCAGTGATTTTATTCATATGTGATACATGTCATATATTAAGGGGGAGGATTTATTTCCGACCGTGCATACATTTAGGGGGAGTCATAGCTATGTCTTGTCGAATTCATTTTATACATGCAAAACAAAAATTTACCCCCACACTCTTGCACATAATGAATTCAATGACTTTCATTGATAAAGATTCAAGAAATTCTTTCCAACACTTTAAAGGGAACGTGAATCTCTACATGGACATTAAAGAGTAATCATGAGGAAAAAGCTGCCTACCCCACAAAAAATTCAATAAGTGGAATGTGGATCCGAGTAACCGAGAATCCCCCCTGAAACAAAGGAGGAAACTCGTGTCGAAAGGAGAAATAAAAATCCATTTGTGTGACGAATCCAAGTAGCCGGGAATCCCCATTGAGACATGAGGAAACTCGCGCCGAAAGGTGAAGTCTTTTAAAAGAAACAAAATAGGGGTTGTGCGAAGCTACCGATAGTCGAGAATCTAAAGTGAAAGTGTAGAGAGGAGATTACCTTCTAGTGTTCTTTAGAAAATCTGAAAATCCATATGTTTTGAAGCTCATTAGTCATTGCCTCACATTTCACATGGGCATTCTTATGATGTATGTATCTTATGAATTTGCCTACATTCATGGTTTATGTAGTACTTCTAGTTGTGTATGCACAAATCTCTTAGTTATGCTTCATGCCTTACATTCTTGAATTTGAATCACATGCTCTTTTGTTAACCCGTGCCTCATTTAGGGGGAGTTACTATATGTAATATTTATGTGCATGACGATTGTGCTTGTGTGCTTGCATGTTCATGCATTCCCCTTAAGTCTAATTCTGAGCATAAACATTACTTTTGAAGGATAGAAGTCATCATGTGCATAACTTCATATCTTGCATGATTGGCATTCACTTAGTGCATATTCATTGCATTTGAAAGATGACGCACATCATGTACATATTTACATATTTGCATATTTGACATTGTCAGCATTCATATAGGTCATTCATGATATCATCTTGATCAAATCCATACTTTTCAATAATTGGCACAGTTCATTTTGAAATGCATATTCTGAACACTTCATGTTGTATAAATGCCAAAATGAGTTCAACCAACAAATGGTATCATGATCAACAAATGCTATCTTTGAGGCTCTCTCTCTTCGAGAATTGAAATTACGTATGTTTGTGCCTCTATCTTGATCAACACTTGGTATCATATATTTAAGCCCCTACTTAACATCGATTGGCCTTTAAATTGGAAACTTATCATTTGGCCTCACATGTTCATTTTATGTCACATGCTCCCTTGTCTTTTTGTAGATGACAAAAAGGGGGAGAATGATTGGTGTGTGCTTAATGGTGTATGAATGTTGTTGTCTTGGGGAGAATGTGAGAAGTGGTTATGCTCAATGTTTGCACATGTTTGTAAAATCTGTATTATCACACACATCGTTTTGTCATCATCAAAAAGGGGGAGATTATTGTATCCCATAGTTCGTGCTTGGTTTCAATGATATCAAAATGATTGTGTTTGTGTGTGTATGTGTTTCATTGAGCAACATGTTTTATATCTTGATTTGATGAGTTGAAAAATGGAGTCAATGTTTACTCTTGAAAGCCATGTGAACTCTCGGTGTTTAAGGAACTAATGTTATATTTATGTTGGTTTGTAGGAACACAACTTCATGGCTCATACCTGGAATCTTAAGGAGTCCATCAATGAAGCTCTTCTTCTTAAAGGGAGTTAACTCTGTTCATGTTTGAAAGTTATATGAATGATTTGTATTTAAGGATCTCATGCCTTGAATATTTTGATTTGCAGGATCAAAGTCCATGATTCACGTTTTGGAACTCAAAGGAGTGCATCAATGAAGTTCTTCTTCAAAAAGGGAGTTACCTTTCTCATTGAATTGCATTTCATCTTTATATGATTCATACATTTCATCAAGTAAGGTTTCAAGTCTTGATTGGGGTATTTCCTTGTATTTTCCTCTCAAGGCTTATGGACAAGAAATATACTTAGCATATTTACTTGAATCTTGATGAATGTGATTTTATATCAATGTTCCTCTTGGGATAATGTTTCATGAATGTTAGCTCTTAATCAACAAGAATGTCATTTGAATGAATGTGGTTCCATGATATTATGCATGCTTTGCATTTGGCATATTTGTTAACACTTGTGTGATGAAGCATTTTGATGTTGAAGATTTGGTTGATTCAAGAAAGTGATTGAATGGTTGAGCCTTCATGCCTTTGTATTTGAGATTCATGTTCATCATATCAAAATATTGTCATATGGTGAATATATTTTTGATGGTTGAATTGAGAAGTTAATTACATGCTTGAATGTGTTTAACGATGAATTTTTATGTTAACCAGTTCCAAGAGTTGAAGCTTGGTTCATGAGTTTTGATTATCATCTAACTTCTTGGTTTATCATATTTTTACAGGTTCAAGGATGATTTTTAAACCCTCTCATATCAAGTGGATGATGGTAACATCTAACCATTTCTATGCTAAGTTCCGGGTCGTTTTCATGAACATCTTTCGTGAGGTTGCATTGCATTGGAAGTGTTTTATGCATCCTTAAAATGAGATATTTGAGCCTTTACAATGTGCTTAATATTTTCTCATAAATCTTGTTGAAATGTGGTTTAGATGGTCTTAATACTTTGTGGAATTCATGGTAATTAATTCTTGATTTTTGAAAAAAATTTCGGCATTTTATCGGGGCTAAAACCGCTTTTTTGACCCTCTGCTGAAGGGGTCGACCCCTGGGGTCGGGGTCGACCCCCCCTGGGCTGGTGCCCAGGCACCTGCATGGGTCGACCCCAAGGGTCGACCCCCACTGCAAGGGTCGACCCCAAGGGTCGACCCCTGTAATCTTGGTTCATTTTTTGGCCCCGGCAGCACCCTGTTTGCCGAGGGTCGACCCCAAGGGTCGACCCCTTCCGGACTGGATTTGTGAAAGTGTTTAAAACCCATTGAAAACCCTATCAAACATTACCATACTACCCCCTATTAGTTTCTATTGTTATTAAGGTGTTTTTAACATGTATTAGGAGGGTTTTATGAGTCTTTTCCCCACCCCTTGAGTTGCTTATATAAGAGTTACGAATTTGGGAGTTGATTAACCCTAATGCTCATTTGTTCATTCGTGTAGGTGAAGAAAAAGGGAAAAACGTGGTGGAGCTTTTCCAAGGAGGATATCATCTACATCCGTGAAGATCTGGAGCTCGTGGAAGAAGAAGAAAAGGAGCGGATCGAAGAGAGGATCAAGAGGACGTAAGAATCGTCTTCATCCGGCTTCCCTCCAACTCGTGGTTCAAGGAACATCATCAACCGACCTTGGAAAACAAAGGGGGACTACTTCTATGTCTTCTATCAGTTCTTTGTGATGTGTTCTATGATCTATATTTTGGGTTTGAGCATGCTTGAATATTTGTGTTTAGTTTTTGAACACTAGAGATATTTGTGTGTGTGACCGTTTGTGTATACGGTCGTGTTTGATCGCCTGCATGCGATCGTGTTTGTGTCATTGTGCTGCGGTTGTTGCAGCGTGTGTGTGTGTGTTGTGATCCGGTCGTCGGACCGTGTTTGTGTGTGTGTTGTGATCCGGTCGTCGGATCGTGTGTGTGTTGTGATCCGGTCGTCGGATCGTGTATGTGTTTGTGATCCGGTCGTCGGATCGTGTGGGAGACTTCGTCTCCGTCTGTGTGTGTGTTGGGGCGTGTCCCCGTGTGTGTGCGGGTGGCGTCCCGTGTGTGTTTGGAGCGTCGTCTCCGTTTGGGGATTTATCCCCGAGTGAAGCCTCACCGGGTTTGGTGAGGGATGGACGTAGGGAACCCGTCGTGGTCCCGAACCACCTTAAAAATTCTGTTTCTTGTGGTTTGCTTTTGTGGATGCGTGCTCAAGTGTTTTTATTGGTTGAATGTTCGTGTGTGAACGGTGAGATCGAGAGAACCTAGTTATCGTGTTTAGCTAATTCCTCAATCTTATCAATCTTGTTAATTTCGCTGTGCGCGAGTTTATGTTTTCAAATGGTCATAGTTTTTAGTAGAAGGATCTATTCACCCCCCCTCTAGATCCGTGTTCTTGCACTTCGGGACCCAACATTAACATTAGAACGGACCGGCCTTAATCAAACTGGTTTCTGGACCGGTTCATGGTCAGACCGGTCCGACCGGCCGGTTCGGTCCGGTTCTGATAACACTGCTAAAAATTCGACTCGACTGGACCCAGGGGCCGGGCTCAAACTTTGAGTTCGACTTGCGGGTTGCCCCGACCCATTCTTTTTTTTTCTCCTTTCAAATTTTAAAAATTACTTAGTTAAAATTATGTTAATTTACTTAATTAAAAAATTAAAATTCTCTTTTCAAATAAATATATAATTAATATCAAAATTTTAATTAATTTAGTGAGATTATAAATTTTATATTATTAAATATATTATTTTTATTATTTATTATTTAATTTTTTAGACCGGATCTAGCCTTAATCATACTTTATATTTTTGAGTTATTTAGACAAACTTTTGAACCTTTCATACCTTGGAGTATTTTACTTACTTTACGAAGAGTCCTTCTTTTATGTTAGCTTGCTCTGGAGACCTCCATCTTTTACTTCAAGGGAGATGAATCAACTTTTATCTCTCATCATATGCCCTGAGGACCAATTGACACAGTGCTAATTTTTATGTAGAGCTCCAAGGCATTTATTCAAAAATAAGATCTCAAGAGTTGATTTTTGGTACCTAAGTGATGTTGGGTCTAAGAGAGTTAGTGGCATCAACAAGTAGAGATTTTGGCACTCATTTTATCTTTTTATTTTGAACATATTTTTTAATGACACAACCTCTAGCAAAATAACCTTTTCTATCGCAATAGTTGCAAGTGATAAATAGAACACTTGAAGTGGATGCTTCTACAAAAGACATATTCTTGATTTTTATTTTTGTGTTGGGATTATACTATATACCTTCTTTATGAAAAAAATCAACAAATGAATTAAACATAGCATCTAGATTATCCTTCCGTGTGACAAATTTAGTAAGATCTCTTTTTGAGTTTTCAACCTCAAATTTTTAAAAAATACATCTTGTCTTGAAAGCTAGAGATTTTGAAGTTTGTAGATTCAAGTTTAACTTTTGAGATGACATTTTCATTTTTAAAATCTTCATTTTTAAGTTACAAATTTTTCACTCGTTCATCAACAATCAACTCATCAAGAGTAACATGCAGAACTTTCTTCGAAACTTTATTTTCATATTTCAATTTTTTATACTTTGAGTATAATTCATTCACTATAAAAAATGAGACTTTTACCTACGTTTCTAAACGTAAGTATAGATTCAAGAAACTTAAGTAAAGTCTTTACTTACGTTTCTTTGTCCCACGTTGAAAATGACGCTTGCCTACGTGACTATAAGTTATACCTATGTTTTTATGAAACATAGATATAGATCAACTTATACCTACGTTTTAGAAGCATATAAGTAACTCTAAGGAACCGTAGGTAAAATTCATCTATATACACGCATATAAGAGGATATACTTATGGTCTAGAAACGTAGGTGTTACCCTTTGCCACATGTTGAAGGAAACGTAGGTTTGGCTTTTTGTCAAGTAATGGAAGAAACGTAGATATTACTTTTTGCCACGTAGTGGAAGAAACGTAGGAATAAGTATTAACATCAATTTTTTATAAATGTGAGAAAAAGAACTAGTGTCAATTAAAAGAAAACGCAGGTAAATTCTTTTTTTTTTACATACTCATTATGTGCTCATATTACACATGTATACATTCATGTAATGTTTCTACATTTATGCACTCCACATTCAACACAACAATATCAACAAAAAAACTCCATCTAAACTCCAATATCAGTACATCAATATAAATAAAGAAGTTGTTACTACATATTACTTTTATTTTAATAAAAATAAGTAAAATAACTAAAAATTACCAAATACAAATATTAGTTAAGAGAGGAGTTGATCACATCCCTAAGAAAATTATAATTAGAAGATATGTTTAGTTCTCGAAGAATACACACCAAACAAATTGATGAAACATTATCTAATAGAATTAGGAAAAAAAGCGAAAGTCCAACACGTGCAGCCATAAGAAACTAACTATTCACGTAGTGTATCATCTCTCAGTGCAACAACAACTCTAGTCTTCTCTACTACTTCTGTACAATGTGTCCCTCATTCTCTATCTTTGATTGAATATGTCTCCACCTGAATTTGGAGTTCCAAAAAAAAGAGGAATAGAAAATCACACTCATTAAAAAAATATTATTAAATAATGTTCTCAAAATTGAGCAAACTCAGGTTGCAGAAGCAACAAAAAGAATAAAAAGCTAGCAAAATATCAACAATCTACTAGCTCTTATGAAATGAAGATACTCCCCACTTGTATATCACTCTTGTATTATAATACATTAGTAGTATCACCCACTTTCAAAACAAAAAAAATGAGGATACCCCCACTTTTTTATTAAAAGAAGTGAACATTTGTTGCGTTCGTGGTCAACGGGAATAGCATAAAAGGTGTCACACAAGAAGAGAAGAATAATGAAGCTTTCTAATCATCGTTAGGAATCAGGAAATGTGAGGACTTGCATGTGTGATTAAATGACAGTTATGTATGATATGTTCTTCACATGTGATTTGTAAGTGTCATCGATAAAAGTCTACTATACCTACAAAAGAATGGAGGAGGAAAATCTGAAATCAGATATATTTTTTTTTGTCCTTCGAGATAAGATCGTCAAATATTTTTATCCTTCAAACTACTTTTTTATCAGAGAGAAGTACGAAGAGCAAAAGTAACGAACAACTAAAAATGGGCATAAAATTTCTGGATGTGGAGTACATGTGAAAATAACAACTCCATTCGTCACATGATGATTTTATCTTTATCACACTCGTAACAAGTCCATTCGTCACATGCTCCCCATCCAGATCTAACATTTTGACCCTCTTCCCCTGTAAATGTGATGTATTTATTGGACAGTATAAAATCAAGACATTATTTTAAGAAGTGTTGAAAATATGAAAGGTCTTTTTCCAAATTTTTTAGGTACATGTGCAAAATCGAATTTAGATCTGAGTATAACTGATTGGTCTTCGTGGGTATGAGACAGCAGATATTAAGGGAGGGGGGGGGTCTTCATTGACCATTTAACGTAAAGGAGACATGGTTGATTTTGAAATCAAAGTGTGCACAAAAGTGAGCTTGCATCTTAGGAGAGTGAAACAATGAGCAGTTTAGGGATGAAAACCATAAATGGGGGGTGCATAGTTGCAACTTGCAACCATCACACCACTTCAACCGGGCCTTCCAAGAGTAATAGGAGAGAGAATCACTTGCAAGCATTTCCGAAGAGCCACTTTATAAAACAGGAGTGTACGAGGACAAAGACAATGTGACGAAAGCAATGATGTTGGAAGGAGAAGTCCCTCCTCAGTGAGGAAGGCCGACCATGCATCCACCTCACTTATCTGTCTAAGATATAAACTATGAGTAGAACATAGATTTCCAAGTGATCAAAACCTACCACTAGCTATCAGCTAAAGAATTGAATATCAAATCCCTCCCAGGTCAATATTCACCCATGACCCATTTGTGACTCCAATCAACCATGTCATAGTTCCTCGCAAGGTTTGAAGGGATTAGACCTATTATTGCTTGGTGCGAAATCCCTGATCTCAATACTCGAAGACTCCCTACTGTTAAAGGTCGGATCTCGAAACTTGTGACTCCTATTGTTTGGTTGTCCCATAAGTCGGGTGTCCAATTTCCATGGGTTTTGCTGGAGCTCCTTTTTATCTTTGGGGGGATCCAATTTCCAGAGTTGTAACTTGACTATATAAATCATATATGTATGCTAGAAATTGTTGCAACTACATAGAAACTCGAGTTACTTTTCGGAGAGGGGGAAATTCGTGACCCATCGCTTCACGGCCCAAGAACCCACTAAGACACGCTCGGCCCAGTAAGTGATAGCCCACCTCTGCACCTAATGCCCACTTATAAGAATCCCGAGAGTCAAGGGCCCAAAGCCCTATATAGCATCGGCACGGTCGATCATGCAGAGGATTCCCCTTAGCTCGGGAGGAACCCTAATGCAGCACTGACCCAAGCCAACGGAAGGCCACCGAGGTAACTCCCTTAGGAAAGTTCGGGATAGGAATAAAACCTGACGATCTTGGCCCCCTGAAAGGGATAACCCTTATCCAGGGGAAGAAAGACCAGCGGCAGGGTCCCCTTTTTCACTCAGGGAAAGCCTATTCAAGCCAGGCATTCATCCCATGCAACTGAAGGCGAATCTCCCGTGAACGCATGAGTAGAGAAGACAGAAGAGCTAAAGGAAGAGCAAGAGTCCTTCAACGGTAAGAATGCGCACCAGAGGGCGTAACGTCCCCACTCAACAGCCCCGCTGGGATCCCCGCAAAGTCAAAGAGGGAGTTCGCAACTACTTAATCGTAGGGATCTCCCCCCGACGAGGGAAGCTCAATCCTAGTCACTCAACCGGTGAAGAGTGACCTCGTGCCCCAGTTCTCCCATATTTTCCTGCATTCCGCTCTTCCCCGCATTGACTTAAGTATCCCAGGATTTTTCCTCGGATCCCAATCCCAAGCTCTTGATCTTGCTAGTGTGTGTAGACACCCATTTTATGCTCGTAAGTTGGGTCGATTTCTTATCCGCTTTATTGATGTCCCGGATTGTCCTTGGTCATCGGGTTATTTCTTGGTGGATTTTTTTAAGCCTATTTTTCACCCTTTGTGTTCATTTCCAAAGCACAACAGTCTAGCCAGTAAGGCCAGGTCGTGGTTGGACAACCGGCCATGTCCTTCAGGTCGCGGTTGTGCTACGGGCCGCGTCCGTCTTGATCCTATCGACCTATTGCTTTGGTCTGTCGGCCGGAAGCTTGGTTCAGTCGACCGATACCCTACTGGAAGCCTAAGTCTGTCGACCTGGCACTGGTTTTCTTCTTTGACTTGCTCGTGGTTTGGCGTTCAACCGCGTTCATCAAGAAGGCAGTCGCGCGATCGACCGCGATATCATAAGAGTCCTATTCTTGACCGAACTTTGATTCTCCAATCGTGGGGGCCCTAGAGTCCTATTTCTGATCAATGATAGGGGCTTGTTTTGATCCTAGAAGGTTTCTGGAGGCCTTAGGGTCATTATCCAATCGAGTTTTCATCAATTTATCGCTCTAGGACTCTAATTTCTAGGAATTATCCCTGATCTCTGAGTTAGGATTTCTAGATCTCTATAAATACCACCCCAAGCCCTAGGGTTGGGGAAGATGACATCTGGAGTTGGCCACAATGTGACGACCCGGATTTCGGATACCAGATATACCCGGTAAGACTACCGAATACACCTGATACCACATGGAACCCGCGAGGCCTCCCAAGAGCGGTAAAGCTCCGAAGGGAAAAAGGATTGTCGTGTAGTACATTGAACTGAAAGATATAGCAGCAAGCAATTAAATTTCATTAGATCGATTTGCTAAAGTAACAGAAATAAAATTACATTTTAATTAACAGATTTTAAATAATTATATACTAGAGTCAAGTCCAAAGTTAAAGACAGCAGTCTAGCAGTATAGTCGACAGAAAGAAAAGACGTACCAAGAAGTCGGGGGAAGCCCGACGGAGGTACCAGCTGGCAGCTACGACTCGAACTCCAGGACCTGCGGAAGCAGAACGAACACATCACCCCACCTGAAAAGTAGGGGTGAGCCTCGTGTCACTGACTCAGTAGGGGTCACGCGGATCCCCACTGAAAAACACGCAGTAACACGGAACAACAGGAACAACAGCGAGGAACAGCACTAGAAAGCTGTAAAAGAAAGGGAAGCAGGAGTAGGGAACAGGTAAGGACGAGGGGAATAACCCGAACAGGCAAGCAAGCCTAGAAAGGGAAAGAGGAGTAGGGAGCAGCAAGGAAAAGGGAAAAAGCCAAACAAAACACCCCAACCTACACCTACAACATGCATGCAAAAGAAGGCCTAGAAAAGACCTAGACAGGCACAGGCAACACGACCGGAGCGTCGTGCACCGGACAAGACACAGACCTCGAGTACAGCCACGGAAAGGCCAACCCGGACATGTCACTACAAACCCCACAAGTGTCTCGACTACCCACCGATCGCGGCTTACGCGAGCCCGGCCGAGTCGCAGACCCACGCGGAAACATAGGTACAAGTACTAGTCAGGGTCACGCCCGTCGGCGTCAGTCCTCTGCCCCTGACCACGTTTGCACACACTGGCTCCTGCCTAAAGCCAGGCCTCTAGCTAGTTTTCTCCCCCCGTAGGACGCTACGGTAACCGCAGGAGCCAACGGAAACTAGCTTGCAAACCGTATATCGGGGTCACCCCTCGACTGCAGGACGTCTAGGGCGACGCGAGGAGGAAGCTCGAAACGCGGCGCTGAAGTACAGACAGTCGAACATGCACTGTCACCCGTACCTCACACACCGAAGGCAGCACAAGAAACTGCCGACAGACTCGGAAACGTAGTCTTAGCCTTCATAGGAACATCGACCGACATCCACGGGGAAAGCGGCCAGACCACGGGAGCAACAGACATCACCCTAACATAGACAGACACGAACACACAGACCTACCCCAAAACAACCCCTAACATCACCTAGAACGGACCCACAACACACGGCCGCACACCGAAAAGCCCAACGGTCATCACGGCCACAACAGGACTGTAACGGTCTAGCACAGGCGCGTTACACGAGCCTGACGCACCAGGGCGGGCGCGTCAGAGCCAACACGCTCGAACCCAAAACGCGAACAGCGTAATGCACGACGGCAGGAGCGTTACGCCAACCTAAAGCACGAGGGTAGGCGCGTTACGCCAACCGACCCAACACAGTCAAAACAGGGTGTAACGGCCTGGGGCAGGCGCGTTACACAGCCTGACGCACCAGGGCGGGCGCGTCAGGGGGACCGACTCAAATAGCCAAACGCGGTCAAACAGAGTGCAACGGCCTGGGGCAGGCGCGTTACACCACTCTAACGCACTGGGGAGTGCCGTCAGAGCAACCGCCTCAAACACAACACATAAGGCACAATGGCTGTGACGCACCAGCCGGGATGCGTCAGGGGAGTGTAACGGTCAGGGGCATGACCGTTACGCTCACTCAGCCACGAAAAATTTAAAGCGAACAGACTCTGTGACGGTCTGTCGTAGGGCCGTCAGGGACTGTGACGGTCCCTGGAACGACCGCTACACCAGTCACGGCGGGAAAATAGTGGAAACGCCAAATCGGGCCGTTCCACGCCCCATTCACGCCGAAGCGCAGGGGAAACAAAGGCAAACCATGGAAAATAACATCTGGATGCTAAAAAGTCCACATGCATGTGTTAAAATGCACGATCGAGGCGATTTTAACGAATCGACCCAAAACGGGTCACCGAGGTTCCCGGACTCCTACCGGCCTCGAATGACAACCGATCGACATGAAACTAACATGAATGGGATCCGGACATCCCAGCGGTCATTTTGACACTAACCATGCCGCAAATGGTTGCCGTTTTCCAGCGAACCCTGAAAACCCCAAAAATGATGGTTTTCACTCAATCGGCCCGATCTCCCCCGATCGAGCACCAAACTACGCACAGAAGCAGGGAAAACGTGCAGAACGAAGTGGCGGTCCATCTCCTTACCTCCACCGAAGAAATTATGTCCCGAAGGGACTAAACCATGCCGAAAACCACTGAATCACGAACGACGCCCTCCCGAAATCCACCGAGGGATCGCGCCCGTCACGCTCCATCCGCTGCTCCTTCCCGCGAACCGATCACTCGAGCACGTCCACGCCTCAGTCAGCTCCGCAACGGTGCGCGCCCCGCGCCGAACGGACCAGAGACGGGAGAGAACGGAGTGAGATAGCGTGAAGTTGAAAATGAGCAGGAGAGATAGTGGAATTGAATTTATAGAAAGAAATTAAGAAATTTTCCTACTTTTCGAAAAATCCGATTTTTGGCCCGGTCTCAGAAAAATACACAAAAATAGTCAAAATGATCGGCTCGAAGAGTATAACGCCACTGTATCATCCACGAGTCGATGAATTGAGAAATAAACTCACCGCATGGTTCCGTAACTAGTACGAGAGAAAAACCCACACGGATCATAAAACTCAACTCGGGAGCTACAAAAGCGATCTAAAACTCCCCGAAAAGGATCTGAAAGACCCAATAAAGATCCAACAAAGATCCGGGACATTACATCCTCCCCTCCTTCAAGAAATTTCGTCCTCGAAATTCAAGGACTAGCAAGGGTAAGCAGGGAAGAACAACTCGACAATACAACCACAAAACGACATGAACCACGAGAAACAACAGCAAGACGGCAGCACTCGCAGGATTCCGGCTCCGTACAGGACACAGAACCACGGAATACCACTGCAAGCAGGGTCGCATCAAGGCATAACAGCAGCTGATCACACGACTTCCAGGGAACGAGTCATGCATCGAGCAGCTCACCGAGAAAAGACCCACGACAGCAATAAATGAGAATCACGAAACCTAACGCCATCTGAAGACTGTACTGGACTTAAGGACTCTGAAAACTGTATATCTGAGATTCCCATGTACTTTACACAACAACGCTCTGATACCAACTGTGACGACCCGGATTCCGGATACCAGATATACCCGGTAAGACTACCGAATACACCTGATACCACATGGAACCCGCGAGGCCTCCCAAGAGCGGTAAAGCTCCGAAGGGAAAAAGGATTGTCGTATAGTACATTGAACTGACAGATATAGCAGCAAGCAATTAAATTTCATTAGATCGGTTTGCTAAAGTAGCAGAAATAAAATTATATTTTAATTAACAGATTTTAAACAATTATATACCAGAGTCAAATCTAAAGTTAAAGACAGCAGTCTAGCAGTACAGTCGACAGAAAGAAAAGACGTACCAAGAAGTCGGGGGAAGCCCGACGGAGGTACCAGTTGGCAGCTACGACTCGAACTCCAGGACCCGCGGAAGCAGAACGAACACATCATCCCACCTGAAAAGCAGGGGTGAGCCTCGTGTCACTGGCTCAGTAGGGGTCACGCGAATCCCCACTGAAAAACACGCAGTAACACGGAACAACATGAACATCAGCGAGGAACAGCACTAAAAAGCTGTAAAAGAAAGGGAAGCAGGAGTAGGGAACAGGTAAGGACGAGGGGAATAACCCGAACATGCAAGCAAGCCTAGAAAGGGAAAGAGGAGTAGGGAGCAGCAAGGAAAAGGGAAAAAGCCAAACAAAACACCCCAACCTACACCTACAACATGCATGCAAAAGAAGGCCTAGAAAAGACCTAGACGGGCACAGGCAACATGACCGGAGCGTCGTGCACCGGACAAGACACAGACCTCGAGTACAGCCACGGAAAGGCCAACCCGGACATGTCACTACAAACCCCACAAGTGTCTCGACTACCCACCGATCGCGGCCTACGCGAGCCCGGCCGAGTCGCAGACCCACGCGGAAACATAGGTACAAGTACTAGTCAGGTTCACGCCCGTCGGCGTCAGTCCTCTGCCCCTGACCACGTGTGCACACACTGGCTCCTGCCTAGAGCCAGGCCTCTAGCTAGTTTTCTCCCCCCGTAGGACGCTATAGTAACCGCAGGAGCCGACGGAAACTAGCTTGCAAACCGTATATCGGGGTCATCCCTCGACTGCAGGACGTCTAGGGCGACACGAGGAGGAAGCTTATAACGCGGCGTTGAAGTACAAACAGTCGAACATGCACTGTCACCCGTACCTCACACACCGAAGGCAGCACAAGAAACTTCCGACAGACTCGGAAACGTAGTCTTAGCCTTCATTGGAACATTGACCGACGTCCACGGGGAAAGCGGCCAGACCACGGGAGCAACAGACATCACCCTAACATAGACAGACACGCACACACAGACCTACCCCAAAACAGCCCCTAACATCACCTAGAACGGACCCACAACACACGGCCGCACACCGAAAAGCCCAACGACCATCACGGCCACAACAGGACTGTAACGGCCTAGCACAGGCGCGTTACACGAGCCTGACGCACCAGGGCGGGTGCGTCAGAGCCAACATGCTCGAACCCAAAACGCGAACAGCGTAACGCACGACGGCAGGAGCGTTACGCCAACCTAACGCACGAGGGCAGGCGCGTTACGCTAACCGACCCAACACAGTCAAAACAGGGTGTAACGGCCTGGGGCAGGCGCGTTACACAGCCTGACGCACCAGGGCGGGCGCGTCAGGGGGACCGACTCAAATAGCCAAACGCGGTCAAACAGAGTGCAACGGCCTGGGGCAGGCGCGTTACACCACTCTGACGCACTGGGGGAGTGCCGTCAGAGCAACCACCTCAAACACAACACATAAGGCACAATGGCTGTGACGCACCAGCCGGGACGCGTCAGGGGTGTGTAACGGTCAGGGGCATGACCGTTACGCTCACTCAGCCACGAAAAATTTAAAACGAACAGACTCTGTGACGGTCTGTCATAGGGCCGTCAGGGACTGTGACGGTCCCTGGAACGACCGCTACACCGGTCACGGCGGGAAAATAGTGGAAACGCCAAATCGGGCCGTTCCACGCCCCATTCATGCCGAAGCGTAGGGGAAACTAAGGCAAACCATGGAAAACAACATCTGGAGGCTAAAAAGCCCACATGCATGCGTTAAAATGCACGATCGAGGCGATTCTGACGAATCGACCCAAAACGGGTCATCGAGGTTCCCGGACTCCTACCGGCCTCGAATGACAACCGATCGACATGAAACTAACATGAATGGGATCCGGACATCCCAGCGGTCATTTTGACACTAACCACGCCGCAAATGGTTGTCGTTTTCCGGCGAATCCTAAAAACCCCAAAAATGACGGTTTTCACTCAATCGGCCCGATCTCCCCCGATCGAGCACCAAACTACGCACAGAAGCAGGGAAAATGTGCAGAACGAAGTGGCGGTCCATATCCCTACCTCCACCGAAGAAACCGTGCCCCGAAGGGACTAAACCATGCCGAAAACTACCGAATCATGAACGACGCCCTCTCGGAATCCACCGAGGGATCGCGCCCGTCACGCTCCATCCGTTGCTCCTTCCCGCGAACCGATCTCTCGAGCACGTCCACGCCTCAGCCAGCTCCGCAACGGTGCGCGTCCCGCGCCGAACGGACCAGAGACGGGAGATAACGGAGTGAGATAGCGTGAAGTTGAAAATGAGCAGGAGAGATAGTGGAATTGAATTTATAGAAAGAAATTAGGAAATTTTCCTAATTTCTGAAAAATCTGATTTTTGGCCCGGTCTCAGAAAAATACACAAAAATAGTCAAAATGATCGCCTCGAAGAGTACATCGCCGCTGTATCATCCACGAGTCAATGAATTGAGAAATAAACTCACCGCAGGATTCCGTAACTAGTACGAGAGAAAAATCCACACGGATCGTAAAACTCAACTCGGGAGCTACAAAAGCGATCCGAAACTCCCCGAAAAGGATCCGAAAGACCCAATAAAGATCCAACAAAGATCCGGGACATTACACACAAAGTGCTGCTACATTTTGGGCTCATCTTCAACCAGGGATTCGCGTGCCATCCCCCCCGCTGGTTTTCCCGGTATTCTTCCTCGTTCTCTGTTTTTCATAGTTTTCTCTTGGGTTCTCTTTTTTCTCTTTGCATCTTAGCTTTCATATTTCGAGTTTGCATTAATCACTACATAGCACACACTCACCTAGCATCTTATGGATCCTCAAAGAGGGGTTAAAAATCACCCAACCTCCCAGGTAAAGGTCCCTCCTTTTATGCATTTTTCATCTTCTTTTAGATTCTACGCTTAGTTTATATTCTAATTAAGTATTTCTATGTGTTTTCTCACCTTTCTTCGCAAGTTTAATCAACAACTCAGCACGAGGCCCTTCCTCTTTGGCCGCATAAGGAGGAAGGAGGACAAGAACTCGCTCTTGGACGTCCTTTAGAGGTCACGGCTCTATCAGAGACCGCGTCCATCAAGTCGCGACCGCAGGCACGATTACGACCCTTTCCAGTCAGCCTCCTTTGTTTCCTGGTTGGATTTCTTATTTTCCAGGGTCCTTGGCATTCTCGGTGGTTCATCTTACTACTGTCGGCGTTACTGAACCTTGGTGGCGATCACTGTCATTTCTCTTTTCCTTTTCATCCCTTTCTTTTCTATTGCACTTGCTTAGTTCATTGCTCCACGCTACCACGTGTGTTTATTTATTCCTTGCCCCTTTAGTTCCTTTGATGTTTATTTGCTTCACGCTCTCGCGGCATGTGTTTTCCTTCTCCCTTTCCCTCTTCTTCTCAAAGAAGGGGACTTTTAGTGCCTACATCACTTTTCTGGCGATCACGGTGGGATGCCTTGTGTCCATCGTGCTACTTGTTACTTACCTATTGTCTTTGTCAATTTAGTTCATCGCTAGGTTCTGTTTCTCGGATTTTTCGTTTAATTTCCTGTTGTTTTAAGAATCCCTAGTTGAACGCGGACTCATCCATAGCCGCATCCAGATAAAGGTGGTCCCTGCATCGACCACATTCATGTACGCATCACGAGGCCTTTTCTCCTATTTAGGATTTTCAGTTCTCGGGGTTTCTGCTTGCTATCTATCCTCTGTTCTGTCTGTTAGTCATATCTATTATTACTTCATCACTTGTTTGGCATTGTTTGTTAGTTCTAGGTTAGAAATTGCATGCACCCCAGTGTACATAGGGTCATTCATCTTATACTCTAGTTGCATTCCTACCCCGATACACTACAAGAAAAAGTGGCTATAGCGACCGAATTAGAGACCGATTAAATCGGTCGCTAGTCGGTCCCAAATAGAGACCAATTCGGCGACCGAAATAATCGGTCGCATATCTGAGACCGTTTTGGCGACCGAATTTAGTTCGGTCTCCAATCGGTCGCTATATTTAGCTCGAATTTATTCCGGGCTCTTTTTTTTCAAAATCGACCGAATTGGAGACCGATGTTGCGACCGAATATATTTCGGTCTCTAATCGGTCGCTGATATGACTGCATTTACCCCGCGACCATCTCCCCCCTGCATTTACTTCTGATAACCCTTCCTCCACCGGAGCTCTCCCCTCCCCCTCCGGCCCCCTCGCCCTCCCCCCCCCCCCCCCTCTGCCTTGCGGCCACGGGCGTGGCGAGCGGCGTGGTGGTGGACGGACGCCGGAGCTCGCTGTCTCGGCCAGCCCCGCACCATCCTCGCCGTCGACCTCGTCGGTCCCCGTCGTCCTCGTCGTCACCCTCCTCGGTCTGGTAAGTCCTCTCCCTCTCGATCTCCCCCCCCTCTCCTCTCCCTCCAGCCCCGCGCCTCTCTCCCCCCCCCCTCTCCCTCCCCGCCGGCCATCGACCATGCCCTATTTCTCATTTTTTTTCTTCTTGGAGGGGTTCCAGTGAGGGGGGTTTCGGTGGGAGGGGGTGGCGGGGGAGGTTGGTCTGGGAGGGGGGGTGGAGCTCGGGTGAGGGGGAGGGGGCTCCGCAGGGGAGGGGGAGGGGGCTGCGCAGGGGAGGGGGAGGGGCTCCGGTGGAGGGGAGGGGGCTCCGCAGGGGTGAGGGGGAGGGGGCTCCGGTGGACGGGAGGGGGCTGCGCAGGGGGAGGGGCTCCGGTGGGGTGAGGGGGAGGGGGCTCCGGTGGAGGGGAGGGGGCTGCGCAGGGGGAGGGGCTCCGGTGGAGGGGAGGGGGCTGCGCAGGGGGAGGGGCTCCGGTGGAGGGGGGGCTGCGCAGGGGGATGGGCTCCGGTGGAGGGGAGGGGGCTCCGCAGGGGTGAGGGGGAGGGGGCTCCGGTGGAGGGGAGGGGGTTGCGCAGGGGGAGGGGCTCCGGTGGAGGGGAGGGGGTTGCGCAGGGGGAGGGGCTCCGGTGGAGGGGGGGCTGCGCAGGGGGAGGGGCTCCGGTGGAGGGGGAGGGGCTCCGGTGGAGGGGCTCCGGGGGAGGGGCTATGCTCGTGCAATGAACCTGATTTATTTAAGACTCTTGAGATGGTGTCCACATATCATTTGTTCTCCTGTAAAATAGTGTGAAATATTATAAGATTATCTTTTTAGTTTGTCCGGTCCGTTATTAATGTTCTGGCTTCAATATGCAGTCCATTTATTGTGTCATGTATTTTCCCCAATTCTTATTTTTCGATTTAAAACTGTAGCAAACCCAAAATCCAAGAACTTGAGAACCAACAAATCCAAACATTGGATTATGAGAATTTTAAAGCAAAGGTACAAGATGAACTCTACATATGACCCCATCATTCTTATGAGAACCAAAAATAGTGTAAAAATTCAACAGATGTAATACGTGTCACTAGAGTTTTATTTAAAGACTGAGGCTTAAATAATCATTCCATGGCCTCTTTTTCTATCTGCGTTCTCAAACGCAATCTTAACGTTTGAAGGCACTTTGTCACGACCCGCAAGCGATGGACTAATTTCGTAGGGCCACTTTGATAAAGAAGTAAATCCGATTACGATAGATTAATTAGGGTGAGACGAGTTATTCTTATTTAGTTCGTTTTTTTTTCTTAATCGGAGTCGGTTAGAGATAAAGTTAGGGTATGTGAATTCTTAAAAAGGGGTGAAATAAATCACCCGAGGTGGGTTAGGAGTGGGTCAGTCGGGGTGATATACCCGCCCCTAATTCACTCCAAAAATATCTCGGAGATGACAATCAAATATTACACTAGAGAATCTTAATCATGCCAATGGACAATACTATCACTCTCCAGATCAAATATTCCTGAGCTGTCAACACTTTATTCAAGGAGAAATTCATGGGTAATCTATGTTTTATTCAAGGTCCCTTACCAACTCAGTTTCTGTTTTAATCCGAATTATTTGCCGACTCCTCGTGTCATTTCGGCACAATTTTCTCATTTACGAAGAGAAAATGGCATCTTGTTACCCACAGAGAAAAAAAAAAGCAAGACAAATGCCATCCAAAAATCTGAGACACACTGATCAGCACTTGAAAATGGAACACCTAAAGACAAAAAGATGGAGGGACATACAAGCAGTTTGGAACCAAAGGTTTACCTGTTGCAAGGTACTCAGGAGCAGCATATCCGTATGTTCCCATGACCCTAGTTGACACATGGCTCTTGTTACCAGTTGGTCCATCTTTTGCCAAGCCAAAGTCGGAAAGCTTGGCATTATAATTTTGTAGGTTTGCAAAGAAGGGATTTGAGAGGCAGAACATCATGACGGGGAACGTTAATCAAGAAAACATATCATCCATCAACTATAAGACAAGGGTCTCCACTTACTGAATCAAGAAGCACATTTGATGTCTTAAAATCCCGATATATAACCTTTGTTTCAGCACCATGCAGAAAGGCCAGCCCCTTTGCGGCTCCAAGAGCAACCTTCATCCTAAGGTTCCAGGAGAGAGGCTGGAAGTATGAACCCCCTGCAGAATCGACATTGTGGGGTTCAAAAACTGATTCAAAAGAACTACGTAGGTAACCATTGGGTAAAAGGTGAGGCCACTGCGCATTGCAATTTTTTTTCTTTAAGAAAACAGGTGCCTAAATGAGTCAGCAAACCAAACGGTGCAGAGAATAATCGAAACAGACATACTCCTAAAAAGATGGTTCTCCAGGCTTCCCCGTGGCATGAACTCATACACCAGCAGCCGGTGGTCATCCTCCAAACAGTACCCTATCAAACTCATAAGGTTGGGATGGTACAGCCGACCAAGAAAATTAACTGAATGTGTTGGATGTTACAATAAAATTCATGTTTTCATTGTGTACATGTATTGTCAATTTCACATGTTATTGCTATGTTTTTAGAATGTGTTAGTATCTTGTCAATATTTAATTAGTTGGGTGTTGTATGTTAGCTGAGATGCGTGGGTGCAACCTAACATTGCACGTATCTTAGGAGAGCGTGTTAAGCCCGTGTCAATCAATCTACCCGTTCAAGACTTTGGGATTGATGTGCACGTTCTCATTTTGAATGATGAGAATGTGTATATCTAACTCAAAGTCTTGAATTGTCCCGTTTGGACAGTCTGTGAATGTTTGATCGCACTTAGGTGGTTAATTACTATATGTGTTTGTGTTGTTTGTTAAAAATTTTGGCTGGATGCGTCTTCTCATTCCTCTCTGATATACCTTTATTGATTTTGATTATTTTCTTAACCACTTATTAGTAAGTGTTTAAGAAAATTTCTTAATCAATAAATATTTTGTGGTATATCGGAGAGGTGTGAGGAGATGCTGCCGAAATTTTTAGCAAATAACACAACACATATAGTAATTAATCGTGCGATCAAACCTTCACAGATGGGTTAAAAAGTGAAAATCTAAATGATATTTCCTTCCTATTTAAAATGGCAGAGATGGACGATGTGAGGAAAGGGTTGGAGTTTTTATTTTGTTAAACATGTTAAAGTTTTGTGTGTTTACATTTCATTTGCATAGGGAAAATGTCTGAAGATCGTTCATGGATGTACCGTAGAGTAGTTAAAATTTGAAATACCGGTCGGATGGCCATGCCGGTCATTCCAATACGACCGGGGAGATGAAAGTGACTTGTCAGAACTGACGGAATCCAAATAGGATGCCCGGTTTGAGCTCGGCGCTCAAACTTCATTTTTAAAATACACTTAGTTCAAATGAACTGTTAGGACGGGTCCGGGGGTCTAAAATTTGAAATACCGGTCGGATGGCCGTGCCGGTCATTCCAATACGACCGGGGAGATGAAAGTGACTTGTCAGAACTGACGGAATCCAAATCGGATGCCCGGTTTGAGCTCGGCGCTCAAACTTCATTTTTAAAATACACTTAGTTTAAATGAACTGTTAGGACGGGTCCGGGGGTCTAAAATTTGAAATACCGGTCGGATGGCCGTGCCGGTCATTCCAATATGACCGGGGAGATGAAAGTGACTTGTCAGAACTGACGGAATCCAAATCGGATGCCCGGTTTGAGCTCGGCGCTCAAAGTTCATTTTTAAAATACACTTAGTTTAAATGAACTGTTAGGACGGGTCCGGGTGTCTAAAATTTGAAATACCGGTCGGATGGCCGTGCCGGTCATTCCAATACGACCGGGGAGATGAAAGTGACTTGTCAGAACTGACGGAATCCAAATCGGATGCCCGATTTGAGCTCGGCGCTCAAAGTTCATTTTTAAAATACACTTAGTTTAAATGAACTGTTAGGACGGGTCCGGGGGTCTAAAATTTGAAATACCGGTCGGATGGCCGTGCCGGTCATTCCAATACGACCGGGGAGATGAAAGTGACTTGTCAGAACTGACGGAATCCAAATCGGATGCCCGATTTGAGCTCGGCGCTCAAAGTTCATTTTTAAAATACAATTTGATTATTGAACTTATATATTGTGTGTGTGTATTTATATATATGAAAATGAGCTGGCTTAAACTATTGGCATACTCTTGTTAATGCTTGATTTCTTTATTAAGGATTTGATTATAATTTTTTTAAATGATATACAGGATCATCCGTCGCGATATGTTGGACGAGACGACGACCAGGATGATGTTGGACGAGACGACGACCAGGATGAGACATATGTGGAGGATTTGTGATTTTATTTTAGTTGTGTGTATGTTGTTATTTTATTATTATGGATGTATGATTATGGATGTATGATTAATTTGTGATTTTATTTTAGTTGTGTGTAATTTGAGGTTCGTGGAGATTGTGATCCGTGTAGTTGATTTACTATTGTTTTATGAAATTGTTATTTATCAGGTGTTTGTATGTGATGAATTTGAGATTTGTCGATATTGTGATTTGTGTAGTTGATTTTATATTTATGTTATGAATTTGTTATTTATCAGGTAATTTATTTATCAGTTTATATAAATTTATAAAAAAAAAAACTACAAACTTAGCGACCGAATAGGGACCGAACCCCATTCGGTCGCTTCCTACAGAGACCATGGTAGCCACCGTCTATGCGGTATAGCGACCGAATAGCGACCATATTTGTGACCGAACAGTTAGAGACCGATCCTGCGACCGATGTTTGTCGGTCGCTTATAGCGACCGATTCGGCGACCGATTTATAGCGGTCGCTATCAGAGACAGATTCGGCGACCGATAGGCCTCGGTCTCTAACTGCGACCTATTCTGCGACCGATAGGTATCGGTCGCTATTTAGCGACCATGATATAGCGACCGATATATTCGGTCTCAAATTGGTGTCAGTTCGGTCGCAGTGCCTTGTTGCGACCGATCAGAGACCGAATAGCGACCGAAACGTCGGTCGCTATTCGCGCTTTTTCTTGTAGTGATAGTTGATCCTCTTGGCTGCGCGCGTATTCCTCGTGGTCGACCAGGTGATCTTATTTGGGGACCTCCGTAAGTCTTCGCGAGCTGTGGATTCCCACACGGACGCCAAGCTGGTTGTACCTTTGTCATCCTATCGAGTATAGGTTGCATTCGTGAGAGAGTGTTGAACCTAGTGTAGGCGCATAATTCCGGACATCTCGCGGATCTTGTTTAGCCATCATAGAAGTTGTAGAGGCGAGAAAACAGTCTCTCGAATCCCGTACCACATTTTTAATATTTATTTATTTGGGGAAGAGGGAATGGTCAGCCTAGGAAACCTGCAAGCACTAGAGAAACAACGTCAGAAGGAGCCCTGGGTGTGACCCCAAGAGACCACCCTCTGATGATTAAGTCAGAACCGCTCTGGGGAATAAATGGAGAACTAATTGGACAAGGAAGAAGAGAGGAGGAGAGTTGAGAGCGTGTATCCTGGAGAGGATGCTTGGAGAGTGCTCGGAGAAGCCCGAGATTACTTGGCCTCTGCGCCTTGCTCGGAGAGAATGCTCGTAGAGCACTTCTTGGGAGTGCTTAGAGGCGGAAAAATGGTTCCTAGTCCTCGTACCACACTTTTAAGATTTGTTTGTTGAGGAAAGATCGTCCGGCCACCCGTGGAAGCCTGTAAACACCAGGGAAACAACGTCAGAAGGAGCCCTGGGCGTTACCCCAAGAGACAACCCTCCGATGCTTAAGTCGGAATCTTAGAGGATGGACATTAAGGAGAAATAGAGGGGAGAGAGGGAGCCAAAAGGTGATTGAGCAAACATGGAGGGGTGGTCGAACTTCCGCAGGAGTGTTCGCCATATCTAGTGAGCGCTCGGGGAGTGCTCGCTGGGCGGTAAGGGTGCTCAGAAGGTGACATGAGCTTTACTTTGTGGAATCCGCTCTCGATACTTTGTGGGTCAGAGTATCTCTTGCCGTGTCTGTAGGTTCGTTCCAGTCTGTCCTCCTTGTTTGAGGATGGAGATCCATTTATAAGGGTTATCCTGGCGGTGAGGGCCTATCCCTTAGCAGGGAAGGACGCGAGTAGTGGGGTAACGCCTCTTCGTGATCTTGGGGAGTTTTCCGTTGAGGGTCCGTTCCTCCAGAGTTGGGTGGCTCTTAGGCGAGTCTTACAGCACCTGTAAGGCGTGCTCGTCTTTAGTGGAGTTGAGGCTGATATCGTAAGGGGTAACGTTCGGTCGCCGGAGGGTCGTCTGGCGTCCGTTGCGCCTGGGTTGAGGCCCTTTGTGAGCTGGCGAATCTGATGACATACCAAACTGGGTCGCCTGTTGTGGGCCGCGACTGTCGGGGGCCCGTTGCGTGCATTGTAGATCTCTGGTCGAGGCGGGCCTGGCGTAATGGGCCTTTCATGGGCCATACTGATTTTACCCTCCTCAGAAGTGATACTTTCTCCTGGATGATTGGGAGTGTGGGGTCTCATCTTTATCTAGGTAGGCTCCACTCTGCACAGATCCCTAGGCGGCTGGGTACTGGCCGCCCAGACCCCCAAGACGGCTAGGGTACTGAGCTCCCATACCTCAAGGTGGCCAGGGTACTGGCCGCCCAGTTCCCAAGGCGGCCAGACTCCTAGCCGCCCAATTCCCAAGACGGCCATAACATTGGCCACCCAGCCTCCTTTGAAACGGCCATTGACCTGCGCGCCTCCTGATAACTGCCAATCAAATCCACGATTCCGGCCACTCCGGGCAGGTCCCCCGCAATCATTCCTACTCGGGGGGTCGAGGCGCAAGTAGTCTCTCATGTCCTCACCTCCGGATTGGTCAAATTGACTCTTACTCTACTTTCGAATGTCTTCACGGAGGGAGAGGCTCCCCACATATAAAAGACCTGTCCCGAACGACTTGCAGTGGGAGGGGGGGAGCATTTTGAGGTTCTGGCAGTTCGGTGAGCCTGAAGAGACCTGTGAGGATCACAAGATAAGCTTTTCCCGACGTTCCCCTGGCTGATCTGAGAGGAAGAATTCGAAGTCGAGGATCTCCGCCCGAAAGCAAAAATAGGAGACGGCCATCAACATGGATGCCTGCATCCCTTGAATGGCCACACATTTGGCCGCCTTCTGTTGGTCGATGGGCAAACCCCGTCTTTCTTCCTTTGTTATCTATCTTGTTGCATTTTAGTTCATTTTAGTGCATTCAGACATAGTAGATTTTCCTAAATCCCTCTCTTAAAGAGGTTGTCAATCCAAAACATAGGGAAGACAGATTATCGAAAGTCTCGGCCATCCCCCTTCCCAACCCCCTTCCCGATACGATCACCCCCATTTACGTAATTTCTTTTCATATTTGAGCATATACTACTCCTTCAAAGTCTAATGGCTTATTTTCTCTGTTTACTAGTTAACTTGCAGGAACTTAATTCATCACCAACTCGCAGATACGAGCTCCCCGTTCTTGGCCGGCCGAGAGCATGGACAAGAAGAACCCATATTCTCTCGCTTCAAAGGTATTTGCGATCATCCTATCCCTGTGAGGCTCAGGTATAAGTCTCTGGCGATCACCTCATTTCTTCTTTTCTAATCAGTGCACTGTAGGCTCAGCATCGGGAGCGGCATACTTTCCGACGCCTACACCTAGGTCAATCCAAATCCTGAAATCCTATACCTTTAGGAACCCTATTTTTGGCAGGAATTGCTCTTTAATTAAGGCATCTAAAGCATAACAAGGAATCCTAAAGTTTGGTGCATCATTACAACTTGGTTGAGTTTGGGTGAAATGTTCTTCTTGCACATTGTGTGTTTAGAGTTTTAGGGTATTGGTGTGTTATTTGTGTCTTGCTTGGTCAATCCTCCTTCGTATGTGGAGTTATTTTAAGTCATTGAGTTCCTCTCCTAAAGGGTCATCTATCATATCTTATTTTAATCCCCTCTTCAACTCCAACATGTCTTCCCATGATCATCCCTTTTCCTATGAGGAAACTCTTCCTCCAGGGATATTCGAAGATTCTTCCTCTCCTAGGACTCTATGAGATAAGAAGTGATCGTAGAATCTTCCTCACTAAGTCCGTATTTGAGTAGATCTTATCAAGCGATTTCAAGTCATTCACGATATCGCTGAACCTAATGAACATCTCACTGATTGTTTCATCCGGATTCATTTTGAATAGTTCATACTTATGCATAAGGAGATTTATTTTTGTTTCCTTCACTTGAGAGGTCCCTTCATATGTAACCTACATTTTATCCCAAATTTTCTTAACAGATTTACACATAGAAATTTGATTAAACTCATTTGCGTCATGTGCACAATAAAAAACATGTATAGTTTTAGCGTTGAAGGAAAGTTTTTAGAAATCATCTTTTCACTCCTCTTCTTTCACTTTAGGAACATATTGTCATTTCTCAATCACCCTCTACATTTCATAATCTATTACTTGCATAAAAATTCTTATGCAATTGTTTTTAATAATTGTAATTAGATCCATTGAATAATGGAGGTCTGATGGAAGATTGGCCGTCACTAAAGAGAAATGAAGCATCAAGATTAGCCATAGATCTCTCTTAGACGGTTAAACCTTTACCAAGAGAACTCTCTTTGATACCAATTGAAAGAAAATCGAGACTGAATAATCCAAGAAGGGAGGAGTGAATTAGATTATTTAATTAAATTGCATCTCAAAATTAAATTTAGTAAATCAAAAATGCATTCTACAAAAAACTCTAGAAGATGGGGGACAAGAGATAATGAGTTAATCACATGAATATAACTCATCGATTTTATAGTGGTTTGGACAACGCCATGCTAACCTACGTCCACTACCTAAGAACACATTGAGATTTTCACTAAGAACTGCTAGACATAAATGTGTTAACTCACCACTGTAAATCACTTGACATCAAGATGCAAGCTCACATCTCACCCCGCTAGATGTAAGGGCGTTAGCTCACTTCAACACGCTAGACACAAGGGCACTAACTCATCACAAATCACACTAGACATAAAGACGCTAATTTGTCTTGAACCACAAAATTAGAAAAGAAAATATCCTTCCAAATAAGTGGGATCAAAATACCTAACTAGAAATTATATTAGAATATTATAATAGACACATCAAAAAATAGAGTTCTAGAGAGCAAAACTTAAAATGATAGAATTGATGCCCCTTTCTTGATCCACACAATGACTTGACGAAGATTGACTTCGTTTAACTTGGTTGCTCATTGAAAGTTGCAAGAGTAGTCACCTTTTGAGAGGAAGATGTGTAATTTTTTTTCTTTTTGTTACTGCCACACGTAGGGAAGAAGATATCCCCCTTCACCTTACATGTGTACATTGTGTCACCTTTGATAAATGAATAAGTCCCGCGCTTTGTATCGGACTTATCTCAAGGATGAACTCACTTATTCTTAAATTTAGTGTGAGATATTTTAAATTAATGATTATCAAAATAAAATAAAATAAAAATGTGTTAAGTTATCTCACTTAAAATAATTTGAGATAAATTTAAGTGACTATCAAAACGGAACTAAGTGAGTAATAAGAGATCTTAACCCGAAAAATAAGAAAAAATATAATTTAATAAGATGGGTAAAATTTTTCATCCCTAATTCATTTTTTTTGAAATAATTAGTTCTAGTTAAAAAATAAAATTAGTTGTTTTACTTTAATCTAAATAAATATCAAAGTAAAAAAATAAATTAATAAAAATAATTTACTTGAATTTAAATTTACCCGATTTTTTTGTTCTTTTACCAAAGAGTCCCCAACTGTCCATGTTTTGTATTTGCAACAGCCCACTTTTTTTTGGAAGAAGAGCATGTAGGATGTCTTTTACTTTGCTACATCCACCTCTCTTTGAGAAAATGTAGGGCACTTCATTTCTGTTAGCCGCTCCCACCTTTTTTATTCGATCTGTACTCTTTTCCTATTTTATCAAGTAACAACCGATCCTCTATTTTAACTAACTCGACCCATTTGATTTTGTTTTTGTTAGCGGAGGAAACGTACTCCTAAAAATATTTCCTTAGTCACCTTCTACGAAAGAGACCTCCACAAAATCAAGAAACTATATTTTAGAAATACAATCTCGATTTGCGAGTTTCAATGCCCGGCCTGGCGCGTGGTTTTCAACTGACTCCAAATACCATGTGTCGTATGTTGAGATCTTAGAATTTAGTTAGTAACTTAGGTATGTAATCAACAACTTCTAAACATGCGTACAATTAAATTAGGTCACAATATAAATTATTGTTGAGAAGGAGAAAATATGCCTGATCCAACACGGTCTAGTAACACCAGGCCCACTACGATCCAGGGTGGCCAGGTCCGTAGCGACCGTCTCCAACTGATTAGTGGTCCTGAAACATAGCCCAGGTGAGGCCCACAAGGACTGGCCAGCTCACGGGTAAGATTTTCACATTCGTGTATTTCGGATGCCGTGAGACTTGCAAACGGATGAACGTTGAAGTCGCCATTATGGGACTTACCCCAACGAGCACTGGATAGCACCCACGCCTCCAAGATGTCTGCCGCGATATCCTTCCTCAGAGAGCGGACGAGTGGACAATGGATTATCTCCACGATCAAGTAGGACACCACTACACTAACCACGTCACTGCTAAGTCAGGACAGAGGTGATGCCTCTACAACTAGTATAAATAGGCTCCCATATGGGCGTGAAGGAGGACCTACGCAGTGATACAGACGCATATAAACAGTGACTCCAACAACACAGAGGATGAGTAGTATAGAGAGAAGAGTGGATAGTGAGTTCTCCACCTAATTCTCCCTACTCTAACATCGTCTCCGTGCACTCTCCACATCTCCAAACATTCTCCACATCGTCTCACATCGTCTCCACTCTGCAGTCTCTCTCCCCCCCCTCTCTTTTTAGCCTTCTCTTTAGCTCTTTCATTCGTTTCTGATTTAAGTATCAGAGGGCTGTCCCCTGAGATCACTCTCAAGGTTCTTTCTGACGTCATGTTTAGTGGTCGTAGGTTTTTTCAGAGTAAAGATGACTGTTCTTCTCTATTAAATAAATTTTAAAGGTGTAATACGAAGTGAAAGAGACACTTTTTAGTATCTACAATTATCAAAATAAAATTAAGAAAAACTCAACAATGCTAAACGGAGAACTTAATTAACGTATTTGATTGAGGCGTCGTGTCCACAGCGCAATGCGTGGCAATAATCATGAATCCATGCGTAGCCATGCTAGCTATTATATATAATCCTGTACATTTTCCCCTTGAGATTTTACGCAAGAAGAGGATTAGTGCTTGACACATGTTTGATCCTGCTCCTGCATGCCCAGCGGTGCCGTTGGTTACAGCAAGAAAAGAAAAACTGCAGCTGCGTACATCATGCAGCTCGATCCTCAGTCGATCCGTTGCTCAGAACGACCATCTAACCATCGTTTTCCTTGTTCTTGTCAAGTCTATATATAGACCCCTCCAGTCTTAGGTTATATGATCATGCATGGTTCGCGGACCCGGTGACTTTAATACTCATCAAAATTTCCCTGATCCAATACCATACATTCCGGTCACAATAGACTCAGCCCGACTGAATTCAAGTCACACATTTAAAATTTTTAATTATTTTTTAATAAAATTAAATTGTCTTGTGATATTTAAATTGTTTACACTAGCTATATTTTAAGCCGCCGAATTATTATTCCTTCAATCTAAAGTGTGTATGCATTATTACTTAATATATTTTTATTTTAACAAAATGTTAAACATTATATTGTTATTAGATAATTAATAAATAAATAAATTTCACAATAAAATTTAAAATTTGAAATGCAAGATCTATGATTGCTATTATGTCATTGTATACGGCTAACGTATTTTAAAATTTTTAGAAATAAATAAAATTTTAATTTTTATATTATTATTTAAATTATTTATATCAACTCAGATGATCCAGAGTGATTCATGTATCGGGTTTTCCAGATACGATATAATACGATCACCCTAGTTAGATTGAGTCCGCAGACCATGCATTAAAAACAGCTAGCATAAACCATGACATAACTAAAATTGTAGATGTGTTAGTTGTGCCATTTAGAGCCGCCAAGAAGAAGCCGTATATCTTCCACCATATTGCCTAATTAATTATTAGTAGCTGGACACCTCAGGAGGTGCCTTGCCCATGAACAATATACAGCAGCTTGCAGTGCCTAACCTTCATGCATGTGCTGGGTCAACAGTAGTTACTGGGACTTGCGGAGGTTGAGAGCTGCACAAGCAAGCCTTTGAAACTACAAGTAGTATGCATGACATGCGTATCTTCTCTCTAGAAACTAAAGATGTTCCCACGACACCGAACACGGCCGGGGAACGGTGGGCGAAGTATGGTACAGAACAACGAATTTGGCAAACGAAACAGTTGATGTTAGGTAAGAATTTAAAAACAACTGAAAAGGACTTAATTTCCCTAGCTATGTATTAGCCGCCCCCCTTAAATAAAGATATAGAACTTAATTTCCCTTAATTAGGTTACATATAGAGATTCCTTGATTGATTACAAGTTATATACGTGCAATATACAAGAGGTACTACCTGAAAAAAGATGATGGTACTCGCAGCTGCTAGTCCGTATATGTATATATATATATATATATATATATATATACACACACACACACACACACACGTTGTTTCTCTGACCTTGGAACAGCCTAATTAATCATGTTAGCAGAAGGATCCGCGAAGTTTACTGCAAGGTCAAAGGGATTAGGATTCATCAGGAGGGTGAGATGATCGAATCGCCAGAAAAATCTAGTTAAACAAACGCATATATATATAGTAAAATACTAGATCGGGATGAGCATTAAAGAAACACTGCTCGATCGATCGCCTTGTCGATCGTCGAGACGGTACGTACCAGCTGAGAGGCAATAAATATTACGGTGAGTTCTAATTAATTACTTTCTAGTCTCTATTGTATCTGATTCAACCTACAAGATCTCGGTTATATATATAATCCGGCCACAAAGAGGGAAGCAGGTCTAGTAGTTAACAAGACAGTGCTGCTCCCATGGCAGCAAACATGGAGCTAGGCAAAAGAGGTACGTTGTGGATCGAGACTGGCCGGTAATTATCCTCAACTACATCTAATTACGTGGAAGCCGTGCGGCTTTGAGTTAATTACCTGCGCGCATGCGTAAGCTAGCACGATGCCATATATGGTCTTATATATTAAGTAGCTGCGAATTAATACTAATTAGATGGTTAATCATAGATACTCCATGCAGAAGATGAAGATTTCCATCCATTACGTAAGGTCTTAGATCTGGGTGGTGCACCTTCCACTACACCAAAATTGACTTATACCAACGCATACGTACACCCACAATATATAATCAAGAAGTAGATACATATATAATAATGTTTATGCTGACTATATCAACTCTGACGTACGTACTGTCGCTATGTGTATTGTTTATTTTTAGTAACGCTCATGAAAAAAATGTCTGTATTTCAAAGTTCCCGGCACATTTATAATTATTTTTTTTGTAACACTCATGAAACTATGTTTCTCAAGTTGGACCAAATTAGCACATTGTAATTAATCAATGACTATTATGTATATGACAATATTATGAAGAAGCTAGTCATAACAATATTCTAAGAATAATATCACATACAAAGATAATTGGCACACAATAGTGACAGACCTTGTAAATGTCAGTGGGGACACTTCTAAAATGTTGCTATTAATTATGTCTACGAACATTGTTTCAAAACTGTGGGTACATGGTGGTACAACTTGTCGCTACAAAAGTACCAAACGACGGTATAATATATAGCGATATATAGAACTTTCAAAATGATGGTATTATGTCTGCCAACACTTATTCTTGACTGTCGGTATAAAATATACCAACGTTGTAAGATATACCGACTTATAAAACCGTTGGCATAAATCATTTTTTTTTGGTAGTGTTCGTCCCTGAGAGAGAGAGAGAGAGAGAGAGAGAGAGAGAGCGAGAGAGAGAGAGAGAGAGTGGGCATTTTCAGAGTGTGTGTGTGTGTGAGAGAGAGAGAGAGAGTGGGCATTTTCAGAGAGAGTGTGTGTGTGTGTGTGTGTGTGTGTGTGTGTGTGTGTGTGTGAGAGAGAGAGAGAGAGAGAGAGAGAGAGAGAGAGAGAGAGAGAGAGAGAGAGAGAGAGAGAGAGAGAGACCCATTGGGGCATTTTGAATACGGTCCCAAAACGTCGCCACGTATATCGCTTCTTGCTTCTCCCACTTGGCAAGATGCATGCTTCTCATCGAGCTGTCAATTCGTCGGAAGCTTCCAAACCTTGGATATTTTTATTACCCTCGGCGCCCTCTTACATGGAAATGCAGATATATAGACGTACGTACGTACGTTGCTAGTTAATTTGTTTCTAGTCTCCCTTGTCCACTCTTCATTGGATGTGTATGGTTAATTGGTGCTTATAATTAAAATGATCCCGGCCGGTTTATATATATTATATGCTTCAGAGAGGAATTAATTATGTTCCCAAAATATATAGTCGATCGCCTTATTACATGCATGCAAGGGCATCCCTCCCACCCTCTAAATGGGAAGCTTAATTAAGCACGTTAAGTGACTAAAACCCGGAACCTCCCCACCTCGATCGATCGTTAGACCACCAACTTGGAGCCGCCGTTCATCCTTTTCTTCGAGTTTTCTTAACGAGGTTGCCTAAAGCCAAAATGAAATAATAATAAAATGGATCGATGGTTGAGCAGAAGAAGGAAGGAAGGAGGAGGCACTGTGAAAACGTCCACACCAGGTGATGATCCGTTATGGAACGTCAAGTGTTGGTGGGCAGGAGGATCTCAGTGGGAGTTTTAAATTAAAGCACCCAACCCGTGCATGTTTTTCCTCCTCCGTCCGTCCAACTAAAGTACCATTTGACCATCACCACCACCACCACCACAGAAGGCCTCTTGTAGTGTTGTTAGTGGTGGATATTGAAACAGCTTCTCTAGCTAGCTAGCTAGCTACTCCGGCACACAACCACGTACATAAGCCACAGACGAAAACACAGGCCCCTTTTCAACACCTTTTGGAATCTTTCCACTCCCTCGCCTTCAATTCACATGCATGTTCGATGTGGTCACTAATTGTCTTCGATCAAATACTATATATTTTTAAGTCGTTTACTGATGGGAATTCAATTCTTTTTTTAAGTTTGTCACATCATCAGGCAATTACTTGTGGACGGGGACGACCCAAACCGGGACGTCAATGCCTGCGGGCTCGTCGACGTTGGAACGTAGACAGACAGACACCTGTCCCAGAGATGAGTTGGCATGTGCTTTGCTGCTTGTGGGGTCCCACGTACGTAGGGGTCATTGATCTTGGCTCCACAGGCTGGCACGTACGCAGATGGAAAAGCCGTGCCCATGGGGACAACTCGGAGAATCGCGCATGGGTACAGTTCTTCTAACAAACAATATTATTTTTAATTACAGTGCTGCTTAAACATGGGTGGATGAACGATCACACTGTACACACAGTACTGTTAATGCCGTATAACATAGCACAATTAAAAAATCATTCATGGTAATTACCTGTACATGTCGTCTTCATCATGCATGTCCACCAATCTTCGATGTAATGAGCTCTTCATCTCCCTATCACCCTCCCCGCCTCTCCCATCCCCTCACCTCCACTACGAGGATGTCGACCTTATTCGATTCACGGCCCGTCTTTATTTTGTAAATGTACCCGAAGAATCCGATCTTCAATCAGCTGAATGGATCTGGGCAAATTAAAGACAAGCACCCCATCACAAGTACAAGCCAGCGGTCAAAGATTTTAGGCTATGACTCCTCATGAGTAGCTAATCAATCATGACGCTCCCATTTGAACATGACAGTACCCCGATTAATTTTGACCAAATAGTAGTACCGCGGGTCCGAAGCGTTCGTGTCCCACATATGTATATATAAATATATTTATAAGACGCATGTGAAATTAATGAAGTTCGTCTGTAAGCTAGCTCAGCCTACCTAGCCACCTACCTAGTGACCACGTTGTTGTGACGAAGAAAGAGCTTTCGATCTCCATCCCATCATCAATATGACTCCTATATGTGTATTTACATCCAATAATTATGTAGTTCCTGTATGCTGGCTTGCATGCATCATCAATTATGTAGTAGTGGTAATATAATTCCAACACCACTCGAGGAAGTTTTTGCTCATAATCAGACAGGCGTTAATTTGTTCATCGAAATCGACGTGGTTTAAACTCGACACCAATTAAGCTGCGCCAGAAGAAGGGGAGGAACCATGCAACTGAGAAGCCTAAGCCTAATTTTTCCCATGTCAATGCATGCCGTCAGACGAGCAACTTTGCTGGCCCACGTGGACGACATCTATTGGGAAAATTGACATATATAATACACAGAGAGAAGAGGAGCGAGCGAGCGAGAGAGAGAGAGAGAGAGGTGCAGGTTAAAAACCTCGCTATTATATTATGTAATATGTGGACGTCGGGGACACGTCGCTAGGTGGATAAACAAAGGCCGGCACCAAATCCCCTTGACTTCCCCCGCCCACAGCCCTGCCGCGATATGTACATACACATATACTTAATTAATTAATACCTCATCCCCCTCGTCTATACATATATGGATTCCACCACCACCACCTAATAAGCTATCAAGACTTGCAGAGCTCTCTGCCGTCCCTCAGTGCTCCTCTTCTCTCCTGCACTCTCACCACCGCCCCGCCACAGCCAACGCGCACAGCAAGCAGGTCTCTCTGTGGTCACTTTTCTATAGGTGGAGTAGGGCGCCATTCCGGCGACAATATGGGGAGAGCACCTTGTTGCGATAAGGATGGCCTGAAGAAGGGGCCGTGGACACCCGAGGAGGACGAGAAGCTCAAGAACTACATACAAAAGCACGGGCACGGCCGGTGGCGGACGCTTCCGAAGAATGCTGGTGAGTGCCGTTTGGGTTTCGAGCTACGGCGAGATCGAACTGTGCTCTAATTAATTAAGCGCAGGCATGCATACCTTCCCTATGATTAATCCTTGTTACTAATATATATGAAAACTATATGTCTTGTCTTTGAACTAGGGCTCTCAAGGTGTGGCAAGAGTTGCCGGCTCCGGTGGACGAACTACCTGAGGCCGGACATCAAGAGGGGAAGGTTCTCCTTCGAAGAGGAGCAAGCCATCATCGAACTCCACAGCGTACTTGGGAACAAGTACGAACTGCACGTAACACTATGCTAGTCACCTAGCTAGTCCATCTTCTTATTTTAAGAAACGAAAATGGTTAACTGAATGAACACGTCCCACTAATATTTTAGGTGGTCGGCGATTGCTGCTCGGCTGCCGGGGAGGACGGACAACGAGATCAAAAACTTCTGGAACACCCACATCAGGAAGCGGCTCCTCCGGATGGGCGTCGACCCCGTCACCCACAGCCCCCGTCTCGACCTCCTCGACCTGTCCACCCTCCTCAACGTCGCACTCTACGGTAATCCCTCCCAGCTCGCGGTCTCCCGGTTGCTGGGCGCGCAACCAGCCTTGGACGCGGAGCTCCTGAAGGTAGCCACTAGCCTTCTCCTTGGCCAGCGGCTGAACGCCGAACTCGTCCACCAGAACCAGCTTCAAGAACAGCAGCAATTTCCCGACCCTACGACTGCAGAACTGTTCCAGCCATCCTTCCCTCCACAACAGCTACCAAACCTAGCTCAAGAAACCCCGCTTCTCATCCCCTCGAGCGCACCACTCACGCAGACGAATATGGGACAGCTCCATTCCAGTGATCAAGAGACGCTGTGGCAGAACAGCAGCTTGCCATGCAGCGTCTCGGATATCTTTTTGTTGCCTCAGAATTCCGAGTTTCACGGTGGAACTCAGTGTATGGACGGCTTCAGCATGGAAACGGCGCCGGATTTCGCTCCGAGCAGCGGCAAAGATTTCAGTTTCCCCTCGATGCTGTCGACACCGGCATCGAGCCCCACGCCGTTGGACTCCCCGTCGACATACATCAACAGCGCCGCCACCGCCACGGAGGACGACAGGGACAGCTACTGCAGCAGTCTGTTCGATTTGCAAATGCCGGACCTTTTGGACGTTGGCGAGTTGATCATCTGAAAAACCCTCCATTAACAGGAAGAAAATCCAAAGAGAGCACTACATTAAAAGCTGCATCGGAAATTAACGGGCGAGTTTGTTCGAAATGATCTTTACGTTGTCACATTTTTTTTTCTGTTGATATTGCGTGCTTTTGTCAATATCGTCATCGTCATGTTGTTAGCTTTCTATGTATGTCGTAGGAGAAACAATTGGACAGTGCAGATGTCCTTTCGACCACAAAATAGATGTTCTTATTTAATTTCCAAGTACTATTCATCACTTGGAACAGCTGATGTTGCTGTAATAAAAAGCTTATTAAATTCGTTGGTTTCAAGTAGTCTCTCGGCGTCCCATGTGCGCGAATACACTCGCATCCAACTAGTGCCATGTTTTTGCATGAACTATCCACTAAGGCGATGAAGTTAGCCAATGCCCACATCAAATACTTAACAAGAATATCGTTTGCCGTCACTACCTGTAAACATTCGATTAAAATCTCTTATTTTACCCTAGTTAACTTTTAACTAAATTTCAAAAATGATCAAACTATCTTTAATCTCTCGTAAATTCATTCTCTCTCTTCATATATTTCTCTCCTTGTCTCTCTTTAGCACAACATGTTGATCAAAATAATTCTTTTTATAAGGGTATTTCATCTAAAAATTTAATTTATGGATGAAAATATAATATTATTTTAATCTTCAAATATATATATATATATATATATATATATATATATATATATATATATATATATATATATATAAAGATTCACTACACAATTAAATGACCTGATGCTGACTTCCTCTCGAGGCCCTAGCACCATCTCAAGTCATAACCTTTAAAAGTATAACCGTACTAAGTAGGTGACATGCAGGAAGGGGGAACGTGGACTACCGACTTTATGGAAGTGGAGGAGAGCGAGGGGTTGAGATCGTCTGCCCCGTTTTCTCTATATCACTTACATTTCATTTCATCTCAACCATTTATCTAGCTAGTTTGCCTCTCGCACATGTTTTATTTAGATTGTGAAAATCAAATCTTTAAAAAAAATAGGAAACGATAAAGATGAATAGATGAGAGGAAATGAAGTACATAGATTTAAAAAATGTAGAGCAGCTGATGTCAGTCTTAATTTGAGAGGCATGGCAGGGCAGAGGGAAGGGAGGGATATATTGGAGGGAGACACGGATGGAAACTAGTCTGCAGGGAGAGATCATAGAGGATAAGATTGCTGGAGCATGGGGGTGGTACGTGTTGGAATCTGTGTTTAAATTTTAAAAGGTTTGAGTCTCTCTTTATATATTGTTTAGTACCACATTGGAAAATAGAAAATTTTCCATTTATTTTTAGTTGGGACTTGTGTCTTTATTGTGTATACCTTTGAGAAGACTATGGAGGTTGGCCCGTTTGGGCTAGTGGACTCCTTGGCCCGTATCCTCTATTTCACACACGCGCGAATTGCCTTGCCTTGTCGTGCGTGTGATTCTCAAAAGATTATTTTATTTTTATTTTCTTTTATTTTGAGACCGTTTGACTACGCGTCTCTTAGATTCTCTCCGCGTCTCTTCGGATTCCCCTCCTTGGGCGGTTGTGTGTGACTCGGTCTAGGGTCGCTTCCCAAGAGGGTATTTGAAGAGGGTCATTTTATGTGAGAGGCACGGTTTCGGTTCTCTCTAACTCGAACGCTATCTCTCACGAACTCCTCTCTCCCATCGTCTTCTTCCTCTTGCAAGAGCCGTCGGTCACTGTGGTGTTCGCCCCCGACAACGCGAGTTGGAGTGCACCTTCGCGTCGTCACCGGTTTTGGGTCGTCGTATCTCGGGGGAAGTTCTGTCGCGAAGTCTATCTGCACCGGAGTAGGGGCGGAACGACTCTAAAGAAAGCGACTACGCGCTTCGACCTGTGTTTGCTCTTCTTGATCTTGATTCCCTTCAATTTTCGTGCTAAATCTATTAGAAAATCTCTACCCGTGAAATACTGTTTTTCTATCAGTACGTAGCCAGAGGATATATAATCTTGTGGCTTGAGCATGGGCCGGACGTACGGGATGACGGGGGACAGACTCGGAGCCACAACATGAGCATGGGGTCACTGTACGTAGTACTGCAAGGAAGCGGGCGGGTGGCTTGATATGTCCGCGCGTGTGCGTGTGCGTGTGCGTGTGCGTGTCTGTGTTGTGGGCGTGGAGGGGTTGAGGAAGGTGGATGGGCACGGAGGAGGGGTAGTGGAGGATATATAGGGAAAACGGGGATTAATTAGTCACACACGATGGAGTTTGTCCGATCGAGCAGCAAGAGTCTGGACGGAGCTAGAACAAATTAAGCACAGGAGGAGAAGATCACGGCCGGGAAGATCCAGAGCTACAATATCGGATTTACAGTACATGGGCCATATTTATCGGCCCAAACCCTCCCTTTCTCGTTATGTGTCGGTCCTAGAGGGCCTCAAGGCCCAAGAAGAACCACCCTTATTATGACGTAGCTACATGCAAAAATATATTCATTTGATATTTAGATATTATTTTATACAAGTAAAGCGACATTATTTCCAAGTAACTCCTTAAATATAGTAAAAAAATAATTATGAAGTTCGAACAGAAGGTATAAATAAACAACAAATAATCGAATTCACTCCCCCTAATTAATCATTTACAAAATAAAGAACAGTACTCAAAGCTTAACATTCCTTCATATTGATCTAGAGGCCATTCAAGATCTGAACTACACGTAGTTTCCAACCCACAAAATCGTGTGGCGATCATGCATCCATGTGGTGTCCAAACGGAGTTTGTTTTAACAACTCTGTAGCCGCCATGACATACAGTTTTCTTAATTCTTCCCAAGTAAGCTAGCTAGATTGCATGACATATGCTCGATCGTGGTCCTCTTTGCCAGTATTTCAGTTTACAACAAAACGTACAGACATTGCCTGCATACATCATGCCCTACAACACCTTGGTTAATTTGAACAACCTTTCAACAGTCGTTTTCCTCTCAGTCTTGTCAGGTTTAGTATTTCCTCAAGTGCTATAGTATATATATATATACTATAGATCATTTTGGATATAAACAATGCTGATGTGTTAAATGTGTCATACAGAGGGCCGAGAATCCAAATAATAATAAGAATGATGTGAAAGACGTGTTTGACGTGGTTTCCAATACATAGCACTTTAGCAATCTCACAAGTTTCAACCTAATTATTTTGAAGACAAGGTAATTAATAGACTTTGCGAGCTATTTTACATGACAATAATGTGTCTTCTCATCAAAAGTTCCAAGTTAATATTGCTGGTTCTTAGTTAGATTGGAAAGAAATAAATACAATTGAAGAGGGATTTGCGTACTAGTAGGACAATCCAGCTAATTAAAGTTAATTATGCATGCCCATCTTTAATTACCTAATATTTCCTATATATACAAGAGGGGTATAATATATGCTCGAATATGACTTATAACATTAAATGGTGATAAAAGTAAAATCCAAACATAATGTGACGTCATCTCCAACATCTGACTTCAAGTGTTATCTTTGATGTCTCAATAATTTCATCAGGGCAAGCTATCCATTTCACTTGTCAAAAGTGGTAGGCACGTATATATATAGCGCGCGCATGTACGTACAATGATATTGGAGCTAGTTGTTTCACACATATTCGTCATTTCTCTGAATGCCCTTGACGTATTCAAAGATCGCGATCCATTAGAGAAAGTACATGCCGAGCGCATAAAATTATTAGCCAGCCTCCCAGAAGTTAAGTCTCAATTACAGGTGTACATGGTCAGAGGAGTTGGTAGGATTCATGAGCGGGGTGTGATCAGCGGATCGCCGGAAAAGCGAAAGAAGTGACAGGGTAAAATACTCCATCGGCATGAGCCATGAAATTAAGAAACACTGCGCGCTAACCTTCCAACGTCGATGAATTGAAGCAGCCGGCGGGACACCTCATCAGAGGCCATTACGCTAAGTGCTAACTAATCTAATGCGTACCCTCGTGCAACCTAGCAGACGTGCAGTGTTCCCAGCTCGATCGATCGGGCCATGCAAGACGCCATCAAATTAATACTGTGATCGATCTCGCCATGTACAGTTACCCATTCGATCATATATCCAGGCCTCTCATCTCTGTCATGATCCCTAAAGTGGGAAGGCTTATTAAACAAAACGGTGCTCCCTGATAGCAAACACACATATATATATGAGGATGGACATTGGGGTTGTTACTTAAATATATATATTGGCGGGGGAGCTGTAATAAGTATGACGGCATGCATGGCCTTCCCTGAATGGTAAACCTAATTAATATATAATTAAGCGTACTCCATATATACAAACCTCTCTATCTGCTACGTTATGAGATCTCTGTGCCACGTACCCTCATCCCGTGGACATTTTTAATTAATACTATGCTTTCCCAAAACGTCACCACGTATATCACAATACCTGCTTCTCTATTCGCGACATGCATGGCCTCGTCGAGTTGTCTATTCACCAGAAGCTTCCCAACGTTTTCTGCTCCTTTTGGTATACTCCCTATACCTAGATCGAGCACCCATTATAAAAATATCGAGACGTAAGACGAGTGCCATTTTTCTTTAATTTCTCCCTTGTCTATAGACAATGCATGCATGGGATGGGTACGTAATTAATTAATTAAGGTGGGTAGTTTGCGATGATCCCGAAGGGTTTAGATCAGTTCAGCAGAAAGGAAGAACATATAACGAAGACGCCTTTAAGTTGCTACGTACCATGCATCAAAGACATGGTTTTCTTGCAAACCCAGGCATTCCCAACGATGCATCTAGCAATCTCGATCGTCCTCTTCCCATGCTTACGGCACAGTTTCATCCTCCCTCGAGAGGAAAGCTTAATTAATTAAGCACGTTAAAACCTGTCGCATTGACTAACGTCTGCAGGGAACGAATTGAAGCTACCTACCAACCTAATTAGACCACCAACTTGCACCTCCCTGCTCATCCTTTTCTTCCAAGTTTTCTTGACGCTGTTTCCAAAAGGGCAAGAAAAGAGATAACAATAAAAGGGATGGATGAGGAGGAGGAAGGAAAGCCCATCGATCGGACAAACGCTCACCACCAAGTGATTCGTCATGAATTAAGCTACCAATTGGGGGTGGGCGCGCAGGAGAGGATCTTAGCTTCCCTCGTCCACTCAATTAAAGTAATATTTGACCACCCTGACAACGAACCCTTTTCCAAGTCTTCTATTGGCGGACGAGACAGGTTATCTTCTTTTAAACCACACAAGCACAGATGAGGAAACACAGAGGCCAGCTGATCGAAGTCCCCTTCCCCATACCTGATCTTGGAACCCCTTCCTCCTCTCCCTCGTCCTCATTATAATTATATGTTTAATTGATTTGCGAAAGAGAAGTAGCAAGCACTATTCTTTAAATTTGATAGGTTATTTGAACAATTGCTTGCAGCGGGCTTCCATGATCCAAAGGCGGAGATGTTGCCGTCCTCACACACACACACACACACACACACACACAGAGAGAGAGAGAGAGAGAGAGAGAGAGAGAGAGAGAGAGAGAGAGAGAGAGCGGGGTGTTTACGTCCAGGGCTACGGAAGTCGTTAGAATAGTTGATGGACAGCGCGGTGTTGACGTCCAGGGCTACGGAAGTCGTTAGAATAGTTGATGGACACGCGTCCAGGCCCGATGACGTGGCAGCTCTTTTGACCTTTTTTATCTTGTGGGGACAAGCGGTGAGGCAAGCTCTCAGGAGCTGACAGGTAACTGGAGAAAAATGCTGCCCACCCAATGGAACAGGTAATTAACAGGTGTGCATGTGGATCGTCATAATTAAAGGTGGTTTATTTTAAGGGATTCGAACGTATTTCTTCATATTTGGTAAAAGATAATTATCACAATTATCTTCTAAACATAAGTATTTGACGTCATAAACACTTGTCAGTGATGATTAATTTAGATTATTATTTATATAGTAGACGTATACTCGTTTGGGTAGCTATATATATATATATATATATATATATATGTGTGTGTGTGTGTGTGTGTGTGTGTGTGTGTGTGTGTGTGTGTGTCTTTTAATATTCCCACAGCTAGCATATAACAAATATTTGTAGTTTCAAGAAATTAATCTACTACGAATTTGAACTTGAATTGAACATGTTATAACAATTTCCTAGATTGTTGAAGCGGTCTTAAAGACAGTTTTGCATATTTTTCCCTTCTGAAAACAGTGCCTAGCTTGAGTTCCTAGCTACGATCGATGCTAACATCTACTCGGAAGGTCGGATCAGTACAAGGAGGACCTCAACACAGTGTTGCCCTGTCTTGTAACTTTATAATTTACCAGTGAAATCTGGCCACAGTGGACGCACGCCAGATATATTTAGCTAGGCAGTATGAATGACCCCTCGTGAATACATGATCATCATCCGTGACACCCCAATTTGACCATTTTCAGTAATTGCATGCCAGCGCCGTCCGTTCTTCACCATCATGTTCTTCAATCTTCGTGATATTTACGTCGCATGTTGATCGATTTGCAAGCTAGCTGTCGATATCCCTGGAAGCTGGAAAATTCATGACAATGAGAAAGGCATGCAGCCCCCAAAAACTCCGATGCCGGCATGTATTGAACTCCGTTCTTGTCAAGTAGGTGTACGAAAGAGTATATGGGAATTAATTCGAACAGTGCGCGGGGACATAACATGACATTAATGGAGATCCCAAAAACTCTCTTCTAGTTCCCGGCATCTACATAAGATCAGATGTCCACTTAATTTGGGGTAATACATGTATAGATATGACAATAATCCTAGCTAATCTCCAAATTAATGCTACCAGCTGGAGTAATGACCTGAGTTTGAAATTCCTGCGTACACGTCTTGGTTGCATATGTACACTCTACATTAATCTACGCGCGGCGCCATAATCTCTTCTGTTGCTGCTGCGCTAAGCTGTGCCGGAGGAGGAGGAGGAGGAGGAGGAGGAGCCATCCATGCGAAAACGCAGAAGCCGACCCGAAGTCAACCACGGCGCCGTCGGACGGGGCCTACGACGTTAATTGCAGCGCTCCCCTCGTGGACGACAGCCAATGGGAAAGTGGATCACGAGTGAGGGTTCCCTACATCCCGTCCCTCCATTCAAAGGGCTCCCTTTGAATGGTGTGAAGACAGAGATCATACGTGTCCTCTAACCTAGCTAGATGCTGAGGGGCGTGATGTAGTTTAATTTAGTTGAACGTACTCTATATATAATTGTTTCATCATCAGGGATTGAGTTGAGTACAAAATCCCATATCATGAAAATTAAGTATGTCCTTATAAGCATGGTACTGTAAAGACAGAGATCCCGCATGTCTTCGTTCTGATATTTATGTCGACAGTCGTCAAATAACTTAAGTAATGAACTCTAATTTCTCTCCTACTTATATTCATCACAATTGAGTCGCTACGACGCACTCGGCCGGTGTGCGTGTGCGTGTGCGTGTGAACGAGCGCGTGAGGGAGAGAGAGAGAGAGAGAGAGAGAGAGTGCAGGACAAAACTTACAGCTTCCCCATATGTCGACGTTGAGGGATTATAAACCCTGAAACGAGACACGTAGCTAGTTTGATAAACAATGGCCGGCACCGAATCCCTTTGACTTTCCTCTTTTTCCCAGGAAACACTTTCCTCTACCTCTATATATAGTATATACACAACTCGCCGCCCCCACCCAAAGTAGGACCACCAGCCAATAAGTTCTTCAGAGAGTCCAGACTTTCAGGACTTCCTCCCTTCTCGCTACTTCTCTCCTCTCCTCCACACCCTCTCCACCGCCATAGCTAGCTGGCCTAGGAGCTCTCCCTTTGATCACCTCTCTTGGAGGAGGAATAGGAGGAGGAGGCGCTGCTCCGACGACATGGGAAGAGCACCTTGTTGTGACAAGAACGGCCTGAAGAAGGGGCCGTGGACACCCGAGGAAGACCAGAAGCTCCTGGACTACGTACAGAAGCACGGCCATGGCCGGTGGCGGACGCTGCCGAAGAATGCCGGTGAGTCGTCTTTGGACCTCCAACACTACGGGCCGGAAGCACAGGCATGTCGATCCTCGTTCAGATCATTCTGGCTTACTAATGTAAAAAGTTGCCCTTTTGTCTCGGATTCTCAGGGCTCTCAAGGTGTGGCAAGAGTTGCCGGCTCCGATGGACGAACTACCTGAGGCCGGACATCAAGAGGGGAAAGTTCTCCTTCGAAGAGGAGGAGACCATCATCCAACTCCACAGCATACTTGGAAACAAGTAAGAACTACCAAATAATTAATACGTACTCTGCCAGTCCAGTTACATAGAGAACAAAATTGGTTTCATTTACTAAGAAAAAAAAAACAATCTGAGTAGTACCACAGGTGATATTATGATGCTAACTAACTCTCTGTATGAACTCGCTCTACTGTTGTTTTAGGTGGTCGGCGATTGCTGCTCGGCTGCCGGGGAGGACGGACAACGAGGTCAAGAACTTCTGGAACACCCACATCAGGAAGCGACTCCTCCGGATGGGCATCGACCCAGTGACGCACAGCCCTCGCCTCGACCTCCTCGACCTCTCCTCCCTCCTCACTCCCTCCCTTTACAGTAATCCCTCTCAGCTCGAGATCTCCAGGCTGCTGGGCGTCGAACCTGCCGTGAACACGGAGCTTCTGAGGATCGCCACCGGCCTCCTCTCCTCCCAGCGCCAAAACGCCGAGCGCCTCCGCCAGAACAACCTTCAAGAACAGCAGCAGCGGCAACAGCAACAACATCAACAGCAGCAATTTCCCAACCCTCCTATCCAACAACAGTTGATCCAGCCATCCTTCTCAGCCCAGCAGCTGCCAAACCCAGTTGATCAGCAAATCCCGGTTTGCACGACCTCGGCTGCTGCTCTCATGGACGGAGCACAACTGATGCAGGCGAACACGGGGGAACTCTACTTCGGTGATGACTTGGCCAACTGGCCATGCAGCCTCCCGGAAAGCTTCTCGATGCCTCAGAATTCCGAGCTGTTCGGTGTGTGTCAGGCGCCCATGGATACCTTCGGCCTGGTATCGTGCGACGCGCCTGATTTCGGTCCGAGCAGCAGCGACGGTTTCGGTTTCCCCTCGATGCTGTCCACACCGGCGTCGAGTCCCACGCCATTGAACTCCTCTTCGACATACATCAACAGCACTGCGACCACCAACACGGAGGACGAGAGGGATAGCTACTGCAGCAGTGTGTTGAACTTCCAAATTCCGGATCTCTTGGACGTCGGTGGAATATTCATGTGAAATGCCTTCATTTCGAAGGAAAATCCAGAAGAGAGAGTGTAGAAAAAAATAAGAGAGGAAAAGACCGCTTGATCTGAAACCGCCGATCTTGTTCGAAAATCATTACAAATCCCCACCCTTTTTTTTGTTTTCAATGATGTATACTTCTATCCATCAAAAATTAATATTATAGGCACTTTCTGAGCTAGCTCGCTGATGTATCTCAAACATGTTTAATTAATGGAACTACAGAAATAATTATGTCCATTGTCTTCGGTGTTCAAAACGGTGCTCGAGATAAAACAATCATAACGTACCTACATCAACCTATATTCTAGAGAAAACGATAATAACATTATTCACACGTGAGCCCAAACCAAGAATTAATCACGTAAAATAGAAAACCCATGACGTTTAAGACAACACAAAGGTCTGGTCAAACAATGTGTGTCTCTGTGGCCCCCATTTGTACAATTCGTTCAACTTCAAGTTGTCACGACATCTGTAGCGCACGCAGCTACTGAGACAGTGGAAGACAACAAATTATTGCCCGCGCCGCAAAAAACATGAAAGGAAGAAAAAATGGCCAGAGAAAATAAGGAGGGGGAAAAGGTTTACAGTGGTTCTTTAGAACTCAAATTAACAGTGATTCCATTAATTGGTATATATTCTGTAAAAATTTCATAATTAATTGTACTGTTAATTTTGCGATTCTTTTGACGCATATGACACTCTTTCGTACTAATTTTGATTTTCAACTTAATGTTATGGAAATTAAAGTCCAAGAACATCCGTTGCTTAATTATATATAGGGGCATTTCATCGCCATCTAACAGAGCACTATGAACTTTAAAACTCAAGTGATTAGATTAAGTTTAAATCGGACAATCACATAGCATCTCAATAGAACAGAGCATGGACTAGTAGCTTTGAGACTGTAAGAATATGCTATCCAAAACTTTACAAGCCATCCTAAGTTCAAGGGACACAATTTGATGATGATGATGATGATGACAATGGGAACTTGAGGCGGTGTCTCAGTGGTTCACCCTCCCCCCATCGAGGGGGAGGCAGCGGGATCAATCTCGAGTCTCAGTGTGCGTGAGACGCGAGATTACCCGTATGAAGCCTCCATCTTCTGCGCACTGCGATTGTAGGCGTTTCCCGCAGACATTTTAGGAGATCAAGGACGGGACGTTGATTCCGAACTCCGGATACCCTTAATTCCCTCCCCCCCCCGGTTCCCCCAATCACATGCCAATGCGACACCTGTACGAAAAAAGATGACGATGATGACGACGACGATGAGAACTCTAGTCTGAACAGCATCATCCCCATCCCTATGGACGAACGGTCCAGATCTCCGGGGACGCAAGTCCGAAAGAGAAGCACAACGTCCTACGACAGCCACCGCCCCTCCCCGCCTTTCATTGCCGTCACATGCGCAAAGGTGGTGTTGTTTGTCCGATCGGGACCGTCCAAAGCGATGGGACCAAACCATCAGGAGCCGCGTGTTCTGGTCCACGTCCATCTGGTCATCCGTTTCACGTGCCTAGGGAGGCGGCCCCCGCAGGATCACGTATACGTGGCCAGCAATGACCCTGCCGTGTGTTGTGCGCCCCGCTTGTGGACGTTTCTAGCTGGACCAAGTCACGATTCCCGCTGGGGGGAGTTCGCACTTTTTTAAATCTTTTCCCGGGGGAGCTATTAACGTCGGCTAAGTCAAAGCTTCTAATAGAACAAGCGACGCTTGTCAACCGCTAAGCCACGTGGGAACAACGCCCCCCCTTCCCCCCCGCCCCCAATAATTGTACCGGAAGCCGTGAGATGAATAGGGTCGTGAGCTGTGTGCCCACTACAGTCAGAGTAGTAGTGAGACATGCACTTCTCATCTCATTTCTTGAGTTGTTTTTTAATGGGAGTGATGAGATAGAAAAAACATAAAAAATTAAAAATCTCGTTTATTTTTTTTTGAAGTGGATGATGCTAATAAATCATCCCATCAATTCAGGTGAATGGATGAGAATGATATGCAACAAGTATTATTCTTTAACCAGTGATAACTTATCAACATGAGTACAAAAATGTTAAGAGTGCCACATTTCTTTATTTGTCATATGCTTTTGTCATTTCACTTGAAAGTTAAATGATGAAAGATGTTGAATCTAAATGTGAGACTCAGAAGATCAAGAGTTTTGAATTTAAAATCTATATTGACCTCATCTGATTACGTAATTAATTGATCGGATGACCAAGACACATAGGACTGTGTTAATTGGGTGGCACTGCAGCATTAATTAATACCCGAATGATTATTATTGTCAGACTTGTGTTTAGCCAAAAATGTTAGTGGCAAGTTGTTCGCAGTATAAGTGAATACAACTATATATTTTTACAATAAAGATTCCTTCTTCGTGTGATAATGCCTCTGTAGTCTACTGACAACACAAGAGTTTTACGCTGACATCAGTTGCGAGTTACCTGCTACGTGCGTACCACACCATTCCTCCCCACGGTCCACGGATAACCTTGGATCCGTTGCGAGTAATTAAAGCACCTCACAATTGAAGTTAGGACTCATCTGATGATCGCGCGATCACAAAATTGTAAGACGTGCATTAGTTGATCTGGGGTCTATATTAGTGTTATTAGAATCGGATCAAATCAGTTGGTCAGATCGATCTGAATGTGAATCGATCTAAGAATCGGTCTGGTCTAATATTAAGAAATCGGACGAATCGGATGAACCGTGATTCGACCGGTGAATCGATCCAAATGAATCTGATCCGATTCATCTTTTAAAATAGAAAAAAATAAGCTTAAAAATATTTAGATATTTAAAATGATATTTACGTGTGAATAAAATTATCTTATTATTATTGATTTGTTGTTGTTTATCATTTTATTTTAGATATATTTAAAATTTAAAAGAGCATAGATGTCAATTGTGAAGAGTGAAGACTAATGAAATATTATAAAATTTTAAGGTTAATTTATTTAATTAACTATGTTATTATTATTTTTTACTTGTATAGTTATATAATCATGACTAATAATTATATAATTATATATTATTTTAATCATTATATCTTATTTCTTATTGTACGTCTTGAACTATAAATTCGGGTCGGATCATGTATCAATATTATGATGACGTCACAGTTCAAATCAATTCGATTAAACAGTTCAACCGATTAGAATTAAACCAACTCACTGACCGGTTCACGTATCGATTTGGTTATGATAATATTAATATATATATATATATATATATATATATATATATAATCAATAAACTCCTATAAAATTCATGAATTACTTTTATACCTCTATCTTTTTAAAATCTAATTTTATATCTCAAAATTTTAAATAACTCTCTATTTTATAACCACGGTCGACGTTTAACTGAGTTACTTGTTGGGGATAGAACCTGAGTACCTAGACGAGGAGGACAAACAGCAGAGGAGGAAGAATGACAGAAGAAGAATCACACAAGAACACATATGGATTTTTACGTGGTTCGGAGGCAAGATGCCTTCCTACGTCCACGGCCGCAATAGGATTCCACTAGATAATCACAGACTTAAGTTGTTACAATACAAGGAGAGAGCCCATCCTTTTATACTAGGAGATTAGGGCGTCATTAGTCAGGGTATTAAAGACAATAATACCCCGGTTAAACAGAAACCCTCTTCCGGGATACATCAGTCGCGCATGCTCGTCTATCCCCCCGGATGCTCTCCTGGGACCAAGTATGCCCTCCAGCGACTGCAGATGCTCCCCCACCATCAGTCAGATCAATGCATTGCCAAGACCGTGTCGACACATTGCCAAGACAAGAGTCGACACTTACTCCAAGTGACATCGACTTGCCTTGAACCCGCAATGCATGCTTCCCTGACGCCAGTGATGCTCTCCTGAGACAATGAATGCCCTCCAGTGACAGCATGTGCTTCCCTGCTAGACCCGGATAACATATGCTCCCCTGGAGTAACGAATGCTTCCCTGGCACTGAAAGATGCTCCCCTGGAGCAGCGAATGCTCCCCTGGAGATGCGATATGCTCGCCATGCTCCCCTGAGCTGAGGATGCTCCCCTGGGGTAGCGATTGCTCCCCTGGAGATGGCATAAGCTCGCCATGCTTCCCTGATGCTGTGAATGCTCCCCTGGAGCAGTGGATGCGCTCCTGAGGCATAGTGTGATTTCGTGCAGAGGCGCACGAATGAAAGAGTTCTGACTCCACACTCTAACAATCTCCCACTTGGAGTCTAAACTCCAAAGAAAGGTAAACCTCTCACTGTATTAACCATGCTCAATATGACAATGGAAATACTGCTACGGCATCCCTCCATCAATCATCCATGGAGGCCAACTGAGGACTTGCACAGCCTCAGTTTCTCTGTGGTAACCACCTTGGTGAACATGTCTGCTGGGTTTTCTGCACCAAGTATTTTCTCCAGCAGCAAAACATCATCTTCAAGCAAACCACGAATGAAGTGATACTTCAGTTGTATGTGCTTAGTCCTTGCATGAAAGACTGGGTTCTTGGCAAGGTGAATTGCACTTTGACTGTCACAAAACAGCACACGATTGCTTTGTTCCTTGCCCAACTCCTTCAGAAAATTTTTCAGCCATACCATCTCTTTGCTAGCTTCAGAGATAGCAACATACTCTGCTTCTGTTGTTGAGAGAGCAACAACCTTATGAAGTTTTGAAACCCAACTCACTGCAGTGCCACCCAAGGTGTAAACATAGCCAGTGGTACTTCTTCTGATGTCCAGATCACCACTAAGATCTGAATCAACAAAACTTTGTAGAATAACATCACTTTTCCTGAAACAAAGGGATTTGCCTGAGGTGCCTTTTAGGTATCTCAGAATCCATTTCATTGCCTCCCAGTGTTGCTTGCCCGGATCTGCCATATGTCTGCACACAACTCCCACTGCATGTGCTATATCCGGCCTGGTACAAATCATGGCATACATCAGACTTCCTACAGCTGATGCATAAGGAATTTTCTTCATGGACTCATGCTCTTCAGCAGACTTTGGTGACTGCTCTTTAGACAGCTTGAAGTGACTTGCCAAAGGAGTGCTAATAGGTTTTGCATCCTGCATGTTGAATCTGCCCAACACCTTCTGGATGTAACCTTCTTGAGATAGCTTCACAATACCAGCTATTCTATCCCTCACAATTCTCATCCCAAGAATTTGCTTTGCTGCTCCTAAGTCCTTCATAGCAAATTCCTTTGATAATTGAATTTTCAGATTGTTAATCTCTGTCAATTTTGATCCTGCAATAAGCATATCATCCACGTACAATAACAATATGATATAACAATTATCAAACTTCTTAAGATAACAACAATGGTCCATATTGCACCTAATGAAACCATTATTACATATGAATCCATCAAACTTCTTGTACCACTGTCTGGGGGCTTGTTTCAGACCATACAAACTTTTCTTAAGCTTGCACACAAGGTTTTCTTTGTTTGGGACTGAAAAACCTTCCGGTTGCAACATGTAGATATCTTCCTCCAAGTCACCATGGAGAAAAGCTGTCTTCACATCTAGTTGCTCTAAATGTAAGTTCTCAGCAGCAACAATACTCAACACCAATCTAATAGTGGTTAGTTTCACAACTGGAGAAAAGATCTCAGTGTAGTCTATACCTTCCTTCTGCTGGAAGTCCTTCACTACCAACATTGCTTTGTACCTCTTACTGCCATCATGTTCATCTTTGACTCTGTAAACCCACTTGTTATGCAATGCCTTCTTGTTCTTAGGGAGTTTACTTAGCTCCCAAGTCTGATTCTTTTGCAATGAGTTCATCTCATCTTTCATGGCTAACTCCCACTTAACAGAATCTGTAACCTGCATTGCTTCATCATAACACTCGGGTTCACCTTCGTCAGTCAACAGTAGGTAATGCAAAGATGGAGAATACCTTTGTGTAGGCCTAGGTATTCTTGCAGATCTTCTCAGTTGTACCGGTGTACAAGGTTGCGCTTCTATTTCAGATACATCTTGTATCTTATCATTCACATCATCTTGTGAAATTTCTTCTAGCTCAACCTGTCCACCATTCTCATTTTGTTTCCCTGCACTGTCAGATTCTACAACAGCCCTGTCTTTGTACAAGATATTTTCATTGAATATAACATTTTTCCTTCTGAGAATTTTTTAATTTTCATCATCCCAAAATCGATATCCAAACTCATCAGAACCATATCCAATAAAAAAATACTTTATAGACTTAGCATCTAGCTTAACCCTGTCATTAGAATCTACATGCACATATGAAACACAGCCAAAGACTCTCACGTGTGAAAGATTTACCTCTTTCCCTGTCCAGGCCTCCTCTGGAATTTCACCATCCAAAGGGACAGATGGTCCTCGGTTTATCAAGAAAGCTGCTGTGTTAATTGCATCTGCACAAAATATTTTAGGCAGTCCAGCATGTATCCTCATGCTTCTAGCCCGTTCATTCAATGTTCTATTCATGCGCTCGGCAACTCCATTCTGCTATGGTGTTCTTGGAACAGTTCTTTCCATCCTAATACTACTAGCTGCACAAAAGTCCTTGAATTCCTTGTTGTCATACTCTCCACCATTGTCTGATCTCAGACATTTCACCTTCAAACCTGTCTCATTCTCTACAAGGGTCTTCCAATTTTTGAAAGTAACAAATACATCAGATTTCCTTTTCAAAAAATAAACCCATACCTTGCGAGTAGAGTCATCAATGAAAGTGACATAGTAGAGTGAGCCTCCAAGAGATGGTACTGGTGAAGGACCCCATACATCTGTATGTACAAGCTCTAGCTTCTGTGTCTTCAAAGTTCTTACAGTCTTTGAGAATGTAACCTTCTTTTGCTTCCCAAAAATACAGTCTTCACAAAGACCAAATTCCATAGATTTCAAGCCAGACAATTTACCTTTTGACAGCAGTACCTTCATCCCTTTCTCACTCATGTGACCAAGCCTGCAGTGCCATATGTTGGAGTCAACTCCTGAATTTGCCACTGCCACTATATCTTTGTTGTTGCTAGTCATGTAGAGAGTGCCCATCTTGTTGCCTCGTGCTATAATCATAGCACCTTTGGTGATCTTCCAAGATCCACCCACAAAGGTTGTGACATAACCTTCATCATCAAGCTGTCCAACAGATATCAAGTTCCTCTTCAAGCCAGGTATATGCCTTATATTCTTTAACTTCCACAAAGTGCCATTTGTGGTCCTTACATTGACATCACCCTTCCCCACAATATCTAAAGGCTCATCATCAGCAAGATAAACCTTCCCAAAGTTTCCAGCAACATAATTTTACATACTTTCTTTATGTGAGGTAGAGTGAAATGACGCACCTGAGTCAAGAATCCATGACTCTAAAGGAGTGTCAACACAAAGAACTAAAGCATCTTGAACTTGCTCTGCTGCAGTTGCATTGGCGGACTCTTCATTATGGTTTTTCTTCTTTGGAGTCTTGCAATCTTTCTTTAAGTGCCCCTTTTTATCACAATTCCAACACCAATCACCACCAAACTTTGATTGACCTTTCTTCTTGGACCTAGATCTGCTCCTATTTTCACCCCGCTGTTTTGTTCTTCCCCTGCTCTCTGTATTCAAGGCAGAACCTGAGACTTCACCTGATTCCCTTCTGTGAATATCTTCGCTTAGAATCAAGTTTCGAACCTCATTGAGCTTCAATTTATTTGAACCGGAATAACTACTTACAGCCGTCACAGTTGCACCTCAACTTTCAGGTAAGGAGGATAAAAGAATCAAGGCCCTAATCTCATCATCAAAGTTTATTTCTACAGAACTCAACTGAGTTGTAATCACATTGAATTCATTGATGTGGTCTGTAACAGAAGCACCTTCGGCCATCTTCATATTAAATAAACGACGCATCAAATATACCTTGTTTGAAGCCGAGGGCTTTTCATACATATTTGATAGCGCCTTCATCAATCTTGCCGTGGTCTTCTCGTTCACGATGTTGATGGCGACGTTCCTGGCCAACGTCAAGCGAACAACTCAGAGTGCTTGTCTGTCTAGTAGATCCCAATCTTCTTTCTTCATCCCTTCCAGCATCGTTCCAAGAAGCGGCTCATGCAGCTTCTTCTGATACAGGTAGTCTTCGATCTGCATCTTCCAGAAACCGAAGTCCTTGCCATCGAACTTGTCGATCCTCACCTTTCCTTCATCCGCCGCCATTACTCCCACTACTCCCTCGAACCAGAACAAGGCTCTGATACCAGTTGTTGGGGATATAACCTGAGTACCCAAACGAGGAGGACAAACAGCAGAGGAGGAAGAAGGACAGAAGAAGAATCACACAAGAACACACATGGATTTTTACGTGGTTCGGAGGCAAGATGCCTTCCTACGTCCACGGCCGCAACAGGATTCCACTAGATAATCACAGACTTAAGTTGTTACAATACAAGGAGAGAACCTATCCTTTTATACTAGGAGATTAGGGCGTCATTAGTCAGGGTATTAAAGATAATAATACCCCGGTTAAACAGAAACCCTCTTCCGGGATACATCAGTCGCGCATGCTCGTCTATCCCCCCGGATGCTCTCCTGGGACCGAGTATGCCCTCCAGCGACTGCAGATGCTCCCCCACCATCAGTCAGATCAATGCATTGCCAAGACCGTGTCGACACATTGTCAAGACAAGAGTCGACACTTACTCCAAGTGACATCGACTTGCCTTGAACCCGCAATGCATGCTTCCCTGACGCCAGTGATGCTCTCCTGGGACAATGAATGTCCTCCAGTGATAGCATGTGCTTCCCTACTAGACCCGGACAGCATGTGCTTCCCTGCTAGACCCGGACAGCATATGCTCCCCTAGAGTAACGAATGCTTCCCTGGCACTGAAAGATGCTCCCCTGGAGCAGCGAATGCTCCCCTGGAGATGCGATATGCTCGCCATGCTCCCCTGAGCTGAGGATGCTCCCCTGGGGCAGCGATTGCTCCCCTGGAGATGGCATAAGCTCGCCATGCTTCCCTGATGCTGTGAATACTCCCCTGGAGCAGTGGATGCGCTCCTGAGGCAGAGTGTGATCCCGTGCAGAGGCGCACGAATGAAAGAGTTCTGACTCCACACTCTAACATTACTAACCAAAAGGTGAAATAGACTAACTATCCCTAAACTAAAGTTTGAGGTGACGTTGGATTTTCACTTGAGGTGCAGTAAGGGCTTTCAATCCTCTCAACTGGTACCCTTTGTCACCTCCCATTTCAATCCCCTAACTTGTCCCCTTTTTTATCTTCTCCCATTGTAAAAGGATAATCGATCAAGAGAGACCCTCCAATTGTAGAAGGACGATGCGACAATTGGTGCGACGCCGCTAGATTGCAAAATCGTAAAGGCAGACAAATGATGAGAAAAAGGAGATCTTACAATTATCGGGGGCATGTTGACGTCAGTCACGCACCATTCATGTGTAATCTTTTTTTTTTTTTTGGAAGCAAGATAAGTAGCCATGGCATTAATAAGAACCTAAGTTTACAAGGTGGGAGATACATTCCGGGATAGCCGGATAATACCAAGAACATGATCTACGGAGGAGAAGGGCCTCCCTGGCTTGGGCATGTGCCAATCTGTTAGAAACCCGCGGGACAAAACTAACCTCTGCCCTGTCATCAAGATATCCTCTGCAGTCTTGGATGACCGAAGCAAGCCTCCAGGGGGGAGGGGATTTACCTTTGATGTAACTGACCACATTTTGAGAATCGCCTTCAATCACCAGAGGTTGGGGAAAGGAAGCCGCCAACTGCGAACCTTGAAGAAAGGCAAAAGCTTCTGCCATTTCGGCAGAGAAAACCTGCGGGATAAAGGACTGTATGCAAATTTCAGCAATACCTTCGCCGTTCAAAAGGATGATGCTCAGAGCTCCCTGGCCTTCAGAGAAAGCTGCATCCACTTGGATCTTTGGTCGGGTCTCCCCAGAGTAAAGCATTGCTGCTAGCGGCTGTTTAGGGGCAGATATGGAGGAGTCGTCGACGGGCAGCCATGCTTGCTGATCCTTCACGGCTCTTTGGATGATGCTGTAGGGGTGATCTTGAAAGCTAATAAGTATTGCGATCATATGTATCTAAACTTACACCGAGCAGCTGAGCCTATTGTTTTTAATTGGCAGGACACATTAATTCGACATTGTTCGACCTAGCAGACAGCAAATAAATTTTTAGATATAAAGCATCAAATATGCTACTATAATACACATTTTATCACTCACACACACACACACACACACACACACACACACACACACACACACACACACATATATATATATATATATATATATATATATATATCATTCCTGGATAATTAATGTAGTGTGGCGCCCTCTTTCCAAAGTTTAGTCTGAAGATGTCATCTGAAATAAAAATATTGTGATCAATTGAAAAACTCACTAAGCATAAAATATCAAACTATCCATATGTCTAAAATCATAACCATGCCGTTTCCGTTAACATAAATGTAAAATTTTCACGGCATGTACAATTATACCATATATCTCTCTACCCAGAACATTGACATTCTGTGAACGTAAGAGAACTAAACCTACTCAGTACAGTAGACTCCGAAATTTTCATTGCATCATCTTCTGACCTACCCATGGGAGCATGGTTTTTCAAATCGTTCAGAGACGGCCTGAATCGGAGATCCCGGACCGTCCCAGGCAGATTACGAGATGGACGGGTTGTGAGACGCTATCGGGACGATATATATAATATATTATATTTTATAATCAAATCTAATTGGTGGGTCAGTTGATTTAAATCGTTTCACCTCAATCGTAGCGTCCCGTGTTCGAATTTTTGAAACGCATCAAAATTTTAATTTTTTTTCACTTTTCTTTAAACTATTTAATGCAAAAAAATGTTAAAATCCGCTGGTTGATAACAAGAATCAAACGCTCACCCTCTGATTCACACATAAGATCACTTACCTAACTGAGCTACAATTTTTTTCATAATATTTTACATATAATATATATATAGCTTACGAGACAGAGCGGGACAGCGCGATATAATATCGTACCATACAGTCCCAGTAGAAAATCGGGACAGTCGGAACGACCGAGCCGACAAACCCTGCATGGGAGTCAAAATTCACTATTTATTAAAAACCCCTAAAAAAATGTTAATCGCATATGTAGTTTCTTAGACTTAATAGGCATCGAAATTAATAACGTACCTTTTTCATAATAATTTGACAAATCACGTGATAATTCTAAACTTAACAGAAATTTCAATGTGTTCTAAACATATAATATAAGTCAAGGAAATGTAACTAACGAAGCAATGTAAATATTAAGCATATATACATATCTCTCCAATTCACAATCATAATTAATTATCAAATAATTTAAATTTACAATTGGTATATACATAATGGATCAAATCATATTCGTATGAAATCAACCAAATTGTATAGGTAAGTTTAACCAATCAGATCATATTCATGTGTAATTAAATTTCTTGCATTCACAATAATTAAAATAATTGATTAAATCAAATTATATGTAATTTACTTTCATATATCAAACATGCAATTAATCAAAGCACGACGTAAGCGGCCAAACAAAATAAACAACAAAGCACATATGAGAATGCGCCAAGGTCTTGATTGATCGTGCAGGATCGAAGGTGTCAAAGTACGTATGAATTCAGTTAATTCCCATCGGACGGAGAGCGGAGTAGCTGCGCGCCGAGCCTCCGTCTCCTCTGGTTACGGGGGTCTCTCTCCCCTTGCGGAACGTTCGGTGGGGAGGAGCTCCCACCGGGAGCTCCCCCCCCCCTCCTCCTCTGCAGGAGGACCTCTCCAGGTGTGTCTCTTCGGGACCCTCCTAGGTTTTGTCAGGGGGATTTTCTAACCCCACTTGGATCGGTCAGGGGAGATCGGGGTTCCTCCGATCTTCCCTGGGAACCCCTCCTTCCCTGATCCCCCTCCTCCTTCGGTCGACCCTCCGCTCCCCCACCCCCCGCCTTTTCTCTGTCAATCACACGCCCCCCTTCCCTGTCCCCCGACCCCCCCTCCCCTCCCAGTCGGACCTCCGCCCCCCTCCCTTCACCCCACCACCCCCTGCTCTTTCCCTCTCTTCACCGATAGTCACTCCCCTCCCCCCCTCCCCCCTCCTCTGGTGCCTCCCCCCTCCACCATCTGCCCCTCAACCGCCTTCTCCTCCCCACTCCTCGTCTCCTCCCCCCCCCTCCTCCCGCGTCGCACCCGACCCCCCCTCTCGCCGCGTTGTTCTCCTCCCCGTTCAACCCCGAGCCCCCTCCCTCCCCAGCTCCCCCCCTCTCCTCCCCCCCCCCCCATGTGGCCCCGTCCCCGGCCGACCCTCTATTCCCCCACCCCCCTCCATTTTTGGTCCCCACACATATCACCCCCTGTCCCGGTCCCTCTGACTTCCGCTCTCTCCCCTCCCCCTCCGTCCCCGCCCCTCCTCTGATCAGCCCCCTCCGTTTTCTCCTATTCCCCCAATCCCTGTTTCCCTACCGTCTCTCCCCTCCCCATCATACCCCCCCCCGTGACCGGTCACTCTCTCGACGATGGGCGACTCCTCGAGCACCCGGTGTAGCTCGGGTATGTTCCGTGTTACAGGTTTCGAGCTTCCTCCTTCGATCCCAAAAGGACTCGGAGACTCTGCGCTTATCCCCCATGCATCTTTCGCGGTGCTGGCCTCCCGAGCACCTTTGTTTCACCGCCATCAGATAGTGCGATTCGGAAGCCTTGCGCTCCTCGAGGATGGTTCCCGTCTCCTACAATAACGATAGCCGCTTCCTCGGCGTCTCCAAGTCCCCCCATTCTTGAGGGGTGTTCATGTCATCTACTGTTCTTCTTTGTTTTTCTCTCTCTTTGTCTGGAAGTCGTCGGTATGGGCCAGTTGTGGCTGGGTATGTTCGGTGGGTTGTCAATATCGTATGTCTGTAACTTCTGTCTGCTTTGAATGAATGAATATCATATGCTTCCAAAAAAAAAAGTACCTATGAATTCTGGATTTTCAAAGTTCATCATCTTTAATTAGAAAACAAATTGACTTCCCATAGCGGATCCTAACTATTAGATCATCCAAATATCCAATTAAGATGATATTGTAAATATACTTAATGTCATAAAATGCATAAGACCAAACAAAAAATAATGAGACTTGAACATACTTAGAAAATATGCAACTTGAAGTTTAAAATAAATAAATGATTAATAGTTCACCAATACTAAGATTATGTTTACATGATTCACCATTTAAATTAATTATCTTTACGAAGATCTAAATCAAATTCTATTGATAAATTCTATTTATATAACTTAAAATTGATAAAAATTTGTCAACTGACTACAACTCAAATATGATTATTAACAATTGGGAAATCAATCATAGATAGTCGTATAAAATTTATTAATTAATATGTAAATTTTGAGATTCGACTATCTGCAATTTCTCTAGAGTATGTCTCTAGAGTTATACCCTACAACACTATCATTAACTTAAATTTGACTAAAACATTTCCAAATAAATTACACAGGACTTCATATGTTAAAATTGACTTTTTAAATATCAAAATAACACAAATAACAACTAGCTCAGTTTATCACATGTTTACTTTAGGTTGAGGTCCCTAAACAAACTCTATAAATTCACTAAGATTATATAGTAATGCATACTCATTTTTGTTAAGTTCCTAAGCGTTGGAGATGACTGGTCTACTCTTAAACATGGTAGAAATATATCTTCCTAATTAAATTTTCTTCAAATAATAAATATTCAACTATTAAATCTCTCTCTCTCTCTCTCTCTCTCTCTCTCTCTCTCTCTCTCTCTCCGGTGAGAAATAGGCCAAGAGAGGGTATTATATATTGAGAACCCACCCCATGAACCGCCGGCCCTTGCCCACTTGTCGGCATATGCTGCCAGGAAAATTTTTATATTTTTTATATTTTTAAATTATTATATGATATAATTTAAAAGTGTCCAATAGAAATTATGTTGATGATTTAAATATCTTCCAAATAAGATCAAAAGTTTCATCTCGTTCGGATCTTCCTATATATATGTAAAGTTATACTATTATTTATTTAATCTAATTAATAAAATTTAATGTGCTCAAACGAAAGGGTTAACCTGTTGCGCTTGTTTTATGAAAAGGAAGATGTACGGGAAATCCACCCACCGACTACTACTGATTGCCTTTGCCACAACCATCACCAACTGTTAATTGAGCATCACCAACTGTTAATTGAGCGTAAGCTACTACTGCCTCGATCGGCAATGCAATATTCAACCATTCTTCGTGAACACTATACATCAACCGCAAGAAAACAAAATGCTGCTGTTCCAAGATGGCTACCATATATGAAGGATCGAAGAGGGACAATGGGGGGGATTTAGGATTATCAGGATATGGGGGCCAATTAATGTCTTTGATGGTAGAGATATGTTAACGACGGGATCTCCAACCCAAGTCAATGGGGGCATGCATGGTATAGCCCCCATTAGGAGGTGGTGGGCCCTAAAATTTTTCAAGCTCGATATAACCGAGACAGTTGGTACAGCCCCGTTATTCCCCGTACAGGGATCATGCATGCACATGCAGAAATCCCACATGCTGATTGGTTCACCGTGCCGGGTTTGTACTCCAGAGTGATGCTCGTGCGTGCATATATATATGAGGTATATCTATCTGTCCATCCGATTTATATATCTACCTATATAATAGACAAGACAGTGGCTATTCACGACGTGGCAGTATCCTTGTGCTTGAGATACGCACCGTCTGGCACGACCTCGATCTGGGGAACATCTTAACGAGTACATGCATTGCATTGCGGCGACTTCTCTGGATTTAACAGGTTTTGAGGACTACTAAACTAATCGCAACTCTAATTCAAGCATGTGCTTTTTTCAAAGAGAAGGGATGATGTTTTCGTTACTCTCGTGGGACTAATTTAGAATGGAGAAATGTTTAATACTCGTCCTAGATGAGTAGGAAAGGATGGATAGATTTGTTCGTGATAGAATTGATCTATGTGAGTGCTCGGACTCACACAGTGAGTAGTGCTCGATGGACTTGAACACTCACGTAGATCAATCTCATCCTAGACGAATAAGAAATCTCCACATCTAGGATGGCTAATTAGAATTTCTATTTAAAGTAAGCTGGGTCAAGATTTTTATGTTTCAAAGTGTCGACTATGAAAGGTTGGACGACTGTCAGGACTATGAATCCAGCGATGCATGCTAATTACACACTCGGACTTTGAAGTAACTTCTGTCGAGCAATTCTATCGACACAGATTGGAATGTGTGTGAACTTGAAAAGTTCTACATATTATCCCCGTGATGCACGGAGTAGAAATTGTCACGGATGACGGTCCCATCGCCCTTAACGGCGTTTCCTTAAACAAACAAAATTTTCTCAAGAATTAAAGAAGATGCGAGTAAGTTGACTTGATCACTTGCTTTTGTTTTAATCCAAAAAATTTTAATAAAAAAAAAAGATCACTTGCTTTCGTACTTGTGGCAATTAAGTATAATCCGCCCCCAACAACCCATATTCTTGGAATGCTGTAGTGCAGGGTATGTGATTAACGAAGTAGAATGCCAACATTTGGAAAGCCAAGTGTAACCTAGCTAGCTATATATGTCAATGTTAGAAAAAATTAGAAACCGTTTTACTATTTAAAAAAAATCTTACAAAAATGTTCAGTAAGAGTAAAAGATGATGTCTACAATATTGATCTATTACATATATTATCTAAGGTGATGCTATTCTTACTCTCTTGGGCCCACTTTGTTAATCAAATCGGGCAAGGTGAGAAAGAGTGTTCGCCAGCGGCTACCCGATTTCGCACCCCAGTAGCATGTCGTAATCGGCTTTGATAATGCTGGGCTTTGGATTGGTTAGCGTGAGAATAGGCAAAAAAAAAAATAGGGTTTTGACCATTCGATCGGACAGGGTCTAATATGCCATTCACCTGGTTAAGGCAAATGACATTTTCGTCGCCCCAATCCCCACTCGATTAACAAAGCGAGCCTTGAGATTTTCTTTTAATGATCCATTATCATCGTGTGGAAAAGTTTCATGCAAGGAAGACATGTATATATATATATATATAGTTGAGTGATCAGGAGTTGTAATTTAGGGAGTACTCCAAAGAAATACAAGTAGCATTTCCCATGATCTATACGAAGACAATAACATTATAATTAAAAAGGTAGACAAGTGTAATCATTATTATGATCAACATATATGTATCACAATAATTGAACATAAAAGTATTTATGTTTATAGCATTTACTATGCAACATCAAAAGGTTGACAATTTCGGATTTTAATTCGTAACTTACCTATGATACTTCTTGGCACTGGGGATCTCCAAATACAGAGCATGTCGAGAGAATACCAATATGAACACTTTCTATATATTATTTAAGGGTGGGGAAAGTCAAAGAGTGAAAAGACAGACAAAACCCCCGCACTTGGGATTCAAGTGGATGGGTTTATCCATCGACAATAGTCTCCAAGTCAAACAGGTTCTAGAAGCTTTCTGCAAATAAGGCTGATGGCTGGATACCATTACAAAGTGACTTTTGCCGGCTAATAAGTGACGTACACCCATGCATATAGGGGTTGGGAAACCACGACTGCCAATTATATATATATATATATATATATATATATATATATATGTAGCACCAGCTTTATAAGCGAATTGAAACGACGATCTGTGCACTCCCGTGGAGGTGGGCCGGCGCGCGGCCGGTGAAAAGACCTGCAAGAGGTTCGATGGAGACTCCCCTTGTCAGCAACACATCGTGCATACGTACGTAGTCGGCTCAACCTCGATCCACCTTGCCTCTGTTCGCCGATCATACGTACACATCTACATATAAGGGGGGAGGGGGGAGGGGGGAGGGAGATATAAAGGAAAGTTGATCTTTTCTCGAGCCCCTTTAAAACACTCTTACATGCGTCGCTGCAGGAAAGGGTGATATTTTCGACCATAAATTTTCGATTGATAAAAATTTATCAGAAAAGTATGAATTTTTGATGAAAATTATTAGTCGGGTATTCTTGATCAATAATTTTTGACAAAATTTTGTACATCAAAAATATCGTTGAAATATTTTTTTGACAGATACGTCGAAATTTTCGTCAAAATATTCTGACGAAAAAAATAAACTATCAAAAATTTCATCGAAATGTAGAAAATAATCCGTTAAAAATTTCGTCAAAAATATCTTTTATTTTTTAAAATAAATTTACAAAATTCATATCAAATTCTATTTTAAAAAATAAAACATAATATCTACACATCACAATGACAAATAAAATAAATTATTATATTATAATATAAAAATATTTAAATAGAATATTTTAAAAGTATCAATTTTATTACAATATTATAAAAATAATTAACAAATATTCTCCGCCTCCTCCGTGTCCTCATCCTTCTCGTCATACTCGTCCCCTCCGTCGTCAGTAGTTGGATAATCTTATATTGAAAAAATAATAACATTATATATATAAATAAATAAAAATTATTATTTAAAAGAAAATTAAATTTTATTTAATTATATAAATTCAAACCAAGATGATATACGCGTGAATTCTTTAAGTTATTTCTAAAATGAGGTAATTTTAACGCCGAACTCAAACCGGATATCCAAATCAGATTCTATCAACTCTTCCAAGTCACTATCATCACCTAGGTCACGTTGAAACAATCGACATACCGATCAGATCAGTATTTTAAATTTTGGACCTTCGAAGCCCAATTCTCTGATTTACTTTTAACTAAGTTAGTTCTGAATTAGGTGATTTTAACGTCGAGCAAAAATCGGGTATCTAAATCGAATTCCGTCAGCTCTCCCAAGTCAATCTCACCACCCATATCGTGTTGAAACAGTCAACACATCGATCATATCGATATTTTAGATTTTAGACCCCATAACTCAAGTTCTTTAATTTTAAACTAAGTACGTTAGGAGAATATTAGTCTGAACGTCGATTCCAAACTAGATATCCAATTTAGATTCTGTTACCTCTCACAATTCACTCTAATGGAATGATCGACACGTTGATAAAGTCGATATTTCAAATTTTGGACCCCCGAACCCCAATTCTCTTATTTGTTTTAAACTAAGTTAGTTCTGAATTAGATAATTTTAATGCTGAGCCCAAACCAGGAATCTAAATCGGATTCCGTCAATCTCTCAAGTCACTCTCACCACCTAGGTCGTGTTGGAACAATCGACATGGCGATCAGACTGGTATTTTAAATTTTGGACCCCCGAACCCAAGTTCTTTATTTTTCAACTAAGTGCAATCGGAGAATGCTATTTTGAGCGTCAAGCCCAAATTGGATATTCGATTTGGATTCCGTCAGCTCTCCCAAATCACTCTCACCACCTAGGTCGCATTGGAATGATCGGCACACCGATCAGGCTAGTAGTTCAAACTTTGGACCTCCGAACCCAGTTCTCTGATTTGTTTTAAACTACGTTAGATCTGAATTGAGTAATTTTAACACTGAGCCCAAACTAGATATCCAAATCGGATTCCGTCAGCTCTCCCAAGTCAGCCTCACCACTCAGGTCATGTTGGAATAATCAGCGCACCGATCCGACTAGTATTTTTGATGTTGGACCTCTTTGAACGCAAGTTCTTTAATTTTAAACTAAGTGTAATCAAATAATACTATTTTGACCGTCGAGCACAAACCAGATATCCAATTGGATTCTGTCAACTCTCCCAAGACACTCTCACCACCCAAGTCACGTTGGAATGATCGGCACAACGATCTGGCCAGTATTTTAAATTTTTAACCACTGAACCCTAGTTCTATGATTTGTTTTAAAGTAAGTTAGTTCTAAATTAGGTAATTTTAACGCCGAGCCCAAACCCGGTATTCAAATAGGATTCCGTCAGCTCTCCCAAGTCACTCTCATCACACAGGTCTTGTTGGAATAATTGGCATATCGATTAGATCGGTATTTTAGATTTTAAACTCCCGAACCCAAGTTCTTTAATTTTAAACTAAGTGTATTCGGAGAATGTAATTTTGAGCGTCGAGCCCAAATCGAATATCCAATTTGTTGGATTCCATCAGCTATGCTAAGTCACTCTCACCTCCCAGGTCAAGTTGGAATGATCATCACGTCAATCAGGCCGGTATTTCAAATTTTGGACCTCCGAACCCGAGTTCTCTGATTTATTTTAAACTAAGTTAATTATGAATTGGATAATTTTAACGTCGAGCCCAAATCGGATATGCAAATCAGATTCCGTTAGCTCTCCCAAGTCAGTCTCACCACTCAGGTCGTGTTGAAACAATCAGCACGTCTATTAGACTGATATTTTACATTTTGGACCTCTGAACCCAAGTTCTTTAATTTTAAACTCAGTGCATTCAGAGAATGCAATTTTGAGCGTCGACCCCAAATCGGATATCCGATTTAGATTCCGTCAGCTCTCCCAAATCACTCTCACCACGCAGGTCAAGTTGGAACAATCGACACACCGATCAGGCCGGTATTTAAAATTTTGGACCCCTGACCCTAGTTCTCTGATTTGTTTTAAACTAAATTACTTCTGAAGGGTAATTTTAACACCGATCACAAATCGGGTATCCAAATCAGATTCTATCAGTCTCTCAAGTCACCTTACCACTCAAGTCGTGTTGGAACAATCGACATGCCGATAAGAACGATATTTTAGATTTTGGACTCCCAAACCTAAATTCTTTAATTTTAAATTAAGAGTATTTGGGGAATACTATTTTGAGCGTCGAGCCCAAACTAGATATCCGATTTGGATTCCGTTAACTTTTCCAAGTCACTCTCACCCCTCAACTTCTTCATGGTATATATGTTTCTCATGAACATTAAAGCTAGGACCAGTAGCATCTACAACCATATCCACGTATCCACTTGTGCTTGCAACATTGTCGGACTCATATGACAAGACATCCTCACCATGACACGTCCAATTCATATAACATTCCACCGATTCATATAACCTTCCACGAACCCTTTATTGTACAAATGATGTTGCACGTCTCACGGTAAAATTCACCTCAAGTTTCTACAAACTGAAAAAGGGGATCGAATGTAACCCTCGCGGTCTACTACTGCACTTGGATTCCCCAATGCAAATTGAATGAAACTCTCGGCTCCATGTTTAAACTCCACAGATACCACCCGGTCAACTATTCTATGATACATCCATGAACGATCCGTCAATATTTTTTCTACACCCACTAAATATTAACACACAGACAACTTCAAAATCATTACTCCAAAAAATAAGCCCTACCCTTTCCTCACATCGTTCGACATAGATAATTTAAATGGGAAGGGAATATTATTTAGATTATCACCTTTTAACCTATCCATGAAGATTTGATCGCATGATCACTTACTATATGTGTTGTACGATTTGTTAAAAATTTCGACAGTATCTCTCCACACTTCTCCGATATACCAAAAATATTTATTGATATAATAAATTTCATAAATAGTGGTTAAGAAAATAGTCAAAATCAATAAAGATATAGCAGAGAAGAGTGAGAAGACGCAACCAAAATTTTTAACAAACCATACAAACACATATAGTAAATGATCACCTAAGTGCGATCAAGTATTCACAGATTGTCTGAATTGGACGATTTAAGACTTTAAGTTAGATATATACGTTTTCATAAAAAAATGAGAACATACACATCAATCCAAAAATCTTGAATGGGAAGGTTCATTGAAACGGGCTTAACACACTCTCTTGAGGTGCGTGTAATGTTAGGTTACACCCACACACCTTAACTCACAGAGAACATCCCATGTAATTAAATAACATAAAATTAAAAATATCAAATTAAACTATTCATTTCATTTTAATAGCCGGTCGCAATAGATAAAATTAAAAAATACAAGCACCATAAATTAAGGGGAAAAAAGACCCCTCCCCTCCCCCACCGAACCCCTCTCCTCCCCCATCCTCCATAAATGATCTCTCTCTCTCTCTCTCTCTGTATCTCTCTAACGCGCAAACACCCACCCACCCACCGGACGATGGAAGGCCACCTCCACCCCACCCCCTCCCTTCTCTGTCTCATCTAATGAACAATAAATTCAAACACACACACACATAATAATAAATAATAAATTTAACTAATAAATTTAAATAAGATTAAAAAATAAAATTAAATAATATATTTAATAAAATATTTTACTAACTATTTATTGGCAAAATTTTTCTCGATCGATAGAACAAAGCTCGTTGCATTCCCAATGCTAATTGTCTTACACGGAAATTTTATCACTGTGAGAGACAGAGAAAGAGGGTGAATGAGTGGGAGGGGGGTCTTGCCCCTCTATGTGTGCGCGTGTGTGTGACACTGGGAGAGAGTAAGAGAGGGAGATGGAGTGACGGAGAGGGAGACAAAGAGGGGCTCGGTCCCTCCCTCTCTGCTGTGAGTGCGTGTGTTAAAGAGAGAGAGAGAGGGAGACAGAGGGAGAGAGTGAGGGAGATTGAGAGAGAGAGTGAAGGAGGGAGAGAGAGTGTGACAGAGTGGGAGAGGAGTCGAGCTTCTCTCTGTGTGCATGTGTTAGAGAGAGAGAGCGGGAGGTGACGAGAGATGAGACGGTGAGAGAGAGAAAGTGGGAGACGACAAGAGAGAGAGAGAAGGGGAGGGAGATGGTGAGAGAGGGAGACGGCGAGAGAGGAGACGACAAGAGGGGGAGGGGGACGCCTATCAGAGGGGTTTTCATGCCGCTAGGCCCCAGACGCCACCGTCATCGCTCGCTGGAGAGAGAGAGAGAGAGAGAGAGATCATCGTGAGAGAGTGAGAACGAGAGAGTCAAAGAGAGAGATGAGAGCGAGAGGGTAGGAGACAGTGAGCTAGGGCACAGGAAAGAAGAAATAATTTTCGACTAATTTTCGACCGAATTTAACTCTGTTGGAAAATTCATGTATATTCTAATTTTGTGACGCAAATTTCTGACAGAGTTTTATCCATCGAAAATATCATTAAAAATTCTAACGAATTTTTTTGACAGAATTTAATTTCATCAAAAGTTCTGATAAAATATCTGACGAATGAACATCCGTCAAAAAATTGGACAGACTTTCAGACTGATTATTATCAGTCAGAAATTTTCATCCTTGCTTCCGCTATTTCTTGTAATGCATACATGCGTGCATGAATTAATTACTTGGCTTACGATCGAAGATCTTGTGAACCACAGACAGGTACGCGCGTGTTTACTTGTGAATTACTCTCACGTGTCAGAAATTCATGCATGATGTAGACGTCAATATTTCTATGCCTGCGCACCGCCCCCACCCCCCACACACACAGACCCCCTCGGTCGGCAGCCGCATCGTCCTTCTCACCTCCGCCGTCTGTTTAGTCGATCTTCCACCGGCCAGAGCCGAGATGGGCCCCATTTTCCGTTTGTCGTCTCCAGCCTGAAAAAACTCGTTCTTGTCCTGTGCGTGTTGGTCTTCCGCCGTCCAAAGCGGAGGACGGCCCCATTTTCCGGCCACCTTCTTCTTCTTCCACCTCGAAAAAGGTACTCCTTGTCCATGTGTGCCTTCCACCGGGAGGGGAAACCGTGGAGGCAAATTAAGGGAAGGGATCCCCTGTGAGGCCTTGCAAGGTCCTTGTAGGGTGGCGTCCAATTGATCGCGATGGACGACGACACGAAGACTTTCTCACAGTTGCTCGTTCCACACAAATTAAGTGTGAAAGCTCGCCCTGTTGTTTGGGGATTCGAATCCAGCCGGCCGGAAAATTAACTGAGGGGTGGGAAGCCATTGCCGCCAGCGCGTTCTATTCTTCGTTTTTTTGGGGGGATAGACATTTTTTTTTCCATGGAGAGAGGGGAAACTCGTCGGGACCTCCCCCTTGTGAAGGATGAGGGGATCCACTCCACCACTGGCGGGGGGACCAGCGCATTCTATTCTTCCTCTTACGCACGCAGGTCTCTGTCTGGGTCTGTTTTCTTCAGGGTTGGCTTGGCTCTAAGTCGTTTTGCAGGAGTCAATAAAAAAATCGTGAGATTGTATTTAGGAGCACTAAATTGAAAAGCAAAAAAATTCTATGGAATAGATCGAGATAAGATATGGGCAAAAGTTCAAGATTATGAAGATAACGTGTGGATGAACTCATGAAAGTTCAAAAATATGGATAAAATATGGCTGCGAACTTGTACGACAGCCTTTGGATAAGATTGCGTCTTTGAACGAGTCAGAAATTAAAAAATCTCTACCAACAGACATAGCACTTCTCTTTAAAGACATCAAGAAAAGTTTTTTATCTTTCAAGTCGTACGTACTCCTAATAAAATTTTTATCTTTCAAGTTTTTTATCTTTAAAGCCTGCATGGGAAAATCGTACGTACTTCTCTTTAAAGCCTGCTCTACGATAAATTTATATAAGAGCCTGCATGGGAAAATCTTGACTAGGCACAGTCCGTACTGGTCTCTCATCAGAAAACTTGGCCTTCGGGTTAGTGGGAGGACGCCGAGAAAGAAGAGGACAGCTGAATAGGATCATTCATTCGAGGGCATGATCGGCGTCGGGGTCCCTCGGCACGGGAGAATTAATATTGAATAGGGACGTTTTTGATAACATATATAACATGGTAAAGTGGTTAGGCTAACCTCGAGTAAGTTATCGCTGGGTTAAGTTTAATTAAGTTTGAAAACCAGTTCTTATTTTATCTGGAATAAAAAAATAAAATAATTAAAAATTAAAAAAATCATAAATAAAAAATTCACAAAATTTTACCTTACCAAACCATGGATAATTTACTCGAATGAGTAGTTTTCTGTCTTTAACTCTCACTTATCTTATTCAACCACGAATAACTCACCTTACCTAAGTGATGGTAACCAAAGTCGAAAAAGAAAAATAACTCACTTAAATGAAATGATGCCTATCGATTTATGATCATGTTTAAGATGCCATGTGCTGGCCACCTGTTTGCGGGTTGAAAATTTTATGCAGAAAAAATAATACGGGAAGGACAACTCTAGAACAACACGAGGTCCATGCATTAAGGAACACAAATAATTCCACATAAGAATTTATAGTGTTTGGGAGTATTTTTTTAAAAGATTATTTGTATTTAAACAAGAATGTTATGTCAATTTTTAATCAAATATTTGAAATTGATGAAAATGAGTAATTACATGCGTAGAGGCGGAAAAATGCTCCATACGTCTCGTACTATATTTTTAATATTTTTTTATTAGGGAAGAATAATCGACCACCACGAGAAAACTTACAATCATTAGACAGAACGTCAGAAGAAATCCTGGGAGTGACCCCAAAAAATAACCCTCAAATGTTTAAATCAGAAAAGAGTAAACGAACAGAGAGGAAACTTAGGGAGAAAGAGAGAGGGAACCTGTAGAGTGAAGGCAAAGCATGGAGAGTGTCTAGAGAGAAGAAAAGTGCTCAGAGAGGCGGGTGTAAGGTTTCCCACAGCACCTACGGGCGACGCAGCGGATAACAAAAATTTCATTTGCCCGATCCCGGTGTTATGGAAAGCTTAATCTGTGCTCTAATCGGTGTTTCTAAGACCCTAATTACGGGTTGCGTGTTTCACCTTGCGTGGAACGACACTGTCCGCTAAGCCCGATGCAGAAAAACCGAGCCGCACAGCTGTACGGCCTCTAGAGCAGATCCACACGGACCCTTGCGCAGCGACGGTACCTCCCCGGCGCAACTTCCCCGACTCTATCACCTTCTGGAGAGAGAGAGAGAGAGCAAGGGGGAGAAAGGGGGGAGGCTAATCCTCCTCTCTTAACCCTTAATGCTTGGTTAAGCTAAGAGAGGTTGGAAGAGTTCGAGAGTTTAAATGAACTCACGTAGGTGCCATATATATAGGATTTGGACCCTTTTCTAAAGACCTCCAAAGGACCAAAATTGTATATATGACCTTTCCATTATTATACATATGTATTAAGTCTCATTTACACTCCTTTCCAAAAGGAATTAAATAGAAATAATACATACATTTGTATAATAATTATCCGTCACCCAAGAATCCATTATGTGTGATCCTCTAGGTCCATAGTCACTCTAGTTTAAGGCCCATTAACTTCTAATTCCCAATTAGAAGTAAATTAAACATATTATTCGCTTCTACAAGAGTCGAATAATAGTTTAATTCATTCCGAACCTTCGATCACGTTGGGTCAAGTAAATCCGCGTGATCTTAGAGGACGCCGGGTTTAAACCAGCCTGTCTGGTACCTGTAAGTCCACAGTTACCGCATCGATATAATCCCTCGCTCATTCTATGAGTCTGGTACGATCGAGGGTATGGTTCTTGTCAAACCCCATGATCGTGTCATTTGACTATGAGCTCCTTAAAGTGTATGACGTTCATCCTAAACGAACTCATACGACCCTGGCCAGGGATTTAACGGAGCGTCAATGTCATGACCCATTAACTGTCTGATATATACCCGACAGTGAGCGATCCCTTCTTGACCATTGATGATCTTCACACGTATCCTGGAGTGGTTAACGACTCGGCAACTCATGACTTATGGTTAAAGTCACTTAGCCAAGTGATTAAACCATTACAATCCTCGTGTAAGATCCGATCAATGCCTCAGGTCAAAGGACCAACGATGCTACTGAGACAGTTAGATCTTCAGTTGATATTAGATATAATCAACCATCTGAAGATCCAATAGCGGATCAGTTCAGTGTACATCCTCCAAGGACATACACCTACACATATGTGTTGGTGCCCCGCAGCAATGACCATGAGACTGGTCACTGACACATCATGTGTAATATCCCAGACCTTTCGGATCCTTCTTCGTGGGTCCCGGATCTAGTTTTCGGAGTGTCTGGCTCTGTTGTGTCCGAAATTTCGTTTCGGACATCTTTCGTGTTCGGATCGGCGCGATCCGGAGTCGTTTCGGAGGCCCGGAGGTGTTCCGCGGCTTTTCCGCGTGTGTTTTCTGATTTCCGGTGTGTGTTTCGGCTTTTCCTTCGGAAGCTCGCTGCGGGCGAACCGGGCGGTTCACCCGGGCACGAGTGGTACCGTTACGATCGGTGCGTTCCGAGGATTCCGGGAATGTATTTTTCTATTTTCCGGTATTTTTCTGAAAATTCGGATTTTCTATAAAGCCCTAATTCCTTTTCTTTTTCTTTTCTCCTTTCTCTTTCTTCTTCTTCTTCTTCCTCCGTTTCTTCCCACCGTGACACCCTCCTCTCTCCCTCTCTCCCATTCGGACGCGGCGAACCCCTCTCCGGCTACGGACGGCGGCGGGGCGACGGCGCGGACGTGTGGGCGGCGGCGAGGCGAGCTCGTGGGCGTGCGGCGTGCGTGGGAAGCGTGGGGAGTTCGTGAAGTTTGAAGCGTTCTTCGCGATCCGTGGTTGATTCGGCGGAGCATTCGCTCCATTGAGGTAGGGTGACATTCCTTAGCCTCATGCCGATCTTTTTCGTGATTTATAGGCCGCGGGGAGGCCGAGAGGGGATCGTTTGAGCGTTTTTGGGTTTTTCCATGATTTGGGGAGAGCTCGCCCGATCTATGGATTTGATGCATGATTTCGTGTTTTGATGGCCTAGAATCATGCTAGGGGTCCCCAGGGGTCTTCCCCTTTGATTTCCCCCTCTCCTATGGAGGCATGGGGGCGTGGTTAGAATTTTTGGGCGTTTCTACCGTTTTCGGCCGCGGATTGAGAACGCGCTATACTCCAGTAGCGCGTTCTTGGAGGTCGCGCTGCCCCGACCGAGCGCGTTCATCGGAGAAGATGAACAGGAGGCAGTTCCTGTCGCGCTATGGGGTCCTAGCGCGATCGGCCTTGTCGCGCTAGGCATCCCTAGCGCGATCTGTCATGTTGCGCTAGCCGTCCCTAGCGTGACATGCCCTGTCGCGCTAGGAGGCCCTAGCGCGATGTCCCGTGTCGCGCTAGGGGGCCCTAGCGCGTTTTTCCGTGTCGCGCTAGGTATCCCTAGCGCGATCTGGCTGTTGTTGGGTGTTCCCCTTGGGCCGTGTGTGCGTCCCGGGCACCCCGTGGAGTTTCGTGACCATGTCTTTGGTGTCCGAAAGTTCCGTTTGCCTTGGTCATGCGTTTGGCCGTGGGCGGTGAGTCCGTTTCTTTCCCGACCGTGGTCACCGTGCGACGGTGATGGTACGTGGGACAGCCCCCGTACTTCGTCAGGTTCGGACGTCGTTTTCCGTTGACTTGAGAGTCTACTCCTTTGTGACCCTCCACTAGTCGTAGCCTGCTAGTACGCGTGTGCTAGTTGCACCCGGGAGTGGTATACGTGCTTACCCTGAGGACGGTTTTAGACTGGTTACCGTCGGGCCCCTCGTCACATCAGAGTCCAGTGCCAGGGGAAAACCGGTCAGAGGGCCAGACCTAGGACGCGTGGTCTGTGTGTGCACACGTGGTTGGGGACTGTGGACGCACGTCGACGGGCGTGACCCCAGCTAGTCACTTGTTGTGAGTTACTTGTGCGGTGTCTGCGCCTCGGGTAGGACCTACCACGTCAGGCGGTTCACATGCGGTGCGGTGTAAGACGTCAGGGGACGCTACCGGCTGTGCTTCTAGTGGGTGGTACTCCTGTCGAGTACGGAGTGACAGACTGTCAGTCGTGTGTTTCCGACCTTCGGGTTTTACGGTTCGACCGTTGATTTCGGTCTTCTCGTACCGTGGCACGTGTGTTGGTTTACGTGCCGTAGGGTCTAGTTCTGTAGAGTACAGGGCTTTCCTTTCCGGGGTACATTCCTACCGCTAGAGTAGTGGTTTCTCGTTTTACGAGGTAGGGTTCGAGTGATCCCTACTGAGTCTTGTTCCGAGACTCATTCCCTACGTGTTTTCACCGTGTTTCAGGTGAGGCACCACCTTCGGGGAGCGCGTCAGGAGCGCAGCATGGTGCGGGTGCCCAGAGGTAGTGCCAGAGGTCAGAGCCGGGGTATGCCCCGTGTAGCTGTACTTTTCTTTCTTGTCACTGTACTAGTCGTGGACTGTTCTTGCTGTTGTTGTTATTTTTATTGCGGACCATGTAAATTGTTAATTTATTTCCTGCTTAATATTATAACTGTTTAATTTCTGTAATTATTTGTGATACTTGTGTAGTCTCCACACCATCCTTTTAACCCTTCCGAGTCTTCGGGCTCGTGGGTGGCGGTGCGAGTCTCGGGTTATCGGGCCTTCCCGGTAATCGGATTCTCGGGTCGTTACAGCTGGTATCAGAGCGCGGTTGTGGAATTACATGAGAATCATAGGTAATTGTAGTGGTCCACTAGTCCACAGCGATGATGTACAGGTGACGCTGGCATTGGGCACCGTGTGTTTATTTTGACCTTGCCGTTTTCGTGTTTTCTGCCTTTTGCTTCAGGAGCGAGTATGGCGCCGAGGAGGAGTTCTCGCTCTCAGCAGGGGCAGTCGGCGGGAGGTCAGGAGATCCAGCAGGGGGTCCAGAGGGACCAGGAGGAGCATAGCAGAGTTCCGGGAGCTACCGAGGCCGCGGATGCTGCGAGAGCTCCGGGGGCCGAGGATTTCTTCCGTGGCATGTACCATCTCATGTCTCAGCAGTTTGGCGGAGAGGCTGCTGAGGGCTCGTCAGCCAGGGGTGGGCCAGGCCGAGCGGTGAGGGACTTTATGCAGTTCCATCCGCCTTACTTTAGCGGCCAGGCAGACCCTGATGCGGCTCGTGATTGGCTCGATGAGATGGAGCGGGTGTTCAGTTCCGCGAACAGTGCTGCCGAGGACAGAGTTGTGTTGGCCTACAACCAGTTACGGGGTACGGCTCGGAGGTGGTGGTCTTCCGAGTGGAAGACGTCCTTTCAGCTTCGTCCACTTGAGCAGATCGAGTGGGATGACTTTGTTGGTGCTTTCGAGCGTACGTACTGTCCAGATATTGTTGCCACGCAGCGGATGCGGGAGTTTCTGGAGCTGGTGCAGGGTGACATGTCCATGTTGCAGTACAGGGCCCGATTTGTCGAGCTGGGTCGGTATGCACCTCACATCATGGAGCATGAGAGGGTGAGGACCGCGCAGTTTGTGCAGGGCTTGAGGCTGGAGCTGAGACACCATTTGATCGCGAATGGGGCCACTGATCTAGAGACGGCGTCTCGTGTTGTGATTTCCTTGGAGATGGATATGCAGAGGACTCGAGGACCGATCAGCCAGGGGCAGTCTTTATCAGGTCGCAGCCAGCAGTCGGCTACCCAGCAGCAAGGTTTCTTCCAGCATGCGTCGGGTGGTTCAGGAGTACCGGCATCGGCAGCTTCGGTGACAGGATCGGCGTCCTTCAGCTCGAAGGTCAAGAAGTTCCTCTCGAAGAATTTCCGGAAGAAGAAGTCCAAGGATCAGGGGCAGGCTTCATCGGGCAGTGTACAGCAGCCGATTCCTTTTCAGCGTCAGGGATCAGTGGGTGGATCGCGAGGACCTTGTCCACGGTGTGGTGGTACCCACCCAGGCAGGCAGTGCACGGCGCCGATTATCTGTTTTCGGTGTGACCAGCCAGGGCATATGGCGCGTGACTGCCCTCAGAGGCCGCCGCAGCAGCAGGTTCCCCAGCAGCAGCAGCAGGGACAGTATCCGCCGCTACCCAGGTCAGCTAGCGTGGGAGACAGGCAGAGGGCTCGGGGCCAGATCACGCACATGACCAGGGCAGAGGCAGTGGCGTCGCAGCTCGTGGAAGGTACCGTTCAGATTTTGGGTTGTGCAGCTCGAGTTTTGTTCGATTCTGACGCGTCTCATTCGTTTATTTCGGAGGATTTCGCGTCGAGCGTCGAGGAGCCGGTGACCCAGTTGTCCTGTGATTTGGCAGTGGAATTGCCTTCGGGTGACTTTATGGTCACTCCGTATTGCTTCGACCAGGTTCCGGTGTGGATCGATGGGCGAAGTATGCCAGGCAGGTTGTATGCGTTGCACCTTCGGGATTATGACGTGATTCTAGGCATGGATTGGCTCGAGACCCATGGAGCGGTGGTGGATTGTGGAATGAAGAGGGTCTACTTCCAGCATCCGAGCAAGAGGACCTTCTATTTTCAAGGTATCCGTTCCGCCTCTTCTCGATTCCTTATCTCTGCTATTCGAGCCCGTCGATTGCTTGATTCCGGTTGTCAGGGTTTTCTCGCGTCTGTGGTTGTGTCTGACCGGATGGAGCCGGATGTCGAGGACATTACGGTGGTGTGCGAGTTTCCCGACGTTTTTCCTGAGGAGTTGCCTGGATTACCTCCCTAGCGGGAGATCGATTTCGTGATCGAGGTTGTGCCTGGTGCGGGACCTTTGGCAAGGCTCCCTACCGTATGGCCCCCGTTGAGTTGAGGGAGTTGAGGGCGCAGTTGCAGGAACTGCTGGCCAAGGGGTATGTTCGTCCGAGCTTTTCCCCTTGGGGTGCACCCGTGTTGTTTGTGAAGAAGAAGGACGGTAGTCTGCGATTGTGCATTGACTATCGGCAGCTGAATGACGTGACCATTAAGAACAAGTATCCGTTGCCGTAGATTGATGACTTGTTCGACCAGCTGCAGTCTGCGCGAGTGTTCTCGCGGATTGATTTGCGGTCCGGTTACTATCAGCTGAGAATTCGCGAGTCCGATGTGGAGAAGACTGCATTCAGTACGAGGTACGGGCATTATGAGTTCTTGGTGATGCCGTTCGGGCTCACCAATGCCCCAGCAGCCTTCATGGACTTGATGCAGAGGGTGTTTCATCCGTATTTGGATCAGTTCGTGGTCATCTTCGTGGACGGCATCCTTATTTATTCGCAGTCTGCTGAGGAGCATGCGTACCATTTGGGTGTGGTGCTGCAGATGCTGCGAGATCACCAGTTGTATGCGAAGCTCAGCAAGTGCGAGTTTTGACTCAGTGAGGTGCACTTTCTGGGGCACGTAATTTCTGGTGATGGCATTTCCGTGGATCCCGCCAAGGTCGAGGCAGTGATGCAGTGGCCGAGGCCGAGGTCGGTGACGGAGATCCGGAGTTTCTTGGGGCTTGCGGGTTATTATCGCCGATTTATCCAGGATTTTTCTCGCATTGCGACCCCGATGACGAGGCTCACGCGGAAGGATGTGCCTTTCGTTTGGTCCGAGGAGTGTGAGCAGAGCTTCAGCGAACTGAAGAGATTGCTCACCTCGGCTCCGGTGTTGGTTTTACCTTCTGGATCGGGAGGTTTTGTGGTGTGTACAGATGCTTCCGGCGTCGGATTGGGTGCTGTTCTGATGCAGCATGGTAGAGTGGTGGCTTATGCATCTCGGCAGCTAAAGCCCCATGAGGAGAACTACCCTACCCATGACCTTGAGTTGGCGGCAGTGATCTTCGCGCTGAAGATATGGAGGCACTATCTGTACGGCGAGAAGTTCGAGGTGTTCACTGACCATCAGAGTTTGAGGTACGTGTTCTCGCAGAAGGACCTGAACCTCAGGCAAAGGCGTTGGATGGAGTTCTTGAAGGACTACGACTTCACCCTGTCTTATCAGCCGGGCAGGATGAATGTCGTTGCCGATGCCTTGAGTCGGAAGGTTGCGGTCAGTACCTTGATGCTGAGGAGGTGGAGGCTCTGGGAGCAAGTGCCCGAGGTATCTTTCAGACTCAAGATTCCCCAGGAGCCAGGGTTAGCAGTGCTTGCGAGTCTGACTGTCACTCCTGCTATCCGTCGTCAGGTGACAGAGGCTCAGCATGCGGACCCTGAGTTGCCCCGGATTCTTGCGATGGCTGACGTGGAGCTCGGCAAGGACGGTGCTGCGAGGTTTCGTGGTAGGCTGTACGTCCCAGCGGAGGAGCAGGTTCGTCGTGCGGTGTTGCGCGAGGCTCATGGGAGCAGGTACACCGTACACCCGGGTGCGACGAAGATGTATCGGAACTTGCGGAGGCAGTTCTGGTGGCCTGGCATGAAGAGAGATGTTGCCGAATTTGTGGCCAGGTGCCTGATCTGTCAGCAGGTGAAGGCGGAGGATCAGCGACCAGGAGGTACTCTCCAGCCCTTGGATGTTCCTGCTTGGAAGTGGGACCATGTGACAACGGATTTGGTGGTGGGGTTGCCGAGAACCCCGAGTGGGCAGGACAGTATTTGGTTGCTGGTGGATCGGCTGACGAAGGTGACGCGGTTATTACCGGTCAAGGTCAGCTGGAGGGTGTCCAGGTTGGCTCGGTTGTATGTGGAGCGGATCGTGCCGTTGCATGGGGTTCCCATTTCGATCGTATCGGATCGGGATCCGCGCTTCACTTCTGGATTCTGGAGGAGTTTCCAGCGAGCTCTTGGCACGGAGTTGGCATTTAGCTCGGCGTATCATCCGTAGTCAGATGGTCAGTCTGAGAGGACCATTCAGACTTTGGAGGACATGCTGAGATCCTGCTGCCTGGAGTGGCAGGGGAGTTGGATTCATCACCTACCGTTGGTGGAGTTTGCCTATAACAACAGCTATCATTCGAGCATCGGCATGGATCCTTATGAGGCGTTATATGGGCGTCCTTGTCGGACTCCACTTGATTGGTTTGAGGTGGGTGAGCGTGTTTTGACGGGACCGGAATTGGTGCAGCAATGCGTGGATGTTGTGCACCTGGTTCGTGAGAACATGTTGGCGGCCCAGAGTCGGCAGAAGAGCTATGCTGACCGTAGGAGGCAGCCCCTCGAGTTCGCCGTGGGCGATCATGTGTTCTTGAGAGTTTCTCCGATGAAGGGGGTGATGCGTTTTGGACGGCGTGGGAAGCTGAGTCCCCGCTATGTTGGTCCTTTCACGATTGTGGAGCGCATCGGTGAGGTTGCTTACCGGTTGCAGTTACTCTCTAAGTTGGCGTCGGTGCATGACGTGTTCCACGTCTCGATGTTGCGGAAGTATATGCCCGATGACTCTCATGTGCTCGAATTTTCCGTTTGGCCTGAGGTGACTCCAGATCTTTCTCTCCCAGAGTTTCCGATCCGCATGGAGGATAGGCGAGAGCAGCGCCTACGGAACAAGGTCATTCCCTTGGTAAAGGTCGTGTGGCAGCGACACTCTGGTGGAGAGGCTTCTTGGGAACGTGAGGACGAGATGCCTCAGCAGTTCCCGTACCTGTTTGAGTGAGTCTTCCTCTTCTTTCCCCTTGGGTTGTTCTCAATTTCGAGGACGAAATTCCTTAAGGGGGGAGGGCTGTAATATCCCGGACCTTTCGGATCCTTCTTCGTGGGTCCCGGATCTGGTTTTCGGAGTGTCCGGCTCTGTTGTGTCTGAAATTTCGTTTCGGACATCTTTCATGTTCGGATCGGCGCGATCCGGAGTCGTTTCGGAGGCCCGGAGGTGTTCCGCGGCTTTTCCGCGTGTGTTTTCTGATTTCCGGTGTGTGTTTCGGCTTTTCCTTCGGAAGCTCGCTGCGGGCGAACCGGGCGGTTCACCCGGGCACGAGTGGTACCGTTACGATCGGTGCGTTCCGAGGATTCCGGGAATGTATTTTTCTATTTTCCGGTATTTTTCTGAAAATTCGGATTTTCTATAAAGCCCTAATTCCTTTTCTTTTTCTTTTCTCCTTTCTCTTTCTTCTTCTTCTTCTTCCTCCGTTTCTTCCCACCGTGACACCCTCCTCTCTCCCTCTCTCCCATTCGGACGCGGCGAACCCCTCTCCGGCTACGGACGGCGGCGGGGCGACGGCGCGGACGTGTGGGCGGCGGCGAGGCGAGCTCGTGGGCGTGCGGCGTGCGTGGGAAGCGTGGGGAGTTCGTGAAGTTTGAAGCGTTCTTCGCGATCCGTGGTTGATTCGGCGGAGCATTCGCTCCATTGAGGTAGGGTGACATTCCTTAGCCTCATGCCGATCTTTTCCGTGATTTATAGGCCGCGGGGAGGCCGAGAGGGGATCGTTTGAGCGTTTTTGGGTTTTTCCATGATTTGGGGAGAGCTCGCCCGATCTATGGATTTGATGCATGATTTCGTGTTTTGATGGCCTAGAATCATGCTAGGGGTCCCCAGGGGTCTTCCCCTTTGATTTCCCCCTCTCCTATGGAGGCATGGGGGCGTGGTTAGAATTTTTGGGCGTTTCTACCGTTTTCGGCCGCGGATTGAGAACGCGCTATACTCCAGTAGCGCGTTCTTGGAGGTCGCGCTGCCCCGACCGAGCGCGTTCATCGGAGAAGATGAACAGGAGGCAGTTCCTGTCGCGCTATGGGGTCCTAGCGCGATCAGCCTTGTCGCGCTAGGCATCCCTAGCGCGATCTGTCATGTCGCGCTAGCCGTCCCTAGCGTGACATGCCCTGTCGCGCTAGGAGGCCCTAGCGCGATGTCCCGTGTCGCGCTAGGGGGCCCTAGCGCGTTTTTCCGTGTCGCGCTAGGTATCCCTAGCGCGATCTGGCTGTTGTTGGGTGTTCCCCTTGGGCCGTGTGTGCGTCCCGGGCACCCCGTGGAGTTTCGTGACCATGTCTTTGGTGTCCGAAAGTTCCGTTTGCCTTGGTCATGCGTTTGGCCGTGGGCGGTGAGTCCGTTTCTTTCCCGACCGTGGTCACCGTGCGACGGTGATGGTACGTGGGACAGCCCCCGTACTTCGTCAGGTTCGGACGTCGTTTTCCGTTGACTTGAGAGTCTACTCCTTTGTGACCCTCCACTAGTCGTAGCCTGCTAGTACGCGTGTGCTAGTTGCACCCGGGAGTGGTGTACGGGCTTACCCTGAGGACGGTTTTAGACTGGTTACCGTCGGGCCCCTCGTCACATCAGAGTCCAGTGCCAGGGGAAAACCGGTCAGAGGGCCAGACCTAGGACGCGTGGTCTGTGTGTGCACACGTGGTTGGGGACTGTGGACGCACGTCGACGGGCGTGACCCCAGCTAGTCACTTGTTGTGAGTTACTTGTGCGGTGTCTGCGTCTCGGGTAGGACCTACCACGTCAGGCGGTTCACCTGCGGTGCGGTGTAAGACGTCAGGGGACGCTACCGGCTGTGCTTCTAGTGGGTGGTACTCCTGTCGAGTACGGAGTGACAGACTGTCAGTCGTGTGTTTCTGACCTTCGGGTTTTACGGTTCGACCATTGATTTCGGTCTTCTCGTACCGTGGCACGTGTGTTGGTTTGCCTGCCGTAGGGTCTAGTTATGTAGAGTACAGGGCTTTCCTTTCCGGGGTACATTCCTACCGCTAGAGTAGTGGTTTCTCGTTTTACGAGGTAGGGTTCGAGTGATCCCTACTGAGTCTTGTTTCGAGACTCATTCCCTGCGTGTTTTCACCGTGTTTCAGGTGAGGCACCACCTTCGGGGAGCGCGTCAGGAGCGCAGCGTGGTGCGGGTGCCCAGAGGTAGTGCCAGAGGTCAGAGCCGGGGTATGCCCCGTGTAGCTGTACTTTTCTTTCTTGTCACTGTACTAGTCGTGGACTGTTCTTGCTGTTGTTGTTATTTTATTGCGGACCATGTAAATTATTAATTTATTTCCTGCTTAATATTATAACTGTTTAATTTCTGCAATTATTTGTGATGCTTGTGTAGTCTCCACACCATCCTTTTAACCCTTCCGAGTCTTCGGGCTCGTGGGTGGCGGTGCGAGTCTCGGGTTATCGGGCCTTCCCGGTAATCGGATTCTCGGGTCGTTACATCATGTGTACTGGTTTAATAGGTAATCAAAGTCCCCGAGTGATTACCCTCCAACCAGGAACAATTTAAGGTATGTGTTCATGTAAAGTAAGTCTCATGTTCGAGATCCAATCTCGAGCTGACTTTACAACCACATATCTAGGGACAACGTAAAGTAACACAATCGCATATTTACGCTCAAACACCACTTTATTAATGAACAAGATCGTACAACTATTGGACCTACCCCAACCCGAAATTGGCCTGTAGCACACCAACACTAACAATCTCCCACTTGAACTACAGCCAATTGCCCACAACGTTGAGGCCCATCTTATCCCGATGACGCTCAAATACAGTCTGTGTCAAAGGTTTAGTTAGTGGATCTGCTATGTTGTCTTCTGACGGTACACGCTCTACCGTCACATCTCCACGATCAACAATCTCCCGAATAAGGTGAAAGCGCCTGAGAATATGCTTTGACCTTTGGTGAGATTTCGGTTCCTTCGCCTGGGCGATGGTCCCATTATTATCACAAAATAATGGGATGGGAGCTGATATCTCGAGAACTACGCCGAGTTCCAAGATGAATTTCTTCATCCAGATGACTTCTCCAACTGATTGCCCCTCCATTCAACATGAATACAAATTCAGACATGGATTTGCAATTATCTGGATCTGACTGGAAAGTAGAATCTGTGTAAGCTCTAAGCTGTAAGTCCTCTCCTCCATAAAGCAGAAAAAGATCCTTAGCCCTTCGCAGGTACTTAAGGATACCCTTTACTGCCTTCCAGTGCTCATCGCCTGGATTTGCCTGATATCTACTGACAATGCTTAAAGCATTGACAACATCAGGCCGTGTACATAGCATTGCATACATGATTGACTCTATGACTGAAGCATAGGGTACCTTATTCATGTGTGCCACCTACTCAGAAGTTTTACGACTCATCCCCTTGGATAGGTAAATTCCATGTCTCATGGGAATGAGACCTCTCTTGGAATTTTCCATCATAAACCTTTTGAGGATAGTGTCTATGTACATGGATTGAGATAATCCTAACATCCTTTTAGATCTATCTCGATAGATCCTTATGCCCAGCACATAGGATGCTTCTCCTAAATCCTTCATGGAGAAGGTCTTGGACAACCAAGACTTAGTTGATGTCAACATCCCTACATCATTCCCAATGAGTAAGATGTCATCAACATAAAGGACCAAGAAGGTCACTGAGCTCCCACTGACCTTCTTGTAAACACAGGGTTCATCTTCATTCCGAATGAAGTTGAAAGATTTGACAGCCTCGTCAAATCTTAAGTTCCAGCTTCTAGATGCCTGTTTTAATCCATAAATGGACCTTTGAAGTTTGCATACCTTATTAGGATGTTGCTTGGAAATGAATCCTTCAGGCTGTACCATGTACACCTCTTCTGACAGATTTCCATTAAGAAAAGTTGTCTTCACATCCATTTGCCAGATCTCATAATCCATGTATGCAGCAATGGCAAGGAGGATTCTGATTGACTTAACCATGGCTACCGGTGAAAACGTCTCGTCATAGTCAATGCCTTGCCTTTGACGATATCCTTTCGCCACTAGTCTAGCCTTGTATGTGTCAACCTATCCATCTGCACCGATTTTCCTTTTGAAAAAATTATTTGCAGCCGATAGGGACCTTTCCTTCGGGTACATCAACTAAGTTCCAAACTTTGTTGGTGTACATGGACTGGATCTCTGAATCCGTTGCCTCTTGCCATTTCTCGGAGTCTACACTACGGATCGCCTCCTGGTACGACTGAGGATCATCATCCTCATCGATGCATACCTTAGAGGACCCATCTGAGACATGTCCAACATATCTCTCAGGTTCTCTCAGTAGTCTACCAGATCTCCGTAGTGTCAGTGTTTCACCTTGAATAGGATCAACCGATACAGTCTCATCTAATGAGTGTGTGTCTATGGGTTGTGATTCTTGGACCTCGTCCAATTCTATTTGGCTCCCACTATTTTTCTGGAGTAGATATCCTCTTTCCAGAAATACAGCTCTCTTGGCCACTAAGACCCTTTGCTCAGAAGGGTGATAGAAATAATATCCAAAACGTCTCCTTTGGATATCCCACAAACCTACACTTATCGGTCCTCGACTCAAACTTATCACTCTCGTTCTTCTTTACATGAGCAGGACACCCCCAAATTTTAATGTGATTAAAATTTGGTTTCCTGCCCTTCCGTATCTCATATGGTATAGAAGGAACTGATTTACTTGATATCCTATTCAATAAATAAGCCGCAGTCTCTAACGCATAGCCCCAGAGAGACAAGGGTAGTCCTGACATAGACATCATGGATCGGACCATGTTTAACAAGGTCATGTTTCTCCTCTCGGATACACCATTGTGCTGTGGTGTATACGGTGGTGTCCACTGAGAAACAATTCCATGGTCTTTAAGATAAGAAGTGAATTCATGGCTTGAGTATTCACCTCCTCGATCCGATCGAAGAGCCTTAATACTTTTGCCAGTCTGTTTCTCTACTTCATTCTTGTATTCCTTAAACTTCTCAAAGGCTTGTGACTTATGTCTCATTAAATACACATAGCCATATCTAGAGAAGTCATCAATAAAAGAAATGAAATAGAGATAACCTCCTTTTGCTTCTATGGATATGGGTCCACACACATCCGAGTGTATGAGCTCGAGAAGGTCAACAGCCCTCTCTCCATGTCCACCAAAGGGAGCCTTAGTCATTTTCCCCATGAGACACGACTCACAGGTATCAAATGGCTTGTATTCGAATGAATTCGAATACCCATTTGAGTGTAAGTGAGAGACTCTTTTCTCACCTACATGACCAAGTCTGCAATACCATAGATATGCAGAATTCACTTCATCAGCATTGGAAATTTGCATAGCATTAGAACGTGTATCTAATACATAAAGATCATTGACTAATGAACCATTGGCTATAATCAAACCATTATTCATTATAGAGCACCCAGTGCTATTAAAAGCCAATGTGTATCCAATGTTATACAAGTTAGAGATTGAAATAATGTTCTTAATAATATTAGGAACATAATAACAGTCATTCAGCTCCAGAATGACTCCTGAAGGTAAACTGAGGCGTGCAGTCCCGACAGCTTTGGCAGCAACTAAAGCTCCATTGCCCATCCTCAGTTCAATCTCCTTTTTGCCCAATCGCCTTCTATTTGCCAGTACCTGCACAGAATTACAGATATGAGATGCACATCCAGTATCCAATACCCATGATGTGGATTCCATATATGACAAATTAAGGTCTATGACAAAAATACCTTCATTTAGAATTGCCTTGCAATTCCTTTTCCAATGCCCAGTTTCCCCGCATCGAAAACATTTGTCTTCCTTTTCATTCTTCTTGCCCTTCCCTTTGTCAACTTTGGCGAGTTGCTTACCCGTAGCCTTTTTCTTTCCTTTCCCTTTGTTACTTGTAGTGGATATCTGGGTGGCCTTCCTTTTCTTGTTGGCCCGGCCAACAATCATTACAGACGAAGATGGTTTATCTTTCTGCATGGTTCCTTCAGCACTCTTTAACATATTGAGCAGCTCTGGGAGAGTTGCTTCAATCCTGTTCATGTTAAAGTTCATGATGAAGGAAGAAAAGGAATCGGGCAATGACTGGAGTATAAGATCAATGCATAGTTCAAGATCCAACTTGAACCCCAATGCATTGAGTCTTTCAATCCACTCCATCATTTTCAGTACATGGGCATGTACTGATGAACCCTCAGACATCCGTGTCCTGAAAAGCCTTTTTGGAGATGTCATACCTCTCAATCCTACCCTGCTCCCCGAAGAGCTGGCGTAGATTGAGAAGTATACTTCTACAATCAGTCTTTTCAAATTACCTCTGTAGCTCGGGAGCCATAGAGGCCAACATGTAACATTGGGCAAGGGATGAGTCCTCAGACCACTTGGCATAAGCCAGTAACTCGCCCTCGTCGGCATCAGGAGCTGGCTCAGAGTGAACTGTGTCCAACACGTACGCAATCTTTTCGGCGGTAAGGACTATGCGTAGATTACGCAGCCAATCCGAGTAGTTCGGTCCAGTTAATCTATTTGCATCCAAGATGCCGCGGAGGGGGTTGGACGACGACATTGTAATCTGGATAAGAAATAAAAGACAACTTAGCATGTGTTCAAATTCTAACTTAGATGTGGTTTTCTATCTTAGTTAGTCCCACTATTTTTCGATCGGACTATATAACCCTCAGTATATAGAACGGGAGATCAGCGAGATCTACCTAGTGGGTCGGAATCCCAACGAGACTGATGTACGACCTTGTGGAAAGCACAACAAGCCATACACCATCTCAAGGGCAGTCAACAAGCACTTGCATCTAATGCAATATCCGATATTCGACCCCCGAGAAATCATCCCCTTGTGGAAAGCACAACAAAGGATATTCTCGGTTAGATCTAACCATCATTACTACATAGCAATGAGTTCATGACCCGACCCTTGTGGAAAGCACAACAAGGCCGAGTTCAATTCCTCAGCCCATTGAGGCCGAGCCTTGGAGTTTAATCCCGCCCCCAAACTCATGGACCTTGTGGAAAGCACAACAAATCCATGAAATGAAGACGTTCATTCACTCCATAATGATGGAGGGCCACGACGACTCCTAGAGCCACGCTTACCAGATCTAAAATTTAAACGCGAGGGAATTTAATTTTATCTTGATCTCACCCTAGGTGGTAATATAAATATATCCAATATATTTACCGTACCTAGTAGTTTGCACAAAATAAATGCATCCAATGTAAAAATAAACGCAAGTGATCATGGACTTTAACCCTAATGTAACTAAGACATCCGGCCCGCTTCCGAAGCAGCTGGATCGTCCTCGTCGGGTGTGTTCCACGCTTTCAATCGTCGACGCCGCATTAATTATAACTTTTACACGGCACGCAGGTCGAAAAAATTAAATTATATGTGACTCAAATTCCAGCAGCCCTTAGGGCGAGTACAACAATGGAGGAAGATAGAAGTACATTAGAATTTCAACAGAGAGAGAAAGGAGGTTCGCAGACCCCAATTAATTACATTAATCCAAGTTCATGATCACTTGCCAACCCATTCAAATAAAATCAATCAAGGGTTATTTTCTGAAAATAATCCTTACTTTTGAATTTAATAATGGGATGTGCAAACAAAAACAGGCTAGCTTTGTTTAATTTTAAAAATCAAAGCATGATTAACTAAAATTAAACATACAAGCAGGCCAATACAAGGTAAATAAAGTAACGCACGTAAAGAACCATCATTTTCTACAGGGACATCTAATTGAGATAATTATTTAAATTTAATTATCCAATAATTAAATTTAAATTCAAAATTTAAACATGCCAATAATTTAAATTTAAATTTAAACTAATTATCCAATAATTTTTGTTTGAAAATAAATTTAAAATAATGCAATTATCCTCAATTAGTAATTTTCTAAAATTCAAAATTTGAATTTAATAATTATCTAATAATTAAAAATTTAAATAATTAAAATTTTCACATTTAACATCAATAAAATACAAAATTTGAATTTTATAATTATCTAATAATTAAAAATTCAAAAATTAGAATTTATCGAAGTAACTTCAATTATTACCATTTTATCCAAAGGTAAATAGTAATTATCTCACCTCAGTAAATTCAACACGGTTAAATAAAATTTAACTTTTGATATTTACCATCGAGATAACACAATTAACCTACTAAATAAAATTCTATTTAATTTACTGAGCATTTTAATATATATATCTAATATATATATAATTTTCTTGGAGCACAGTAAATTAAACAGGTTAAAATAATTTTTTTAAAAAAAAATAAAAAAAACTTTTTTTTAATAGCGCCGGGTCAACCCCGCGCGCGCGGGCGGCGCCCGCCACGCGGACGACCCGCGTCACGCGGGCGCCCCGCGTGGGGGGCGCCCGCCCACGCGGGTGCGCCCGCCGGCGCACAGCGGGAAGCCCAAAAATTTTTTTTTAATTTTTTTTTTAAAAAAATTGCTGTTTAGATGTCCAGCATCCAGGAAGAACAGAGATATCTAAATCTCTTTCTACAAATTATAATTGCAGATTTTCAATGCCCCTAAAATATGGTTCTAAACGGCGATAAAAACACCGACCAGAGCGCAAACCTGGCTCTGATACCACTGTAAGGTTTCCCACAGCACCTACGGACGACGCAGCGGATAACAACAATTTCATTTGCCCGATCCCGGTGTTATGGAAAGCTTAATCTGTGCTCTAATCGGTGTTTCTAAGACCCTAATTACGGGTTGCGTGTTTCACCTTGCGCGGAACGACGCTGTCCGCTAAGCCCGATGTAGAGAAACCGAGCCGCACAGCTGTACGGCCTCTAGAGCAGATCCACACGGACCCTTGCGCAGCGACGGTACCTCCCCGGCGCAACTTCCCCGACTCTATCACCTTCTGGAGAGAGAGAGAGAGCAAGGGGGAGAAAGGGGGGAGACTAATCCTCCTCTCTTAACCCTTAATGCTTGGTTAAGCTAAGAGAGGTTGGAAGAGTTCGAGAGTTTAAATGAACTCACGTAGGTGCCATATATATAGGATTTGGACCCTTTTCTAAAGACCTCCAAAGGACCAAAATTCTATATATGACCTTTCCATTATTATACATATGTATTAAGTCTCATTTACACTCCTTTCCAAAAGGAATTAAATAGAAATAATACATACATTTGTATAATAATTATCCGTCACCCAAGAATCCATTGTGTGTGATCCTCTAGGCCCATAGTCACTCTAGTTTAAGGCCCATTAACTTCTAATTCCCAATTAGAAGTAAATTAAACATATTATTCGCTTCTACAAGAGCCGAATAATAGTTTAATTCATTCCGAACCTTCGATCACGTTGGGTCAAGCAAATCCGCGTGATCCTAGAGGACGCCGGGTTTAAACCAGCCTGTCTGGTACCTGTAAGTCCACAGTTACCGCATCGATATAATCCCTCGCTCATTCTATGAGTCTGGTACGATCGAGGGTATGGTTCTTGTCAAACCCCATGATCGTGCAATTTGACTATGACCTCCTTAAAGTGTATGACGTTCATCCTAAACGAACTCATACGACCCTGGCCAGGGATTTAACGGAGGGCCAGTGTCATGACCCATTAACTGTCTGATATATATCCGACAGTGAGCGATCCCTTCTTGACCATTGATGATCTTCACACGTATCCTGGAGTGGTTAACGACTCGGCAACTCATGACTTATGGTTAAAGTCACTTAGCCAAGTGATTAAACCATTCCAATCCTCGTGTAAGATCCGATCAATACCTCAGGTCAAATGACCAACGATGCTACTGAGACAGTTAGATCTTCAGTTGACATTAGGTATAATCAACCATCTGAAGATCCAATAGCGGATCAGTTCAGTGTACATCCTCCAAGGACATATACCTACACATATGTGTTGGTGCCCCGCACCAATGACCATGAGACTGGTCACTGACACATCATGTGTATTGGTTTAATAGGTAATCAAAGTCCCCGAGTGATTACCCTCCAACCAGGAACAGTTTAAGGTATGTGTTCATGTAAAGCAAGTCTCATGTTCGAGATCCAATCTCGAGCTGACTTTACAACCACATATCCTAGGGACAACGTAAAGTAACACAATCGCATATTTACGCTCAAACACCACTTTATTAATGAACAAGATCGTACAACTATTGGGCCTACCCCAACCCGAAATTGGCCTGTAGCACACCAACACTAACAGCGAGAAATGCTCGGAGACAGATATTGGGTTGAGAGAACTGGGTAGAGGACCCTCAATCAACCTTCTCTGTATCGCCTGCCCACTACGTCATAGAATCTCCGTTTGAGATCGTCTCTCCCTTTGCATATATAGCTCTGCAGGTGTTCCTTTCTTTGCGTGTGTGCATGATTCTCTGTGTGTCCCTGTAGGTCCGTCTGAGGATCTATTTATACCAGTCGTAGCAAGGTTGCTCCTTCCCTGCTTAGCAACATCGACGACATGGCTAGTGGAGTAGTGTTCTGCTTGATTGTAGGGATCCTCCGTCGCTCACTCGCCGGCTCTTGGAGGAAAGGCAGCACGACGGGCATCTCTGCGACGTGGACGCGATATGGAGCTCGACGGGGTAAGCCTCGTAATGGTGGCTTCAACGTTCGTCCATTGACAAGTCTTACGACGCTTGGAAAGCGCGAACACGGGGATCACACCCATGGGCTGGTCAGGCCTTGATGGGCCTCACCTAAGCCTTGCTTCAGGGCCGTTGGTCGACTGGAGAGGGCCACTATGGCCCGAGCTACTTTGGAGCGCAATGGGCCTGGCGTTATTGGGTTGCGCTGGGTTTGGCACATTTTCCCCCCCTCAACATGTTTGGCAAAAATATCATAATTTTTAAATTTTCTGTAACCTTCTTTGGTAGAACCATAGTTCATCATGCTGCTAATGACTATAAGAAACCTAGGTTGGCGAGTAAGTGGCATGCACACGGGTCAATCGAGACGGCGATGAAAGGAGGAGGGGGAGGTCACACACATCATGGTAGAGAAGGGAGGAGGGGGGGACCATGGTGGAGGGAGGAGGGGGACGTCACGGAGGAGGTGATGGCAGAGATAAGGTAGTCACCTCTCTCTCTCTCTCTCTCTCTCTCTCTCTCTCTATGTATGTGTGTGTGTGTGTGTGTGTGTGTGTGTGTGTGTGTGTGTGTGTGTGTGTGTGTGTGTGTGGTGGCGGCGACGACGGCTTCTCTGAGAAAGGTCACGAGAAAGAGCTGCGGTGGTGAACCTCACAATTCCCATGCGTAAACACCAATTCCTTCACTACTCCTATTTCCAATGGAGCCTAGACCGTCTTGCAGCTTGCCACCGTTTCTCTCCGACAATGATCTCCACGCAAAGCCTACAAGGGGATCAATCAGGGATGCAGACCCATGAGCAGATGAGCTCCCCAATATGCACACCCTTTCTTGCATGGTGGCGGAGGGTGGTACATCGCCGACATGAGTCTCTCCTTTCCAAAGGTGGTTTCCTTCTATTGGTGGAACAACCTTCCCAACTAACTAAGGACTCTTAGCAAACCTGTTGTAATCCATCTCCGAGGTTCTCTCTAGTAGATAACCTCTCAGTTTGTTGTAACATCCTGCGAGGATCCATCCCTCTGTTGTAATCCAACTTATTCATATTCATTATATAAAGAGAAAGGCACGACTCAGAAAACATTAAGCTGAGAGTCTGCCATTCATATGCCATGTTCTCAACATCAACATGGTATCAGAGCACCAGGCTCCAACCATGGGATCCTCCTCCGCCACTTCCTCCTCTGCCAACACCATAGTTCCCTCCGTCACCTCCTACACCTTCCCTTCCATCAACGTCAGTAGCTTTCTTTCCATCAAACTCACCCCCTCAAACTATGCCATCTGGAAAACACAGTTTCCTCCTCTCCTTCATAGCCAGCGACTCATGGGTGTTATTGATGGATTTGATGCAGAACCCCCATGCACCCTCAAGGTGTCTGAATCTGATACAGATGCCCAACTGCCCAACCCTGCGTATGAGGCTTGGTTTCTCTGTGACCAACTTGTTCTTACCTGGATTCTATCCTCCTTGACTGAAGAAGTCACTCATCATCTCTTCAATGTGACTCATACGCATGAGGCTTGGCAAACCTTGGCCACATCATTTGGCTCTCTGTCCCAGTCCAGGGTACTTCAAATTAACATTCAACTACGGAATTTGAAGAAGGGTTCTCTCTCCATTACCCAATTCCTCCACCAAGTTAAGTTCATTTTGGACCAACTTGCGGAAGCTGGCCAGCCTATTTCTTCTGCACAATTCATAGCTATTATTGCTCGTAATCTTGGACCAGAATATGGTGGTTTGCTCGCCAGTCTCTATGTTCGCGATCGGCCTCCCACATTTGCTGAACTTCACTGTCTCTTGACTACGATGGAATTCAACCTTGATATCTCATCTGGTGCTTCTGAAGATCCTCCTCCGATGGCAAATCTTGCTCAACGATCTACACAAAGCAACTCCTCTGGGCGTGGACGTGGACGAGGCCGCAGACGTGGGTGATTTCGGCCATGTCGTTTCGGTCACAGAACAAATCATTCTTCAGAGCGTTGCTATCAGCGACCGGGTGCCACTCCACCACAGCAAGGCGGGGTCCCTGTTTCGTCTCCTTCACATGCTGCAAATCTAACTACATGTGGAGCCCCGTCGTCAACACCGTTCGACGATTGGTACCCTGACACCGGTGCAACCCACCATGTCACTGCAGATCTGTCTCGATTATCCTTGGCATCAGACTACACCAGGAATGATCAACTTCGCATCGGTAATGGTGCAGGTCTTCCGATTGCTCACATAGGCAGTGCTCACATATCCTCCCCTTCTCACACTTTTTCCCTCTCTAATACTCTACATGTACCCAGCATTACTAAACACTTACTATCTGTTCATCGCTTTACTCATGACAATGATTGCTAGTTTGAATTTCATCCAACTTTCTTTGTGGTGAAGGACCGAACCACGGGGAGTCCTCTACTGTGCGGCCACAGTGACCACGGGCTATATCGCCTACAGATGACTAGGACACCAACGGCGGCTTCATCTTCCTCTCTTTGTTTTCTCAGTGAACGTGTGACACCTGATGTTTGGCATGCTCAACTTGGCCACTGCAACTTTCGCACTGTCTCTTCTGTCCTCAAGTCTGTCCCACTGTCTTCTTCTCCTAATAAAGTTACATTTAGTCCTTGTGTTGCCTGTCAGCTTGGCAAAGCAACTAAGACTCCATTATCCCCCACCCCCTCCACTAGTAATAAGCCGTTGGAATTAGTGTACTCTGATCTCTGGGGTCCTGCCCCATAGCCTTCTATTAATGGAGATGTGCATTTTGTTATTTTTGTTGATGACTATTCTAAGTACATTTGGCTCTACCCATTACAAGCGCGCTATCAGTTACTCTCCATCTTCCAAAAGTTTTATGTTGCCGTTGAACGACAGTTTTCTACTAAGTTGCTTGCCTTGCAATCCGAATGGGGCGGCAAATATCACAAATTACATACTTATCTCACCCAACATGGCATCCGTCACCGTGTCGCTTGTCCACATACCCATGTGCAAAATGGCGCTGCTGAACGGAAAATCCGTCATGTTGTGGACTGCAGCCTTTGTCTGCTAGCCCATGGTAGCATTCCAAAACGTTTTTGAAACTTCACCTTTGAATCTTCTGTTTTCACAATCAATCTTCTTCCCACACCTATTTTGCAGGGGCTATCTCCATTTCAAACACTTTTTAAGCGGCCTCCAGACTATCTCTTTCTCCGAGTGTTTGGATGTGCCGCCTTTCCATTACTCCGCGCTTATAATCCTACCAAGTTCGCGTATCGAACCAAGTTGTGTGTCTTTCTTGGTTATAGCCCTCGGCATCATGGTTATCGCTGTTTTGATAAGGAAACTAGACAATATTACTACTGCCAACATGCCTCCTTTCATGAATCCTTGTTTCCCTTCGCTGTCTCCTCATCCGCCTTGTCGCCGCCGTTGTTGCCTAGTCCCTGGTTGGTTGTCACACTCGTGGCCTGTCATCCGCCCAGTACGAGCGTCCAAGGTACGTCTTCTCACCTTTCTGACCCTATTCCACTGCAGCCAGCTGCACCGCAAGTGCCTTCACCCCCCTCTACATTCACAGCACCACCCACAAATGCTTCTAATATGCCCACAGTTTCCCCAACGCTACCTACCAGCAGTGAGCAGCCCCAGACCATTCCCATGTCCAATGCAGGTTCCATTCCTCCTGTAGTCTCCTTACCATTGCTTCCACAGACAAATACAGCAGTGCAACCCGCTCCACAGCGCATTCAACCAATGACGCTGCGTCGGGCATCTACAAGGCACCCGCCACCAGCTGCACTTCTTGCAGAGGCATCGATTAAGGTCGAACCCACTTGTTTTTCCACTGCATCCAAGTTCCCACACTGGCGTGCGGCCATGGCAGATGACACTAAAAAAAATGAGTCTGTAGCGACCAATTAAAATTGGTTGCAGAAAATACATATTAGCGACCAAAATAATTCAATGGTCGTTAAAGATTTGACGTACAGCCACTAACACAATATTAGTCGCTAACATGTTATAATAGCGACTATTTTTTGATTGGTCGCTATTTGTGGTCGCTAATGCATGTCGCGAGCCACCATGTATGCCAATAGCGACGGACAATTGGTCGGTATAAAATTTTCATTAGCGACAATATGTCAATAGGTCGCTAAATCTTAAGAAAAGTCAGCGACCAAGGCATCATTGGTCGCTAAGGGCGTAAACATAATTAGTGACCGCCGTATAGTCGCTGAATACTTATTTTTAGTAACAAATGTTTTATATTGGTCGCTATTTAATTGCAACCTAATAGCGACCAATACTGAGGTCGGTTGCTAATGTTATTTTTTAGATTACAATACAATTTTTATCTGTAAAAAATATAATTAAGTAAATAAATCATATGAAATTATACATGAATTGTAATCAATTAATGGTTATTAGTTCAAAGTTCACAACATTTAATAAGAGCTAGTGATTAGTATATGTTTAGTGACTAAGTAAATTGAAATAGTATATACAGGGATACAATCTCACTCCAATCATGGGAGTAGGAGAAACATTTTCATTTAATTTAGAAGATAGAGTAAGCTGTTTATCATGCCGCGATCGTATCGGCTAAGATTAGCTATGATCTGGCACGACCGGTAGGTTGCGTGACGTAACTATTCACAACAGACTCAACGACAGTAGGCGATGGTGATGGTGGCAAAAAATTGTCGATGTGTCATGTGCCTTGGATACCGATCGTGTTCATGTACGATCTGACACAATTGATCGCCATTAATATGCAACGGCACGTCAAATGATGTCTAGCTGGGAGTAGGATTAATATAAATAGTATAACTGATAGCCTAATTATTTAAGCAATTACTGACTAATAAGGAGAGCTAACTAACATGCCAAAATCTCTCTCTTGTTAGGTTGATCATTCTTAAGTTATATTTAGGTAGAAATTAGTCATTAAACTAACCATTTGAATATTATTAGATAGAAATATTATAAAAGTAAAAGATACATGAAATAAATTATATTTTTATATTCAATTCTCCATTGACATTATATATAGTTGCTAATTTTATTTAGAAAGTGATAAATATATTTGGTTAAAATTAGTCGTTAAGGATAATAATAAAGATTCTAAAGTTTGAGATATATTTATATTACAAATTCATTGCGTTATCTTACAAATATAATAGTAACATGTATAATTATATTAACAGAATTATAGTGTTTATTATAAACTTTGTTGATATCTTTTCAAAATAATTTTTAGATAAATACAATTTAATTAATTAATAAAAGTTAGTATAATTAAATAAAAATAAAAATTCATGTATGAATAGTATGATTGGTCGAGTCTATAGATCATATAATTCTTTGAAACTAAAAATAAATAATTTAATAAGCTTAATAAATATTTCTTGTCCGAATAATATTATCAAATTAGGAGATTTTAACATAAATATTAAAAACATGTTTAAAATGTAATATATATATATATATATATATATATATATATATATATATATCTCCCCCTTGTCGTTCATCGGGTGGGGGTGACTGGATCAGCCAAAGCGGGAGGTTACTATTTTGTGGGACAAGAATTACTTAGTGCCATTAGACGAGGGAGCAACATTCATATCGTGGTCGCACAGAAAGGTTACCTGATGCCGACATAATGTGCTATATATATATATATAGTTTTTATCAAATTAGGGAAAAACTTGCCTCCAAAATCATGGTCTTCTCCCCTTGGTATCATGACATGTATAATGCTTATATATATATATAATTTCTACCTCATTTTTCTTGAAATTTTATTTTTTTAATTTCATAATAGTCAGATAATGTTTTTATATTTGAAATGATATATACAATTATTAGTCAAAAAATAAATATTAAAGACATCTATAAATAAAATGAATCTCAATAAGTTTTATTCAAGTATAAGTGGAAAATAAGGCTATGTCATGGCGGGTAAAAGAGGGGGAAAAACACTCAAAAACCCTTCCCGTTTAACCTCCCGCCTTTCTACCTCATCTGCTCTCCGCCGTTTTCTTGCAGGTGACGGTTGGCTTCCCTCCGATCCTCCTCCGCGCCCTTGCAGCCAGTGCCTCCTTCACGCCGGTGTTCACCTGGGATCGTCCTCCCCGCCGTTGCAGTCGGTGTCTCCTCCTCGCCGCTGCTTCCTCCCCGTCGGTGTTCAACTAGGATCCTCCTCCGCGCGTTGCCATCGGTGCCTCCTCCCCTCCGGTGTTCGCCTCTGTTCCTGCGGTAAGCCTCTCCCCTTTGTGTCCGCGTGTGTGTGTCCTTTCCCTCGCTGAGGGCATCCCACCGCCAGCCGCGGTTTCTCCATGCTGGTAAAACATCTGGCCGCCCTGCTTCCCCTACCCCTGCTTCCCGTGTATTACTCTGTGACCTGCTTCCACTTCCTAATGTATTACCTTGTTCTTTAGGTAACTTGTAGAAGAAACAGAGGGAAAGGTGCTAGAGCCTCTCCTTCTTCATGATCATGCATGTCTTTCTGATGTATGTATGTACGTACGTTTATTTTTCTTGTGTCATATGGGTATTAAGGCTATTAGAGCCTTTCCTCCTCCCAACTCTGATATGGTTGTGAAGCATGATGCCCATTTCTACCGTAAGCCACGCACACGGGCGCCATTGCCAACCGACTCTTCCTCCTTTAATCTCAGGCCTTTGGCACAAATGTGCATGTGTGTTAGTTTGATGGCTGGCTGGAACATTGCTCAAGTCTTATGATTTGTTGTTTGAAGTCTGAGTCCCAGGATCATGAGATGAGGGCTTCATGACAATGATGACTACAATGATAATTAGGGAGGCAAAAGCATCATATTTGGATCCAGATCCAAAGATCACTAAGCAAGAGCAAGAGTTCCATATACATTGATGTACGGCAAAAGGGGGCCATATATAATGACCAACCCGATTCCAAGGGGGCTACTGAAATCAAAACGAATAAAAAATAGAAATGAACAAAAAAACGTGGGCAGAACTTCCCAGATCAGAATAGGAGTTCCAATCAAGATGAATTCATGCATGTTGAACTCCAAGGGAGGAGAGAGATGATGGTCAACATAACTTTTGAACTTCTGAAATCAGAGTGGGCGAAGGCATGAAATCAAAACTTCCCCGATCAACACCGAAATATCTGCAGAAGAGCATCTTTTTTGCATTGGCATGCTATTTGCTACATGAGAATCCACCCCATAATATATATATATATATATATATATATAAACATGTCTGAAATCCTCATTGCATCATGCACTTGTTAGCCAATAGAAATCCCCCCTTTAACATTTTTATTGGTGAAGTGCATGAATTATTCATGAATTAATATATTTATAAGTAGGATAGTCAATGTTGAATTGAATTTGCCTCTAATACAAAATAACATTGATTTTTTCCCCTATCATTGTTAACTTTTTCTTTTGCTTCATTCTTTTTATTTGAGTGTAGGAATGGATAGAAGTTGGATACATCTATCAGAAAGACTTTCAAAAAATTATATGGATGGAGTGGATTCATTTATACAATTTGTTCGTGATCATATGGGGAATGTGAGGAAAATTCGTTGTCCATGTCGATTTTGTCGGAACATATTCTTCAACGACCTAGATGTTGTTGAAAAGCACTTACTCAGCAAAGGATTTATGAGTTCATATACTAAATGGTTACATCACGGGGAATCCATTAACGGTGATGATAACAACCAAGAGGCTAGTGGAGATGAGATATTAACAGATAGTGCAGTGGAGCCTGATGAAGTGCATGAAATTTTAGAAGATATACAAATAGGTGCATTTGTTGATGTTGATTGTCATGAGACAAATGAAGATTAAAGACCTGATATTGTCCATGAAGAGGAAATAGATAAATTTGATAGATTGTTAAAAGATTCACGTCGACCATTGCATCCAGGTTGTACAAGGTTTTCATTATTGTCTTTCCTTGTAACATTGCTTCATGTGAAGGTAATCAATCATTGGAGTAATAAATCATTCAACATGTTACTGGAACTATTGAATGATGCATTTCCAGAGGGCCATTTGATTCCATCATCATATTATGACGCTAAAAGGATTCTAGGAGACCTTGGATTGGGATATGATTCTATTCATGCATGCAAGAATGATTGTGTGTTGTTTAGAAAGGAATTAGAAGACAAGAATGAATGTCCACAATGTAAAGAGTCAAGATGGAAAATGAGTGACGACAAAGGTAAGAAAACTCCCAATAAAGTGCTTTGCCACTTTCCATTAGTCCCAAGACTTCAAAGGTTGTTCATGTCAAGAAAAATAACTTTTGATACGAGGTGGCACAAGGAAAAACATGTAGTAGAGGAGAATGTTTTGAGGCACCCAGCTGACTCAGAAGCTTGGAAAGACTTTGATTGGCAATATCCATGGTTTGCACAAGATCCTCGCAACGTACGACTTGGATTGGCGACAGATGGGTTCAATCCTTTCGGTAACATGAACAATGCATATAGCATGTGACTTGTCATACTCATGCCATATAACTTGCCTCCTTGGAAATGTATGAAAGAACCTTTTTTTATAATGTCATTATTGATTCCTGGCCGTACAGCGCCAGGGAGAAATATCGACGTGTACTTACAACCATTAATTGATGAGTTAAAGGAATTGTGGGAGAATGGAGTTAGAACCTATGATGTCGTCACTGATGGTGTTTTTCAAATGCATGCAGCAGTTTTGTGGACTATAAATGACTTTCCTGCATACGGTGATATATCAGGATGGAGCACAAAGGGGTATCTTGCATGTCCAGTTTGCAATCAGTACACATGTTCTGATCGATTGAGAGGTAAGCTTTGCTACATGGGCCATCGACGCTATCTACCTCAAAATCATAGTTGGCGAAGGAGCAAAAAATTTAATGGCAAGCCTGAAAGGCAGTCTCGCCCAATGGAGTTGTCTGGTGATGATATTTTAGCACAATTGGATAACCTAAAAGGTGTCAAGTTTGGAAGGAATGCAAATAAAAAAAGGAAGTGCACACAAGAAGAATTGAATTGGACGAAAAGAAGTATATTGTTTGAGTTGCCATATTGGAAGAATCTGAAGTTGCGTCATAATCTTGATGTCATGCATATAGAGAAAAATATATGTGATAATATTTTAGGGACGATATTGAACATTGAGGGAAAGACAAAAGATACAGATAAAGCACGATTAGACCTTGCAGACATGAATATACGCAAGGAGTTGCATTTGAGGGCTAGTGGGGATAAGTATATCAAACCTCCTGCTTGCTACACTTTATCACGTAAAGAGAAACATGGTTTCCTTGAATTCTTTCAAGCTGTGAAGTTTCCAGATGGATATGCAGCAAATATATCAAAAAGTGTGAACATAGAGAAAGGTAAGATTTTGGGATTGAAAACTCATGATTGTCATATTTTATTACAACGGCTGCTTCCTATTGGAATGTGTGGTTACCTGAACAAAGATGTGTTGAATGCATTAAGTGAGTTGGCAAGTTTCTTTCGAGAGTTATGTTCTAGAACTTTAAGGTGGATGTCTTAGAAGAGTTAGAAAAGAAAATTATGATAGTTCTTTGTAAATTAGAAATGATTTTTCCACCGGCATTCTTCGATGTTATGGTGCATCTAGCAGTACATTTGTCACAAGAGGCTAAGCTTGGAGGGCCTGTTCAAAATAGATGGATGTATCCTATTGAAAGGATTATTGGTACTCTTAAGAGGGTGGTTCGAAACAAAGCTCGCCCTGAAGGTTCAATTGCAGAAGCATATATTGCAAATGAGTGTTTGACATTTTGCTCTATGTATCTTTCTGGGGTGGAGACAAGGTTTAATCGTCCAGAACGGAACTATGATGGAGAGGAGCACTTTAATAGAACACTTTCTGTGTTTTCACAAAAGATACGTCCATTAGGCCAAGCAGATTATAAATTTCTTCCACCTGAGGAGTACAATTTGGCTCATTGGTATGTCTTGAATAATTGTGAAGAATTGAGGCAATATCTAATGTAAGCGATTACCTTTTTATAAACACATATTATCTTACATTTTTAATGAACTATGTAATTATATCATTTTTAAATAATTTTGCAGTGAACACGAGGATGAGCTTATAATGGAGATTGGGATTCTCGTTCGACATCATGTACCTATTAAAGTGGGGAGCTGGAAAGATATTAGTAAACAACAAAAGGAAGAGCTTTATTTACGTCTGAAGGTAAATAATTGAAGGGAAGCCAATGGTAGGAACATGTTTATTGCTTTTAGCTTTGAATCAATTTTTAGTTCTATTTTTCTTATCATTGCATGGCTAAGGCAACCAAGTATATAAAAATCTTTATTTTGTAGGAAAAGTTTGAACTTAACTTGGAGGACTCGGCCACCATGTGCTGTTTGGAGGGTCTATTTTCCTCTCGCTATAAGGATTTTCGCTCCAAGTGCCACAACCATTATAAAAGTCTAGGTGGTGGGGAAAGAGGTAGAGGGAAATCATACAAAGAGTTCGGCATAGAGGGACGACAAGAAGAGTGGCTATGGTTGTGTGATCATTTTGATAAAGAGACTTTTCAGGTAAGTTGGTTTTTAATTTTTGAGTGTTGTTTTCTACTATAGGTTATATATTCTTAAGAGCTTACTATATTCAAATTGAATTCATTTTTAATCTATAGAAAAGGTCAGCCATAGCCGCCACTAATCGATCCAAACTGAGGACAATTCATAGGATGGGCACCAAGACACTAGTGGCCCATCAACATGATCTGGTAAAACTCGCAAGCCCTTAATTTGTATTGTTTATGCACTTGAACAAATAATTTTATAATTTGTAATTGATTATTTATATTCGTGATAATATAGAGATGCGGCTCCATTGAGCTCTACAAGGAAGCATACACTTCTCGTTCCTTTGGGGCATGGGCTTCTGAGGAAGCACAATCAAATTACGTAAGTATATGTTATAACTATCTTACCATACCATAGATGCAGTTTTATTTTATTTCTTGAGTACCATTACTTTTTGAATGAAAGCCTTGTTTTTTTTTTGAACAAGTTACTGCTTAATATTAAAGCAGGTGCACGAAGTATTCGACCAAGAACGAAATGTAGAAATGATTCCTTGTGTTTTAGAAAGTGCCATATTCCTGAATGGTACCTGCCAGCCTTCCATAAATTCATTGCACCTCCTGGTTAACTTGACAGTTTTTTCTAGAATGATTTGGATTCACTATGAACACCTATTTAAGGAGGAGGAGCTGTGGAGGCCACAGATTGGTGGTCATGTCTGAGATTCTTGTCTCAGATTAAGAAGATCTTAACCTTATTGGACCCTTCTCAGCTGAGTAACTAAAGAACTTGACTTTCAATATGGACCAGAATAAGTCCCCAGGCCTAGACGGTTTTTCCATGGGTTTCTATCAACATTTTTGGGAGATTTTAAAGGAAGATGTTATAGCTGCTGTGCTGGAATTTCAGAGAAACCCCTCGGTGGTAAGATGCTTCAACTCTATACCTTTCAGACTAGTGGACAGCAACCAATCATCCTTGATCAGTGGGAGACTGATTTTGGACAATTACATGGCTGCCTATGAATGTTTGCATGAGCAGAAAGTGAAATGGAAGGAATGTCTTCTAGTGAAGCTAGATTTTGAGAAAGCCTATGACAGGGTCACTGTTGGTAAAAGAAGGAATTATTCTGGGTAACAACCCATTCAGCCTTGTTGCCAATATCTTGGAACAGATTTTATAAATACCATTCAACAGACTGAGAGGTCTGAAATCTTTCAGCTCTAAGGCATCCTCTTTTTTGGTAAAAGAACTTAGAAAGTGTGCCGGGCAAGGTTGAATCGGGCGCACCGGGTAAGGGTGACTCGGAGTGCACCAGATAAGGGTGACTCGGAGTGCACCGGATGGGGCCTGCTAAGCTCTAACTTGCAGTGAATTCATGGTGATTTCTCTCTTTTGCTTGGGAGGTTAGCAGAGCCCTCCTTTCCTTATTCATGCAGTGTGGGTTCATATAAGAAACTTTGTCTTTTATCCAGGAGGTGCATGCATGGGGTTCTTTTTTTTTGACATGAGTTTTCATTCACAGGTTGTGCCTTTTTGATGCTCCTCACTAATTCTGCCAACTTCGAATATCCTTCATGCAGAAACTCTGTTCTCATGGGTAGCACCTTGCAGTTTATACTCCATCCCTGTAAGCTCTGATGTCAATTCTCTTCTCTCTTTTTTTGGGCCAGTATCTGTTCAGATTCAGCGCTAGCCTCAAGCTCCCTTTCAGCATCTTGTATACATATTTTTTTTACTTAAGCTTTTCCACAAGAGAATTAGATGGACCTAATTTTGTCACCACATCAGCCAGCTCAGATTCGGATTCTTGCATGATAGAAGGAATTTGTGACTCCTTATCTCTCAAATTGTCCTGAAGTGCACCCTTTTTTTTTTAAGCTTCTTATCCTCTTGACTCAGTTCGGTAACTTGTTGTAGGCCCCAAGTTGCAGCTGCTCGAGGTGTGGCATTGCAGCCATATAACCTCTGTTCTCCAATTTCTGTTCTGGAGATGTGTATGTAAAGCCTGGCGCATGAATTTGCTTACAACCTTCTGAAGCTTCACTTTCAGAGAATGTTCCTCCGCTGTCGAATCATTGCATTTAGCACTGAACTTGACCACATCTTCCCTCAAGATTCCATCATCCTCCAATGCACTTTGTAGCTTAAGCATCAACAATCCATCTAACTCGGCAGAGAATTCTAGCCACTACAAAAGACCATCCATCTGATCTTTCATACCTCTTGGCAGGAGTTTCTTTACATGCAGTGTTTCTGGTAGGACATTGAAAGGAACTTCCAGATGCATTTTCAACATACGCACTTTAACGTTCCACTTCATTCACATGGGCGGCCATGACCTCCCCCCTTCGTTAGCAATTCTTCAAATATAGGCTCCCTTGAGAAGAAAGTGCCTTTGTTGCATCCTTTCAGATGCATAGCAAAATTGTTCACCCGGAGTATCAAAGAAACTAGTCTGCTCTGAGAGTAGCCTTCTTCCCCTTTCAGGCAGCTCTCCTTTTGAACGGCATGATGACCTGCCAGCTCGGAGCAGAAGAAGCAAGCATGTTTTCTCCTGGATGCTGAAGTGAGCCTGGCTTCAATAGTTCCAGTTTGTCATTCTTAGTATAACGGATAGTATTCATATCTGTGAATGCAAGATCAAGTCTAGAAAGTCCAGCAATTTCCTCATAGACTAAAAAGAATCTGTGGCAGGCCTTATTTCTCCAGCGTGGAAGAGATCCTGCAGAACTATGCAATGATTAGACCTGAAGGGCGCTTCGCTATTGTAGAAGAAAACTTTCAATAGCCCATGGAAGTGAGCCAGCCTGAAATATGCTGGATCTCCCTCCAATGCCCATGGCCTCCAAATCAACAATAAACTGAACTGTGCTTCTCCAAGGGTGTTGAGTTATAAAACTGTGAGCACCATTCAGACCTTCTTCCTCTCTTGTATTGAATAAAAAAAATGACTCCATTTTTAAATCCATGGGCCCATTGAGACATTCCCCGGGGAGGGATTCTGCATAGCGCTTACGCTTCAAACCTGCAGCTTCATCTGAATTAATATATATACTCGTGGCTTGTATTCTATGGATGGCCTGCTGATTTTGATTTTTCAGATAAACATTGCAATTCCCTGTGGCTGTTACGGCTGGAGTCTCAATGAATTAAAGATAGACCTAAAGGTGCGAATGAGCCATCAGGTCTCCTCCATTTAGTAGCTTTCTTGTTCTGCCTTCCAAATCTGAATCTACCATATGCAACCATTCCCCTCAAATCTGTTTGCAAGAGGAAGACTTACACTCACAGCTAGTGGGATGACCTCTAGCTGGAGGGAGGGTTACCTCTCTTATTTTGTTATTATATTTTTATTATTTATTTACTTATTATTATATTATTATATTTATTATTTTTTATTTATATATATTTGTATATATTTTATTATTTCTTTTATTTTATTTTGTTACCTCTAGCCCAAGGTTAGACCGTCGGACCATTGCCCGCCACCCCCCCCTCCATGGCGCTCGCAAAACCTCCCTTTCCCCTTGCTACCCTGTCTGGAGCCCCCCTCCACCATCTACTACCACCGCTGGCCAACACCCCCTTCCTCCACGGCCCTTGTAGAACAATCCCCTACTACCCTGGTTAGAAATTAACCCCCCCCCCCCCCCCCAATTCCTCATGGCCCCTTGTCCCTCTCTGGCGCCTTGGGTGCTCTGCAAACACCCGAGCCCCCTCTCCCCCTCTTGCGCCTCTGCCATCATCTGCAACCTCCCTCCCCCATCGTCGTACGTCTCTCTCTCTCTCTCTCTCTCAATTAGGGGTAATTTGATCTTTACGTATCTTTAAGTTAAGTTAACTATAATTCGGTTAACTTCAGTTGAACTAAATTAACGACATTTTTTTTTATATAATGGCAATAATTGTAGGGGCCTATATACACGTCTTAATAACTTAGAGACTAATATATAATTAGCTAAGATTGGAAGGGTTTATTAGCCAGAATCCCTTTTTTAAAAAACTCCCCGTGTCATGGTTGACGTATTTTAAGATCAGGCAATAAAAATAGTAGAAAAAGGGACATACAAATAATTTTGTACAGTAATATATAATTATTACATTGAGATAAAATTATTAAAATAATCTTATTTTAATAATTATTTAGAGTTGCACACAAACACAAGATATTGATAGAGCTCGTGGCGGAGAGGCCGGTACAAGTTTATGCTCTGCATCAATGTTGAAGCCCGTCACAAAAAATAAAGTAGAGAGTCAAAATCGGCCGGCACAACCGTACAACGAACACAGCGCAAGCTTATTAGGCCATCGAGAAGGAAACTTTCTTCTGGAAACTGCCAAAATGGTGTCTTCATCAGACGGCAGCGCTTAATTTCTTATCGGCATTATTTTCCAACTTACGCGCATTTGTACATATATTTCTAGACCATTAGTTTTCTAGATTTACGTGTAGTCAAATCATGAAGTGGTTTTATATTTCATTTGTAGGTAATAAGAAGATTTTTTTAATGCATGCGGAGGTATGGTGGAATGAATCGTACGTCCATTCAATATATATATATATATATATATAAAATATATATATCAATATCATTAACTTATCCTAAAGTCTATTGTGTTTTAGAGCATTTTAGGATAGATACTTAATATTAGGCGCGCTAGTGGGGTTGCATTACATGTATATAAATGGTAGCAATGATCATCAACTTCTTCCAGAGTCTATTGTGTGTGTGTTAAAGCACGTCTGAGACAATGATTTGCTTCTAAACATCAAACACATTTCTTATTTTATGAGTCAATTACATAATGTCACTTGCTGGTATTTTTTTTTTATATATATCTCAACCCAATCATCGTTGCCACCTGTTAAGAACGGGAATGAGAAGGTACGCTCATCATTCGCATTGAACACGCGGTGATTGATGCAAGTATATATGCAACCATTTGGTAACGCGTTGGGGTCAAAAGTTATTATTAGAAATATCTCTCTTGATGTAATTAATAATAATACATTTCTGGTGTTTATTCTAATGCAATTAGTTCCCATTTGGCGGAGCCTATTTAAATGACATATAAGAGACATAGATTACCAAATGCACGTGGGCCCTCTCTTTTATCTTATGAGTTTGGACTTTGGACAACGGCCATTGCTAGGGCAATTTGCACGCAGATCCCTCGTATGTGAATTAAGTGTCACCTATATACCCTCACGCTTACCTCTGGCAGCCAACATTTATTTAGAAGTTAGTAATCAATTAGATTTAGATAATATCAAAAACTCTGATCATCAGGGGAGGGGGAGAGAGTGGGAAATATTTTCATATAAAATAGAAGATAAAAATAAAAAATATATTGAATTCTTAAAAGAAAAGATGGCCGTACCATCGAGTCAAATCAACATGGATTCGTAACATTATGACACACTCTTAATGGGGTTAAGAGCGCGTTCGTGAACGTCCTAGGCAACAACTTTCGAGATATAATTCTCTGATAAATTTTAATTTTTTTCAAACATCTTTCGAGCGTGGATAAACGAATTTGAATTTTTAAATGCAGACACAGAACTTGCCAGATAAGGGGAATCCTCGTAAATAGGTTATAAGAGAAATTTAGAGATTTTTAATGATTGTAAATCTTGATAATCACATATATTTTTAAGGTTGAAGAATTTTTATGGAAACTATAAACTTGGGGCGTTTGCAAACGCGTCCTAAGTCATCTAATTATTCTGTGTCAACTTACGTCAATTCGAATTGACTTGATCAATTTCGACTAACATGAGATCTTCGTAATACATGATACAAGTCGATCAATTTGCTCAGTTTGCACCAATACAATATCACTTGCCTAACCCAACTTATACATGCAGCTGCAAAACTGTGGCAGGTGCAATTTTGTTCTTAAATAGAACATATTTGCAAAACAAATCCCGAAAGGGTTTCTCGTTCATGTCGCGTTTTCCGGAGGTCCCAAAGGCACCTAAAAGAATCGCTGATGCCGGGGCCCACGTGTTCCCCGCCCCCCGCCATTGGAGGCGTCGCCCTCGCCCGGGTATAAAACTTGGGCGAAGCCGTCGGATCCGGTCCCCCACGTCCAGATCCGAAAGCCACAAAAGCCCGAGAAATGAGGACACGCGCGCCAACGCTACGCCCGGCGCTGCTGGTCCTCTGCTTCGCCTTCGCCTTCACTTCGGGGGCGGCGATCGACCCGCTGGTGGGGGCGGGGGTGATCCCCGACGTGATCGACGCATTCCACCACTCAGCCGAGGTTGCCGTGCACTACGGCGGGACGCGGGTCGTTGACGGCCGCAACATCCGCCCCTCCGCGGCCGCCAAGCCCCCCGTGGTCCGGATCCGCGGCCTGGGACATTCTTCCGGCGACCTCTACACCCTGGTGAGCCGTCGAAGTCGCGCCACTACATGCTTCTGGTTTTTCTTCTTTCTTTACATGTCAATCCCTTCAAAGATTTAGAATTTTCGACCGCACATGTAAGGTTGCTAATAAAATTGACCAACTTGTGAAATCTGTATTATTTTTAGTACTTTAAAAAAATAATAAAAATCAATCTTTGGGTGGTGAAGAAATTTTTGTGGATTGACGTGGGCATGGGGGGTGTTTGTTGTGGGTGGGCAGGTAATGTCGGACCCGGACGCGCCGAGCCCCAGCAATCCCCAGGAGAGGGAGTGGCTCCACTGGTGAGCCTTCTATCTGGTTTCCCAGAAAAAAAAATCCATCTTTTACATTTCGACTGTTTGGTTGCAGCATTTCACCGCCTGGGTCTGATTTTTCGCAATCTTCTTTATTTCTCTCTCTCTCTCTTTCCTGCTATTGCAACGTAGGATCGTGGTGGACGTACCAGGAGGATGTCATGTCACCAAAGGTCTGTTCTTGCTTACATACTGAGCCTCTCTCTCTCTCTCTTTCTCATCTGATGCATCTAGTGCATAGTTAAGTCTGGCAAATATAAGAACATATCTTAAAATTGTGAACGTAGAACCAGAGATGTTCATAGATTCTTTTTGATGAACTGAAATTTGAACATTTAGTCTATTTCAGCTCTGATAATTCCACTTTAATCATTGAAGGGTTTTGTGAACGTTGTTTGCCAATGCAGAGCGACTCATGCTGACTTGAACATACTGACACGTCTTTTTTCAACGCCAGTGGGTATCTGCCGTAGATTAAAATGTTAGACTTAAATAATCACTCCAAAGTTGCTAAATACAGAGCTTTTCAGGAGGTTTCTGAGAAGGTCCTCGATACTCGAATCAATTCTATTGTAACGAGTATTGAGCTCTCATCGTGCTTATCCCGATAGCATCTGATGTCATTTGTTGTTGTCTAGTTTTGAAGAAGTACAAATTGGGTGTTTTTTTTATAGATATTATCTCCGTTACTCTCGAGGGTAGTTAGGATTTTATCTTTTTTATTGATAAAATATAATTAAAATAAAATATATAGATCATGTTTATAAATATATTTCTATCTTTATAATTTTCTATACGAGATAATTAGAATCTCCTTTTTAAACCTCCACAAATTCCGCTTTGTCTACTCCCTTTCTACGTTGACCTTTCGTCCCTTCCATGCAAAAAGTGGTTGAATAACAATTGGTATCTGCGTTTGGAAAGGAGATGGAGTCATGGATATTTTTCATAATCCCCACGGAGAGAAGAAGCCGAGTTTTAACATATTTTGAAAAGGCTCTTTTTTTCCCCTTTATCTCTCTCTAAAAATCACAATCCTCCTTTTCGAAAATCCCAGGGGACATTGGCTCCTTTGGAAAGGATCGTGGGGGCTGGGGAGGCCATAATCCCTCCCCACAATCCTTTCCAAACACAGCCTTAAGCGACTTCCAGTTCTTCATGCAACGGCTCATCAGCTTCGCATCCGGGGAGGACAAAATTACCATCCAACCATCACGTTGAGAGCCAGAAGGAATTTTCTTTTACTCGTGTGAGCCGGCCACTTTCTATCGTCAGTGCCAGCAGCATAAGATTAAAAAATAATTGAAATTGTTATGGGGGGAAAACTCATCCCTGTTCTAGCCTTTCGGACATACCAAACGAGGTTTCAGGATAAAATGTCCCTATTCCCGAACTACCCTTTTATGAACAGGTCCTTACAATAAGCTCTGGTTCTCGTATCATTGGATGTTGTCTGTGGGGAAAGATAAATTGACAAATAACTAGACATATCTTGATTGCATCATAAGCTATTTTGTTGGTATTGGATGGCAGCTGGAAAGTGATGACGTGGTCTGGACAAGGTTGATATTTATGGCTACACTTGGGAACCGAGTAATCAAATTAAATGATGCTGCGATAGTGGGAGGTTGTTGTTTATACCGTGGGTAATGTTTAGGGTTGTTAATGGGTCGGATTAATTCGATAAATTTGTAGGTCTAGTTCAATTTTGATCGGATTGTAAGATTTTTTTTGATCCACGAGTCTTTACTTAGGTTTAAAAAATTCGACCCGACTAAATTCATGGGTCAGATTTAAGTTTTGTGCTCGGCGCACAGGCCAACCCAGTCTATTATCTTTTTTTCTCTGTTTAAATTTTAAAAACTACTTAGTTAATATTATATTATTTTATTTAATTATAAAATTAAAAATTTTAAATAAATTAAATAATCAACATCAAAATTCTAATTAATTTAATGAGATTATAGATTTATATTATTAAATATATTGTTTTTATTATTTATTATTTTTATTTAATTTTTTTGACCGAGTCATACTTTACACTTTTTTATTAGTGTCAGGTCCAACTCGACCTGACTTGATATAGCTCGGGCCAAGACTAGGCTCAGATTTTAATATTGATGAGTCGGGCTTGGACAAAGTTGACCTAAGTCTGGCCCGGGCCCGACTCCTTGACAACCCTAGTAATGCTTAGTATACCCACTGCACTAATTACACTCACCAGTGTAATTAGTGTAATACTTAATATTTTTTTGAATGTTTTTTGAGTGGCCCCCACCCTAAGTTTGTTTGGCCCCCATGCCACATCATCCGAGTCCTATGTTCACTATTCACATGGAGATAATTTTTTTTTACTTGACTCTCACACCACGTCACCAAATGACGTGACGTGAGGGTCAAATAAATTTGAGGTGGGAGTTATTAAAATGATTAAAAAATATATTAAATATTATACTAATTACACCGATAGATATAATTTCGACATGACTAATGCAGGATACTTCCCACTTGATTTTTTTTTTGGAAACATAACATATGATATTCATTCATAGCAAACGATCACCAAAATACATGGACACACTTGACACAGAAACGAACATAGGCGGCCATGCCAGGCCCATACAGACGACATCCCATCTAAAGAGACAGGAAGCAAAAGGAGAACTGTGGAGATTACAGACGCCAAACATGGTTGTGGACTCTTTGAGACACCGATGAAGAGGTAGCCGCTTTCGACGGTGGCAGATCTCATCCTCGCGGAGCACATGGCTTCCGAACCGCGCTGACTGAAGGCGGTCATGGGGGTAATGCTCAGATTCTCCGAGTCCTGTTGAGATCGAGGGTGAGAAGCCGAAACTGGCGCCGCCGAGCTGACCTTGCTTCGACTGATGCTCAAAGAGATGCCCGTCGCCATGAAAGAGAGCTGAACAGGCAGTAGGATGAAGTGGGGGGGGGGGGGGGAGACAGTAGAGTTCAGAGGGAAGGGAGAACAACGGGAAGGTGGGGATGGAGAAGGGCGGTGGCGGGGCAGTGGTGGGAAGTTGGGAAGGGGGATGGTTGGGGGGGGGGACTGGTTAGAAGAGGGAGGAGCAGGAAGAGGAAGGAGATTGAATCGGGTCGGGGGAGAAAGTGGGGACCGGAGGATGGGGGGGGGAGGCAGCAGACGGAGTGAGGGGTAAAGCGGAGCCGATGGGGGGGAACGACGCGGGGAGGGGAAGAAAGAGGCGGAGAGGTCGGTGGCCGGAGGAACGAGGGGGGAGGCAGCCGACAGAATGAAGCGGAGCAGGGGGGAGGGAACGATGGGAGGGGGGGGGAGAGGGAGGCGGAGATGTGTAATCAGCGGGGGGAGCGCGGGCAGAGAAGGGAGAAACCAGGGAGAAGGGGCGGCGTTAGCGAGGGAGGCGGGGGGGGGGGGGAGGGGGGAACAGCTTGGGGTCACAGGGGGAAGGGGGATCGGGGGGGGGGGGGGGGGCGGAGAAGACGGGGGGGGGGGGGGGGGAATCGGGGGTGGCGGGGGAGGGGGGCGGCGAAGAGAAGGGGCGGAGGGGGGTGAGGGCGGTAGCTGGGTTTGGCAGAGAGGACGAGGGGCGGCGGGTGGGTTGGCTAGAGGTGGGCGGAGGGCCGACGGGGAAGGGGGGGAGGAGGAGGGGATGGTGCAGAGGGGGCTGCCGGAGACGAAGAGGGGGGTGAGGGGGGGATCGGGGAGCTTACCAGGGCGGGGCGGGACGAGGCCGGAAGGACGGGGAGGGGGGGGGGAGGGGGAGATCCCGACGGAAGCTCCCCCTCCCGACGAGCCACCGGTGCGATGCGCCGGTGAAGGTTCCACCGGAGAAACTCCGGCGACGGAGCCACCGCCCCAGAGGGCGGTGAGGGTTCCGAGGGTGAAACCCTCGCGGACAGTCGGGGATACTTCCCACTTGATTGGTCCAATGGCTTACACAATGCTCATCTTTTGCATTCATCATTAGATAGTTGATCACTTCCAGGGATGCAACCTCGATGCGCACAGCATAGCATGTATATCAATCTTAGAAGACATATGAAGGCTGATATCGATGTTCAATAGAAAGCACTGTCTAAGTTGCTCATCCAATTGACGAATAGAGACAAGGGTGAGTGGCTGCAACTTTTGTATCCCCCGAAACCCTCAATACTGCTCCATTTTCTTCTCTTTTTCACACAAGGGTGCAGTCTAAAAAGTATGTGGTTCAGATCTTTGCCTTCCAAGTACATTAATATTGTCCTCTTAAGATTATTATTATTATTATTATTATTATTATTATCCACCAGTTTCTTCTTTATTTACCTTACCATGTGTCTTCTCATCTGATTATCAATTGGCCTTTTAGGTGAGAGAAGTTACCATTATTTTCTAATGTTCCAAAGAACTAACAACGTTTTGAGTGCATTCAGGTGAAGAGCTGGTGCCATATGCAGGACCTACACCGCCCATTGGTGTTCACCGCTATGTATTTGTCGTCTTTAAGCAGAGGGGAACTTTGCAGGGGATTAAGCCGCCATCATTCCGAGGCAAATTCAAAACTCGCGTCTTCGCAGCACAGAACGGATTGGGGCTGCCGGTGGCTGCCCTCTATTTTAATTCGACGAAGGAGTGGACCAGCACAGGCTACTGAATGAAAAGAGATCAACAAAAGCATCCATGAACAACGGCATTGTTCAAGGAGTATAGCTTTCTCCAGACTGGCTCTCTTGCCTCTCACGGCAGAGCTGAAGATCTATGAACAGCTCTGGACAATTAATATGCATGGTTAACAACAGTTCAGAACATCTGTGGACAGTCTCAGCGTTCTGTTATAATTGTTGTGGTCAGACGAGTGTTACGTGCGTATTTGATGCTGTTATTGTGAATGCCGAAGCTTACTACCTTTCACTCCATTTGCTTCAAAAACTAAAACTGGAATATGGTTTAGAGTAGTGTTTCCGAAATGCACTTGGTTTGTATATAATTATATATCCCCTCCAAGTAATTAACCTTGCTAGGCACCACCCTGTAGAGGTTAATGTCCAGGTTATACATGTAATTACCCCTTAAAGTCTTCTATTATCCACTTTTACCCCATATTGATAGGACGTGTGACAATAATCGACGGTGATAAAACGCCATTAGCTTTGAATACATGTTCTTATGTACATGTTGTGCACATATCCTAGATACTTAAATATCCAAATATTCAAAAAAATATGCGTATCGCACGCTCTACCTACTCGTACACAATTTTGTTATGGGCAGTTTTCTGACCAAGCCTTTGGCCGTGCGTGCCTTAAGAAGTGGAAATAAGTTGCATCCTTCTCGCCAATCACTATTCTTTCTGAAAAACACTTGAACTGGATTCGTCCTATTTTCGCCGTACACCGAGACTGATTGAACCCCAAACCTATCTATATTCGATCTACCGCTTAAATCAATTATGAAACGACTATTACATGTCTGATAATAAAGATAAGATATTTTCTTCCTTTCTTAATAATTAACCGGTGAAACCATAATATATTCTTCGTGTCAATAGTGTCGGACACTATTAGAATGGCCTCACAGAATTCGATCACGAGGGCATGCCCGCGAGTTCCATCTGATTTTCAGCGATACGACATCTAATGCCATGCTTTTAGTGATACAACATTAAATGCAAAATCAGGGGTATGCGAGCCAAATGCACAAGCGAATTACATCGGAATAGATTCCAATGCACCCAATCCCCACATATGGGGAGAGGTCCCAAGTTCCTTACTCGAGGGGTTCCCCAGCGGGGTTCCCCCGTGCCACTTGGGTGATGGCCGCCCTAATGGGGATGGGTCAGTTGGGATGCTCTCTTTTGCAATTGCAACATAGCGGGTGCGTGTATAGTGCCTCGAACAGACACCGGGAGACTCATCTAGGTGTGCCCCCTAGATTAGGTTTCCCCTTCCCTCCCCCCTCTCTCGTCCCCTCCCTTGGTATCCCGTTCCCTTTGAACCCCAAAAAAAAATCCCCACATATGGGTAGGCCCATCACCCTTATTGGCCTGGCCCATAACCACGACCCACGGCCATGGAGGCAGCATGGAGCAACCCATCGGCGGTTCGGCCGTCCGGCCCTGGAAAAACCACACAAGGAGTGGCGACTGGCGAATGCGAACGAGTCGGGAAAACAGCGGTGAGTCGGCAATCCGAGTCGCATCGTCCTCCAGCCTACAACACTTCGACAGCAACAACGCCCCGCCGACTCCTCCGCCTTCCCAAAACTCGTGGCCAATTCCCATCCATTCCGGTTGGAAGATTGTTGCTTTTTGCTTGCCCCTCGCGCCCGTGCTCTTCTTTGATCGAATGGGTCGTTGACTTCCAGGCATACTGGGGAGCTGGTAATGAGGGGTTCCCGATGCTCCGCGCCCTAGCGATCCACGAGAGGTGCGGCTACCCTCCCCTCCCCCCTGTTCTCCATAGTTTTAGTTAAGTTTCAACTGTTATTCGGGTGATCGCCCGCCGTCTTGCTTCTGCTTCGGAAATGGCCGAATCCGGAACTATGATTTTGAGGATAAAATGGGTTTGACTGTTAGCTTCGACCGGTTATCACTTAGCCGTTGAATACATCTCTTTGTGGGTACAAAGGTGGGCGTTTCCTGGACGGTATGATTTGTGCAGTTTATTTGGATATACGTTCGTGTTTTCCCCCCATTTTCTCAGTTGTTGATGTTATCTGTATTTGAAAAGTAATGATTCGGGTTGTGGATGTAAAAATCTGAGGACAACATGTTGTGATTGAAAGCCTGTGTTTTGTGGCAAATTTCCCACCTGATATGAACTTCAAATGTAATGTTGTTGTAGCATAGTATGTGTGGATACTCCTCTCTGAAATTTTGTAGTTTATTTCTGGCAGAGGGAAAGTTAATAATGATTGTTGTGCAGGTTATCTGCATTTGGGAGGAGTAGGAGAGCTGGGTATAACCAGAAACCCAGCTATCTGCCATTAAGGAATCATGGGTCACTTGTTAAAGGTGGATTACCTGCCTCCTTATACAGAATATTTTCGCATTACAAAGTTTTTAGACGAGGGCATACTTCAGTTACAACGTACAGAATTAGTGGGAACCTAAACCACTGTGACCGTGCCAAGAACTTCTCCATCACAACAGTGAACAGGTCTACAGCCCATCATGCGCAGGATGCATGGAAGCGGTTTACTTTGATGTTCTCCTCTAGTAGAGCAACATTCCCACGTATAAACAGTATTGCTTGTGCGGTGACTTTCGGTTTGTCAAGATCCCATGTAATTCCTGGGGTTTTAGCTTTTCTTGTTGGAGAGGCAGCCTTCATGCAGGGGTCTTTGGCTGATACAGAATACTTGCCTACAAGAGGCAGTTTGTATGCGCGGGCACAAGACGGGCATGTTTTCATTACTAACATTGCTTATTCACTTATAGAAGGAGTTATTTTGATTTTAAGAACCATTTATTTGGCAATTTTGTTCACTCCTGCTCTAGCAATGGCTCCATTTGCTGACAGTTTTAGCATTCAATTCAGAAAGAAATGGCTTCATATTGTCCACTCTACTCTGGAAAAAGCAGGCCCTGCGTTCATCAAATGGGGTCAATGGGCAGCAACAAGACCTGATCTCTTCCCAAATGACCTTTGTTCTGAGTTGGCAAAGCTCCACACGAAGGCACCTGCACATAGCTTTGCGCATACCAAAAAGACTGTGGAGAAAGCCTTTAGCCGTAAGCTAACTGAGATCTTTTCAAATTTTGAGGAAGTACCTGTGGCATCTGGAAGCATTGCCCAAATACATCGAGCTACGTTGAAATTCAGATATCCCGGAAAAAAGACAAAACCAGTACTAGTTGCAGTAAAGGTTAGGCATCCCGGTGTTGGTGAAGCAATTCGAAGGGATTTTGTGATCATTAATCTGGTAGCCAAAATTTCGAAGTTTGTGCCTGCATTGAATTGGTTGAGGCTGGACGAAAGTGTGCAGCAGTTTGCTGTTTTCATGATGTCTCAAGTTGATCTTGCAAGAGAAGCAGCTCAACTCAGTCGTTTCATCTATAATTTTCGAGCTTGGAAGGATGTCTCTTTCCCAAGGCCACTATACCCTCTCGTGCATCCTGCTGTTTTAGTGGAGACATATGAGAATGGAGAATGTGTATCTCAGTATGTTGACAATCTTGAAGGAAATAGTCGAATTAAAAGTGCTCTTGCTCACATTGGGACTCATGCACTGCTCAAGATGCTTCTAGTATGTATTTCTTATCTCTCTTTCCTGCAAAGAGCATGTGTGGAATAGTGATGTTTAGAAACTTTCAGATCAAAATATCGGTTATCAAGGCTTTTTTATCCTATATATCTGTTTAGTTATTTCAAATGAGAAGTTTGTGACACGGCTAGTGGACCTGTTAGGATGTCAGTCATCTGTGATGCCAGGTAGGGCGCAGGCATGGGTTGCCTCTAGATGTCTAAACAGAAGAGATCAAAAGTTTATGGTGGCTGTTAAGAATCTTTGTTCACATCATGTAGACTAATTATTTTATTTATTGGTTTACCCATAATATATCTTTGTCTAAACATTTCTTTGTTGGAATTTTGTGTTTCAACTTCTTTTGCTTTTTATTTCTTGGGCCATCACTACTAGGTGCAGTTATTTCATTGATAATATTATGTGGTAGCTTGTACTCTTGAGAATTTGATGGGCTTCTTTGACTCCCCAGGTGGACAACTTTATTCATGCGGATATGCATCCAGGAAATATTCTTGTACGGGTACCCCACTCCAAGAATTCAAGTAAAAAACTCTTCAAATCTCGACCACATGTTATTTTCCTTGATGTGGGAATGACGGCTGAACTTTCTAAAAGTGATCGTGTGAATCTACTGGAATTCTTTAAGGCTGTTGTCCTTCGGGATGGGCGTACTGCTGCTGAGTGTACATTGAAATTATCGAAACAGCAAAACTGCCCCAATCCGAAGGCTTTTATCGAGGTAAAGCTCTAGATTTTTGAAGCATTACAAATGAAACACATGAATAAAGTTTTGCTACTTCAAATCTCGAGCACTCAACATCTCTGCTACTTTGTGACTACATGGTGGTCTTCTAGGGGAACCGAGTTGGAAAGGGCTAACAGCACAAAAAAACTAATGGAAGGAACATCTCCTTGGTTGTTGTCCTTATCAAAATTGTTGGAGACATGGAATAGAATTATACAATTTGTAAATCTTGTAAAATAAAAGTCTTCTAGTTGCGTGGAATCGTGGATCCCCTAGAACTATGGTTCGCTGGATCGGATCGGATCCGATCGGTTTCCAGGCGAACGGACCCGATCCCGAGTCAAAGTGGACCGATCCAACAGTGGGATCGGGCTGGATCTGGCTGGGATCGGCCGGAATCGGCTGATTCCGGCCGATTCCGGCCCATTCCGGCCGATTCCGGCCGACCGTCCATGGTTCCATTTGAATTTCAAAAAAAAGTTTTGGGGGGAAATGCCAACCAAGGGTCTTTGGTCCTTGGGACATTTTGACCGATTTCACTCTCTCACACACACCCTTTCACTTTCTTCTTTTCTCTTTCACTCTCCTAGGCTCCTTCCTCTCCAAGTCTAATAATAAAATTCAGACTTGCATCACATACATATCTTGAGAGTTCTTTTCCTTCTGAATACTCGATCCATGGTTGTCAAGGCGTCCAAAGCGACCAAGGCGGTGGCCCACCGCCTTACTGCTTAGGCGACAAGGCGAGGTTTCTAGGCGAAGCTTAGTTTATATAACTAAGTTTATTGTAAGAGAACTACTACTATACATTTTCTACAACAGAACTACTACTATACATTTTCTACCTATAAGTTCTATCTTAGTTAATAGAAAATTTGATATTCACAAATCTTCAACATATACCTATATTTTAAAAATCAAAAATATAATAAATGATAAATAAAAATAAATTAATAAGGAGAAAACTAATAATAATTTGCGAATACATGTCAATCAATACACAAATTTTAATCTAAAATATGCTATTCAAATAGTTATTCTTTATATTAAAAGGAAGCATAAATGACACATTTTTTGGTAACTTATAAGCACGTCAACATAATATTTTCATAATTTTCTATTTGTGAATTATCAAAAAGAGACAAAAATAGTACTAGCTTCAAAAAGTGCACAAAGTAAATATGAATTAATGTCCTTAAGAGCAGGGAAGAGGAACCGACAGGGGGAAAAATCCGAGAGAAAGGACAAAGGGAAATGGAAGTCTTATCTTCTCTTTCCAATCTTGACATAGCATTTGTCAATTTTTCAAAATTATCCCTAAAAGTTTACCCAAATATTAAAACCTACCTTAAAAAAAGGAGTGGATGTTCTGTCAAGGCAGGTTAGGTAGGCCCAAGGTTGCCTATGTGCACCAAGGCAGTCAGGTGAGTGCCTTAGTGGGCTGCTCGCCTAGGCGCCTGGTCGCCTTGGGCGTCTTGTCGCCTAGGCGACGCCTTGAAAATAATGACTCGATCACACGGGCAAAGATATTTTCCCAACATCTCCAATTAAAGATAAACTTAAAACTTTAAAGGAAATAGCAATTCCTTAACAGAAGTAGCAGTATACTTAATTTTATACTTGTTTCAAATAAAAACGTAGAAAAAAAATACCAGTGTAGTTACATCAAGCTCAAAACAGACAGATGCATGCACAAATTCAGCCTAAGTTAGGGAAATTCAGCTCTGTACTAAATATTCTTCAGATTAAGATCCAAGGATTCATATGTTAATATGAATATGAATTATTCTCTGTCAGTCATCATCAGATAGCAAGTTCAAAGATAATCTAATCTGTTTAATTTCCTTTTTCTTGTTAAGAAACCAGGTTTAAAAATTGTATTAGCTGTTTCTGTATCCATTGGCTACCAATCTACTATGTACAATATGTAGAAAAGTCTTTCAATGTTCGCCTTCAATGAATGAAAGGTAGCTATCTCATGGAATCCTTGCATCATTTGAGTATGCCACCTATTTCATGAAATGATGAGCATATGTCAACTATTTCACATTAAATTTGATATAGAACTATGTTATAACACTTTTTCCATTTTTTCAGTTTTTTTCAGTTTTTTTTGAATTTTTTTGGACATTTGTATTCCTAGCCGAGTCAGCTGGCCTGACTCGGCCGGGATCGGTCTGGGATCGGTCCGGGATCAGCCGATCCGGCCGATCCCACTCCTCCGGATCGTTTTGGGACCGGCCAATCCGATCCCGATCCCTGATTCTGCCTTCCTTGCCTAGAACTGATTACATGTTGATACTGGCACTGACTATTTCCTATGTAATTAAGTTATTCTTCTCAAAATATCCTGCAGAAATGAATTTGTTTTCATGATGGACCAATTTTGTCCTTGTAGATGTATATTTGATGAGATCTAAAAATTTGTAAGGTCTAAGAAAATGCACTATCCAAATCCTTTTACTAAAGCTATCTGAAATCATGCAGTTTTATTTAGATTTGAGAAGCAAACTATTCATTGTGATGCTCAAACATCTGTTTTAACCTCAAGGCATAGGTGCATTTATGATCCAGGTCTGATGTATTCATGTGGCTATTTTCACATATTTATGATCATGACAATTACTTTCCAAATATCATTGCATCTTGAACTACCAGAGCTAAACCTTCGTGATAATGTTGATCCTGTTCTTATGTGTAGGAGTTGGAAAGGACATTCACTTTTTGGGGTACTCCTGAAGGTGACATATTCCATCCAGCCGAGTGCATGCATCAATTGCTTGAACAGGTCCGGCGTCACAGAGTCAATATTGATGGTAATGTGTGCACTGTAATGGTTACCATTTTGGTTCTGGAGGTAGTCCCTTGCTTTCCTGTGTCAAATTTCCTTCTGTATATCTGCATGTGCACATAAATATTGTTCGTCTGCAGATCTCCATGAACCTGTTAGTCCCATGTTAGTGTGCTGTGTATGTGGACCAGTTTTTATTGATTAACAGTTTTCTTTCTTTCTGTTGGTTTCATTTCTCTTTTCTGATAATGTATAAGCATGAGGAAAGACAACTCAGACCTATCCTTCTATTCTGCTTCATGACTTCCTGTCTCTTTATATGACCCTTGACATTAATTAAACCTTCTTTTGTACCTGAAGAGAAAATATCTATGGCACTGGTCGCTGCAGCAGAATACATGATAAGCATTGTGATTGCTCCTTTACTATTTTTTTTACCTTACTCCTTTGTGTTTGCTCTGCTGATCCTGACCAGTTTTGCTGGTGGTAGGCTTATTGACTTTATGGAAAGTATTTGTTTCAGTCTGTTTCTAGACTTTGTTTTTTCTTTATCATGGATATAGCAGCTCCATGATGGCTCTCTAACTTTAAATTGAAAATCTTTATCCCTCTTAACTTTAAATTGAAAATCTTTATAAGTATTTTCTTGCATTTAGCTGTTAGTATCGTAGGCCAACGCAATGATGGCCTGCTTTGTCTTGAGCTTCTTAGTTTGCTGCTCGCAAGATTTTTGGCAAACCATGATCCCTCAATCAGGCCGTTCTATTTCATCGAAAGCCCACCTAGCAAAATAAGCAACCTGCCACTCCTCCAGGTCCTCCTGCCCATGACTTATCAAATCCCCTTACTTGGAAACCTCAGTACTGTCATGAGAGATGTCTCAAGCACAACCATTGCCCCTTTGTCATCTCCCTTTCTTACTGCTTGCTTGAATTCCCTGCTTAATGAGGAATTTGTGGTAACTGGAGGGGTCTGTGATGCTTGCCGCTCAGGCATGGATGTAATCTTCAGCTCCTCGGTCCTTGTCTCAGGGACCCAACGGCTGTTATTGTCCTGCCCACTGTATGACAAGTCTAGGCAGGTTGAATTGTCATCTTCTGCCTCTCAACCTGTTGCTCTAAATCACCTCTCTAGTCCCTCTGGAGCCTTTTTTTATCCTCCTTTTCTGGTAATCTGCTGCACCTATGACCATGTCCAGCTCTCTCAGCCCGCTGAATCAGTGTTACCACTGCCAACAAGGGAGATGATCCTGGTGATTCCCTTCTTATGGTTCTTATCATAAATCTTTTAGGGCCAACTCTGATTACCACTTGCTCGGTAATTTGTTCGGTACTCTGGACCTCCACCTTCACTTTTGCAAACAGCAAGTTCTCCTCCCCAATCGTCTTCCTATCTAAGGATGCCAAAGCTGTATTCACAGCTTTGAAGGTCCTGAGAGAGGAATTCCAATGAGCTGTGTCTTACTCTGCAGGCTTTTGTCACACAATTTCCTTCCACCTTTTAAGAGTTTTTTTCCTTTTTCCTCTAAAGTGAGCAATACCTTCCCAAAGATCTTTTCTCTGCCATTCCTTCCCTGCTTTGAGAACAAGTCATGCCCTGCTGGAAAGTTACTCTATTCACCAACTTGTTACCTCAGGCTATTTATCAGCAAGGAACCCCTAATCGGCTCCTTGCCTCTCCTTATGGACACAGTACTGAGATTAAAAACAAGTGAAGTTTCAACGGACCATAGGATTTCTATAAAGCCATCATTCTTTGATAAAAGAAACATTTTATCCCCTGGTTTCCTGTTCATTGAAATACAGATGTTTCCTCTGTTTCCTTAACTTGTCAGCAGTTCCCTCTCTGATGGCCACATCCATTGGAAAGGAAGCATCTCCAAGGATCTCTGCAATCTTCGGCCAATATGGTTTTGAAGGTATCTCCAAGGAGACTTGGGTCCGAGGCTTGACATTTTCTGCATCCTCCTTCCTGAACTTGTTGTCCCTCTCTATCAAGCTTCACTTGCGTTGGCCCACTAAACCAAATCCAACTTGTTTATATCACTGCCTGTAGTTTTTTTTGGGGTAAAGTGTTTTGTACTGATTTTGGTTGAGGATACTTCGCAACATAATGACAGGCTTCAAACTTTCTCTTTATGTTTTTTATGCGAGCAATAAGACCTAAAAAAGTGGTAAAGGATTTTTTCCAGCAATTTTAACATAGTTACAAAATCACAGCCTTTTGCATCGGCATAGCATGGTGCATCCGCCTTTATGCAAGCTGCATGTGCCAACCATTGCTGGTTTCATCAGTACATCCACTTCTTTTATGATTTTACTTAACAGAAGTGAGCATCCATTACGGGCATTTTTCTGCCATTGATGCATTGGTCTTCTATTTATGTCACCATTGTTGCTTTGTTGTTTTAGATGTAGGAAAATTTTTAAGGAGAGAAAGTAGGAGGTGGTAGTCTGAATTTATACTGGAAGCCTGTTCTTCTGTGGAACTCGAATGTAGTGGAGAATGTTAACACAATTTATGCCAAACTTGCTCATTTTCACATATAAACCATGATTTAACTCTATCATCTTAATTGGTTCCACACATTTCCAGTTACTTTTTACTTCTCAAATGAGGCAACTAGGCCTTCTTGTTTAGAGGATGATATGTTCAGATTTCATTCCAGACTTGCTTAAAATGTGGTTTCTTTATACAGGGTTGGCAGAGGAAGCTGGATCCTGAATATAATGTGATGCATACATTACAGACTTTGCTATTTAAAATTGATTGGGCAAAATCACTATCCTACACAATTGAAGGACTTATGGCACCATAAAGCATGTCCGTCTCTCTGTTCCTTGAGCAACCTCGGTGACTAGTATCACCACATTTGTTGTTTACAAGGAGACAATTTTGTAGGCTACATAGGCATAGTTGATAGCATTTGTATTGGGTATATTCCTCCATCTTATTCCTCTTTCGCTTTCTTTTTGCTAAATTTCTTGCAAAAAATTTGGTTCAATTTTTTGTGATAATTTCCCTCCCATATTCCTACAATTTCCATGAGATTGAGACATTATCTGTGCCATTCTGTGGAAGTGTGAATCAGAGCAGCAATAACCACCAAGTTTCTTTTCTTGTAATCTACACTTTGCAAAGATTTTTTAGACTCCATGTTCTTTTGTTTCCTTAAAGAACTTGCCTTCAGCACTTTAGCATGGCTGCACACAAGGAATGCACAATATTATATTGTGGATTCATCTTGGCAAGTCAAAGAGTAGAGATTTTAGAAAACTCTCAGAGAGATTGACCGTTTCATATTATTATTATGTCATATACTTTTACTTTTTCAGATTTTTTATTTTTAATTATTAAAGGTCTTTGTCACCTTCATCCCCCACTATGATGCCTCCTTTGCAGCTGTTGTTCCACAAATGTTTGTATGGCACAACACCAGTCTTTGTTGATGTTCTCATGTTCTTCACCCTTGTGGGAAGGGTTTCTGTTGTTGTTGTGCTTGCCTTGGTGCCTTGTCCTCTTCTTCTTTCTTCTTCGACTCCCCTCTTAGTAGGGTTCAAGCAAGAATCTGTCTCAATGGTGCTCTTTTTCGGGACCCTTCTGAGACAATGAATCATGCAAGATCTTGCAAAATTCCCTGGAAGTTGCATTTTGTGGCTCAGCCTGAAATTCCTTCTGAGTTAAAGGGGAGTCTTTTTTTCTCAATTAAACTACTAAGATCTCAGAGAATGGAAGGATTGGGAAGAGCAACCATTCAATACTACTGCCGAATGGACAGAAGAATTGTGTGCTGTAATCCTTCCCACCCATCTTTCATCGAAGGCCTATCTGTCCAATAACGTAGAAATTGCAATTCCTCGTCATCTTGTTATAGGCTTTGTCATAATCCAACTCGACCACCAGCTCTCCTGCACAGAATTTCATCACATGTATGCCTTTGTGACCTACAAGAGACTTTCTTCAAATTGCCTTCCCTTGACAGAAGCACTCTCATGCCAGCACACTCGTTTCTCCACCATACTACACCACTCCTGTGTTGAATACCTTTGTCACTCTGCTATATAGCACTTTATGGTGGTTGACATTAGAATGATGCAGGAAGCTAATTGAATGGGACCTGGTTCTACTGCTCCAGTTTTATTTTTCAAGCCTGCAATTTACCTAGTTGACAAGTGCTTGGTGTACATATGGTTTTCTTTGTGTCTAGCTTCTTCTCAGCCATGGAAAGGTATAGAAAGTGGGCTATAGATCATTGACATGTTTCATGACCATAGGTCTGTAGGACTCCTGGGAATGACAAGTGAGCAAGGGCTAACTAGGGCGTTCCTCGTAAGCGACGCGCCGCAATGGCGCCTGATTGCGGTGTCAAATAGGTAAGGGTTCCCGTGTGGGGTTGGACGTACACGGGTAAAGAAGCTAGTCCAAAACATAGGATCCGTCTAGCTACTTGGAATATAGGAACTTTAACATGTAAGGGTTTAGAATTAGTTAAGTTAATGAAGGACAGGAGGGTTAACATAACTTGCCTACAAGAAACTAGGTGGAAATGACATAAAGATAAAGACATTGATGAATATAAAATTTGGTATACGGGTAATAATAACTCTAGAAATGGTGTTGCTATAATAATAGATAAAAACTTAAAAGATAGAGTTGTAGAAGTTAATAGATTGGGGGATAGACTAATGTTAATAAAACTTATCTTAGGTGAGGATATTTTGAATATAATTAGTGCATATGCACCTCAAGTAGGATTAGAAGAGAGCATTAAAAAGTAATTTTGGGAGGCTTTTGATAGTTTGATCCAAAATATCCCTAGTGAATAGAGAATCTTTATTGGAGGGGATCTTAATGGTCATGTGGGTAAAGATAATAGAGGCTATGAGAGGATTCATGGAGGGCTTGGTTTGGTAATAGAAATGATATGGGTTATACTATTCTTGATTTTGCTATGGCCTATGATCTAGCAATTACTAATACCTTCTTTAAGAAGAGGGACGAACACTTAATAACATACAAGAGTGGAACGCATATAAGTCAAATTGACTATTTTCTTATTAGGAAGGTCGATAGAGTTTTATGTAAAGATTGCAAAGTTATTCCTGGTGAGAGTCTAGCCTCTCAACATAGGTTGTTAGTAATGGATGTCACTATCCCTAAATTCAAAAGAAAGATCATTATAAATAGTTGTTCTAAGATTAAATGGTGGAATTTAAAAGGTAAAAGTTTAGAAACATTTAAAAATCATCTATTAAAGGAAAATATTTAGAATTTAGAACAAGAAACTAATGTAATGTGGAATAATGTTACAAATTGTATAACGAGGGTTGCAAAACAACTCTTAGGCGAATTTAAAGGTCAAAAGAATTTAGAAAAAGAGACTTGGTGGTGGAGTGAGGAAATCCAAAATATCATTAGAGTAAAAAAGGAGTGCTTTAAAGCTTGGCAAACTAACAAAAATGATCAAACCCTAGAAGCCTATAAAATCGCTAAAAAGAGAGCTAAGAAAATAGTTAGCGAAGCTAAATCAAAGGCATTTGAAGATTTATATAATAAATTAGGAACCCGAGAGGGTGAAAATGACATATTTAAACTTGTTAAATTAAGAGAAAGGAAAACTAGAGATTTAGATCATGTTCGTTGCATTAAAGGTGAAGATCAAAGGGTTTTAACTAAGAATCTTGAGATTAAAGAGAGGTGGCATAGTTATTTTCAGAAGTTACTTAATGGAGATTGTGTCAAGGATTTCTTTTTAGAAGGTACCCAAGAGTCCACAATATTTGATAAATATCAATATTTCAGGCTATTAAGGTGTCAGAAGTGGAGGATGCTTTAAGGAAAATGAAAGTGGGCAAGGCCTTAGGGTCAGATGGCTTACCTATTGAAGTATGGAAAGGCCTAGGAGATATTAGTATTCAATGGCTAACTAAACTTTTTAATAAAATTTTAAAGGAACGGAGAATGACAGAAGTTTGGAGAAAAAGTGTTGTAGTTCCTTTCTATAAAAATAAAGGAGATATTCAAAGTTGCAATAATTATCGTGGAATTAAGCTTATGAGTCATACTATAAAACTTTGGGAAAGAGTAATTGAAAAACGCCTTCGATGTATGACTATTGTATCGGAAAATCAGTTTGATTTTATGCCGAATAGATCTACTACAGAAGCTATTTTCTTACTACGGCAGCTAATGGAGAAGTTTAGAGAGATGAGAAAAGATTTGTATATGATTTTTCTTGATTTAGAGAAGGCGTATGATCGAGTACCGAGAGAATTGATTTGGTGGACATTAAGAAAGAAAGGAATCTCTCAAGGATATGTTGATTTGATTAAGGATATATACGACAGTGCTATTACTAGTGTTCGAACTATTGCTGGGGAGACTAGTGAATTTTCTGTTTCTATAGGTTTGCATCAAGGTTATGTACTAAGTCCGTATCTCTTTGCCTTAGTTATGGATGGAGTAACTAAACAATTGCATGAGGATATCCCTCGGTGTATATTATTTGTAGATGATATTATTTGAATTGATGAGAGTATTGATGCTTTAAATGCTAAGTTAGAGCGTTGGAGACTTGCCTTGGAATCTAAAGGTTTTAAAATTAGTAAGAGCAAGTCAGAGTTTATGCATTGTAATTTTAGTAATGGGAGAGTGGTTCAGGAAGACATGATTCTAATTGATGGACATAACATTCCGAAGAGTAGTAGCTTTCGATACTTAAGGTCTATCATACAAGAGAATGGAGAGATTTATGATGACGTTACACATAGGATTAAGGCAGGCTGGTTAAGATGGAGAAGCGCATCAGGAGTCCTTTGTGATCGCCGTATGTCTGTGAAACTCGAAGGGAGGTTTTATAGAACGGCTGTGAGACCTACTTTGTTATATGGTACCGAGTGTTGGGCAGTACGAAAGGAATATATTCACAAAATGTGTGTAGCAGAGATGAGGATGTTGAGATGAATTTGTAGCAAGACTAAGAAAGACAAGATTAGAAATGAGCGCATCCGTAAGGACTTAGGGATAGCCCCAATTGATAGTAAAATGAGAGAAAATAGACTCAGGTGGTTTGGACATGTGTTTCGTCGCCCTAACACAGCGGCGGTTAAAAGATGTGACCGAATCTTAGTGGATTCTAGTAAAAGAGCTCGAGGAAGGCCTAAAATGAGATGGTGTGATGTTATTAGGAAGGACATTAGTTTCTTAGATTTAAATATGAATATAACACTTGATAGAAATCTTTGGCGGAACAGGATTCATGTAGCCGACCCCAAATAATTGGGATAAGGCTCTGATCACGATGATGATGATATCCACATAGCTCTCTTTTTCATTCATGAATCTTTTTCTTAATTACATTACAAACCTGCAGGAAGCTAATTGAATGGGACCTGGTTCTACTGCTCCAGTTTTATTATTCAAGCCTGCAGTTTACTAAGTTGACAAGTGCTTGGTGTACATGCGGTTTTCTTTGTGTCTGGCTTCTTCTCAGCCTTGGAAAGGTATAGAAAGTGGGCTATAGATCATTGGCATGTTTCATGGCCATAGGTCTGTAGGACTCCTGGGCAACAATTAAATCAAATTATACCCACATTTTTCTCTGCTTTTCTTTCATGAATCCCTTTGTTAATTACATTACAAACCAATCCATTGAGATTCAGATGTTGTTTCTCTTACTAGCATGTCCACTACCGTCACCAATATCTTGGTCTGAATCTACATTGGCATATTAGGTTTATGCCTCCAATAATTATCTTGTCATCACCACTCTGTTGTTCTACAGTTGGGGGAAGAATAGGTTGTAGAGTTATAAAAATTGACAAATCCTTACCTGCTTAGGCTATCTTGAATATGATTTGCATCAGTTTCTGCTGATTTGAATTAAATCCCCATTATGTTCACTGATTATGGTCTTCGAAACCAGGCGTAAATATCAGTATTGTCTCTGCCAATTAGTTTATCCTCATTTAGAAAAGTTAACCCCCCCTCCCCCGAGGTTTCATATAATTTTTCTTGTTTCTAGGAAGACTCTCAGACAACTGATAATGAACAATCCCTAAAAAAATGGACATTCCATTGGATTTTGCAGACATATCAAGCTTCCAAGGACACTGGCCTCTGGTTTTGTCGTTCCTTTCTGGCAGTGTTTATCCCTTTCAGATTTGAACTACTTAGAAATCCGTTGGATCAGAGGAGTAAATTCAAGTGAGAGCTTTCATCTGTGACATCCCGTGGCCTTGTTTTCTTCTTTATACATATTGAATGTACTGCTTGCATCATGCTGAGCATGTATGGTTGAGGGCATGGGAAGGTCCACCAAGTGGACCTGGTTGGAAAAGCTGGGGTCATATAAAGTGGAATGTTTGCTTGGCAGAAACTTGCCCCGGCAGTGGGGCATCCACATGCCCTTCACTGCATTTTGGCAATGATGGTAAGATTTTGCATGCCATGGTGTCTCTTTGCTGTTATATACTGCCATATGAATGTGGGCGAACGTGAACCGTGTGACCAGAAGTTAAAGAACTAAGATGTTCTCGCACTTCTTTATCATCTTCATCTTCCTCATCATCAATCTCCAATCTCCATACATCTCATTAAAGTGTTTGCAACTCTCACAGCTGATCCCACTGTTCTCATGTGTCATATCATTAGAGGGGAAAAAGGAAAGATGGACGGACAGGGAACTTTCATCATCATGCCTCTGAATTCACTTTCATTCCTTCATAATGTGTCTCTGCTGTCACTTTGCGGGTGGGAAAGTAGCTGTCCATATAGTAGGGTCTCGACTGACTTTTTAACGAGAGAACTCTGTTGCACTTTCTTACTTGTTTACTTTTTCCCATCCTTAGTGCATGTTAAAATTTTTGAAGTTTATCAAACCCCAAAATCAAAATTCAAACTGGGAGTCGTGTTAAGTCTTGGTTTACATATGTCTGTTCAAGTACCATGGGATAGATCCTGATAAGAGGTCTCGTACTTCATTTGTTCCTCTGCCTCAAATGTTTTCTCATCTATTGAATCTAATCCCTAGTATTCTCACTCATTTTAAGGGAAAAGGGTAAATGATTAAAGAACCCTTTGTCGTGGTCCTCTCCATCCTTGGGTCATGCTGAGCCTGGTAAGTTAGGTGTCTGTGGTCTCTGGTGACTGTTGCGGCGAGTCTGGATTGAGGCCATGGTGGGCACAGCTTCAAAGTAGATGTCCTATTATATTTTCGTAAGTTTGAGTTATCTTTAGAAGAGGACATTGCTTTATCTTGGGCTGCCGTTTGTGTAATAGTTTGGTTGTTTTTCGTTTTCGGCTATCAATAAAAGGATTCCAAATTAGAACATGTTGGAATGGGATAAAATGTGAAGTTATAACGGAAGATTTGACTTAACAAAACCATCCAAAGTTGGTCATAAGCATTGACATCTAAAGATTTTCTGTGTTGAAAGTAAAGATCAAATGTCACTTTCAACTGAAAATTTCATCAAACGTGTTATAAGTTGGCGTTGCTGTGCACCCTATGAATTGTGGGATGAGCATGACTTAACAGGGAAGCTGGTAGTATGGGCGCTTTATTTCATCCTTTGTACGAAGGATGCATCCCATCCCATAGATGATGACGAGGCATACTAACTGTTCGAGGTTGTGGGCACCATTGCTTTCTTTCATCACAACGTTTCCTTGTTGGGGAGAGAGAGAGAGAGAGAGAGAGAGAGAGAGAGAGAGAAGAGAAAAGGAATTGCCACAGTGATAGAGGTATTGTTCTCATGCCATTCTAGGTACAGCAAAAGTAAGAGAGGAGAATAGGAGGATGGAAAGGGTGAGGTAGGGATGTGCATTATGTAGTTGGAATTGATGAATCAGATTAAGTTTCCTTAATTTACTTTGGTTAGAAACCCTAGATCGCAAGAACCAAGGACCCCCCCCCCCTAACCAACCCAGCAACCGTAGAAAACCACGTAATATGCTGGTAGTACCAGCCTGGCACCATTTGGAGATCTTGCTTGAACCATGTCCTCTCGCCTGATCCCTCTTTCTCCGGGTTCCTCTCTACAGCAGCCTCACACGGTAGCATGATTGCTACTTTCCACCCCCACCTTTTGAGCTCAATTACAACACCCCCCCTCGCTCTTCCACACACTGTCAAACAAACAAAGACCGCGGCTGGGGGAGCAGAAAAAACTCTTTCTTTATAACAAGGAGTGTGCACACATCAATGGCCATATAATAAGCTAGTAAGCCAACCCAACTCTGCTCCAAGACCTGCAATATCTGAAGGGATCAGTTGTTCCCGGGTACCCAAAAGAGTATCCCTGGGAAAGCACCCAAAGAGCTCTTCTTTTTATCGTTTTTTTTTTCAGATAGGATGAGGACGAAAGGGGTGACGGGATTCGAAAGCTTTGGACAAAAGCCCCGTCTGGCCTCGTGGTCTGTGCTCTACTTCTGAGTATCATTGTTCTGCTGTTTTCTTCTATTCACAAACTCCGATCTCTCTGACTCTCTACTCGTCACTACTTAAACTGTGTAATGCAATGCAACGCAACGGGCAATGGCCACACCTCTCTCTCTCTCTCTCTCTCTCTCTCTAAGCCGTGTTCTGTCTTCTGTGACTACTTTCAAATCTACTCCAACTACGTTATTTTCGAAGTTTCTAGCGGATGGACACCCATACGCTGCGTTTTTATTACTGACAGCAGGGTTGCTGACTCGACATTACTCGTCCAGACTCAGGTGTATTATATTGTATTCGAGAAAACCCGATATATATAATTCGTCTTAAATCGCCTGAGTCGAGGCGGCAATCGTCCCAACTAAAGTTCGCCGCTCTTTCATCAGCCACCGTCAACCACTTGTGGAGTCCTCTTCCGATTCGGAGGCCTGCGACGTCAGGTCTAGCCACTCCCGGCCGTTCTCATCCCCCCTAGTCAGATGGAAAGAGGATTACCCAGGCTAGGTGCCCCTGGGATGCATCAATGCGAATAGAACGGCTTGATGCCGCCGGTGGGGGTGGCTTGCAGGGTGCCTCTTCCTATTTGGCGACGGTACGGTCTGCAACAGCATCCACAGCAGCGGCAACGACACCATCCGTCATGTCTTCCCAGGACTCAAAAGTGAGAGTCGAGTCGGACCAAGTTAGCTGTGGGTCGAAATTATCATATCAAATTAGTTTGGGAGTAATCTTTTTTAAGATTATTTCTTCTTTAAAAAATATTTTATTGTAATTTTTGTCATAATTTTTAAATTTTAAATTTTAATATATTTAATAAAATCTAAATAATATTTAAGAGAGTATAAAATTTTCTAATTAGGACGTGGTTGAATAGAGAGAGATAAGTGATAATTATGTGTGTATGTGCGAGAGAGAGAGGTGGTTACTGGAGAGAGGGAAAGGGGGGTGATATATGTGTTGAGAGAGAAAGAGGTGATCACGAGGGAGATAGTTCTTTTAAAAAAAATAAAGAAAGAGTTATTTTTTAGTTGATAGAATTTAACGAAGAGTTAATTCTATTCTTAAAAATTAAGAGAGATTTTAAATATGATTTTATTCATATTTTTTTCTCAAAATAAAATTTGAAAGAGAAAATATCTAAAAAAACTTAACCAAACACTCCATAAAGAAACTCGATCAAATACGGATCGATCATCGAGTCAGAGGACTCTTTGCACCCCCCCCCCCCCCCCCCAAAAAAAAAGGCCTGGAAAGGAGTAGAAATATGAACGGCAATGGGACATCCGGCATAGCAATGAACGAAGCAGCAACTTGCTCGGGATGAGCCCGCAATTCCCATCGCGGGGGTGCCATGACAAGACATTTCCGTGCGGAGAGGGAGAGGAGAGAGGTTAGAGGATGGAGACTCTTTTTTAAACGATGATATATATTTATTTCAGTATTTGTTTAGGCGTAAATTAAATTTGTTATAACTGTGAATCTTTTGATGTATGGACGCCAATTTTGACAGAAAATAATTAAATATCAACGGATATCTAGTGCAACAATCGAGAATCTCGGAAGCTATCAAAATTGAAGACCGATGCCGCTGCTCCCAGATCGACAATTTTTTTTATTATGAACAAAGTTAGATTCACAAACATTATTTTCTTGTAATTAGATTCGAAATGAACACTGCCACTTTCGGTCCGTCTCCATCCCAACCATCTCAGTCTCCTTCAACTGCCCTGCGCTTCTTAGTATTCCTCATGTGTTCATCTTCGATATAAATATTAAAGATTTTGAAAATATTTAACATCAAAGTTAGTGTGATATTAAAAGCTAATATTCCAACCAATAGGACGATGCTTCTCGTGGAAATAAAAAAGGGTATCTTATCATTTTAAATCTTATGGTGATACAAGTGCCTGCAAAATATGTCTAAAAATAATATTTTTTTCAAAAAATTAACGTGGAAGTCTCATCCGATGGGGAACCTCCCACGGCACGTGGGATCAGGGTTGGTGACCGAACGGCCGCAGCGCCCCCGCCAGCCGATGCACCACTAGATTTACCTACGCTGGGGAGTTACCATTTGCCATCGACGTGAGTTGAAATTACTAGACCTGCCACACGCCAAGGTAGTCCGTCCAGGGGTGGGGGCGCGCACGCGGCACGGGTTTCGGGGCCCCGACCAGCATTCGTCGACGAGAACGACGCCCAACGCTACTCACGAAACCATAGCAAGTGGTGGCATTTGCGTAGTTTCTACTATGTTCAGGGGCGATTTTGGTCGTCTATGCATCACGAAAATAAGAATAGAGAGAGTAATGGGGGGGGGGTTTAAAAATAAAAACAAAAGGGGTGTGAATCTTCTTTTTTTTTTCTTTTGTCGAGAGAGAGAGAGAGAGAGAGAGAGAGAGTGGGGGGGGGGTACTAAAGTGTATGAGTGACCATATAGAGAAGACAAAACCCCTCCCAGCCACCACTGCATCTTTTGCTCGGTGACCACCCCACCGCCAAACGTACCTTACTGATATCCATGATGCTTTAAACGGACCATTTTTTATAGGCTAGTTGGGTTTTTCAACTGACAAAGGTTTGAAAGTCTTTAATTAGCTCAATCACATTTGATTTCCTTTCGTTGAGAAAGACTGATTTCTCACCATAATTTTTCTGATTATGTGGAAGGAAAAAATTATAGATGTTGATGACCAAAATAATTAATTATAGCTAGATGACACAATATGTACGTTAAGCGACGTCGAATTTGAATCGAGTCACCAATAAAGATGGACTGGTGACGTGATTTGAGTTACGGTGGGTCATATATATAACTGGGTGATCCAAGTGAGATCTTTAACGTAAATAACTCAATTGTGTGTTCTCAATCACCCGATCCATCCTCCTCTCAAACCTCTCTTTTGACTCTCCGCTTTCCCTGCTAACATCCTTCTTTCGCCTCTCTTTTATCCCACTTTCACTTTTTGCATGTTGTCAACGTATTACAAATTCCTGTGTCTCATGAGACCCTTTCGGATTCCCACTATTCCCCCACTTTTTTTTCCTGCTCTTTTTAATTTTTTGGTTCTCTTTCCCCCTCATATCTCTTCCCTCACACTCCTTCACATTGCAAGATGAATTATAATGTAAAAATAGATAGCACAAAGCCAACCACTGCAGCAGCCAAGCCCAGTGCTGCAGCGCCGGTTTCCACTGCCGGCAAAAGCAACCCAGTTGCCTTGCCCCCCCCCCCCCCTCCCTGCACAGTGCCATCAGACTTCACTCTCCCCACTCCCCAAAACCAGAGAAAGAGAAACCTAGGCGCTCCATTTCCTGTTGTTTTCTCCTCCTCCTCCTCCTTTCCTTTCCCATCTCTCCTTCCTGGTGCCCGGCGCAGGGTTCCCTCCCTCAGTGCCCGCGGCAGGTAAAGCAAAGCCCACCCGTGCTTGCAAGAGAAAAGGAGGGGCCTTTATCTGCACCGAGACCGGCCTCCCCCACTTCCCCTTTTACCTGCACTCATTCCACTCCCTCTCCTTCCCCTTTTAGGGTTTTCCACCGGACCCATGAGTGGCTCTCCCCTCCTTTCCCTTGGGAATATCTCCTGAATCCCTCCCACGGCTACATCAACGCCACCCACCATATCTTAACCTGCATCATTCCCTCAGAATCTCCCCGTCTCTCCCCCCAGGCACCCAATTATGAGGGCCTCTTTGCCGCCGCCACCCTCTCTCCTTCCCCAGCTTGTTCTTCTTCTGCTCTCTGTCGTGACTGCTGCTGGCGGGAGCAGCGACGTCCCCTCTGCCAACACCGTGCCGGCCGTCCCCCTCGTGCAGCCTCAGGGCAACCGCACCTGCAGGCTCGACCTCTCCGACGAGCTCTTCGGCGGCGTCGCTGAGGCCTGCGGCCGGGACCTCGACCGGGGCCGCTGCTGCCCCGTGCTGGCGGCCTGGCTCTTCGCCGCCCACGCAAGGTCCGCGCTGGAGGTTCGGGCCGCCCCCGCGGACGACTCGGGCGGCCGTCTCGGGTCGGACCTGCCGATGATGCCGGACGACTCGCAGAGGTGCGTGGACTCGCTGCAGAGCTCGCTGCGGGGGAGGGGCATCCACCTGGCCCGGCCCAACGCCACCTGCGACGCCGTAATCTGCTTCTGCGGCATCCGGCTCCACCAGATCGGCTCCCTCAGCTGCCCCGCAGCCTTCAACCTCTCCTCCTACCGCAACGCCACCCCCACCGCGGCGGTGCGGGAGCTGGAGGGCAGCTGCCGCAACTCGTCCTACGCCGGCTGCACCCGCTGCCTCAAATCGCTCGACAAGGTAAACCCATCGCCAGTGGCTCCGCCGTTGTTCTCTTCTACTCTTTGCATGGGTATTCTAGGCATTTCATACCATTGATTATTCCTTTCCCTTTATTTTTTTCTTCTAATTTCTGCCTTTTTGTTATCTTTCTTCACCGGGTAAGCGTCGTTAAGACCAACCCATTTGTCCTCCTCGTCCCACCAAAGAAGTAAAAAATAGGAAGAACCGACGGAATGAATTTAAAAAGATTTTTAGGGCATCCTCTCCTCTTTTTCTCCGGACACAGAGACAAATTAAATGCCCCTCGCAATAAATTCGGAAATTCCTTAAATTCCTCGGACAAACATCGAATCCCACCACCACGAGCTCCCACTTCATTTACGCCGCTAACTGACCACAATGTCCTCGCCCTCAACGCCATTATAACGAAATTGCCCCCTGCTTTTTTCTTCTCTTTTAACCCCTCCACCTTCCCGTGTTGGCAGCTGAAGGGCGGCGGGCTGGGGGGCAAGGGAGGCAGCGGCGGCGGGGGAGAACGGGCGGGGAGCATGCTCGGCCGGGACTGCCAGCTGATGGGACTGACATGGCTGCTGGCCAGGAACCGGACGGCGTACATCCCCACCGTGTCGGCGGTGCTCCGGGCCATCATGTACAGCTCCCATCCGGCGGCAGAGGGGCGGCGGGGCAGTGGCGGGCAGCCGGAGTACCGGTGCAGCCCCGACCAGGAGAACATGCCGCTGGCCGTGGACTCCCTCCAGTTCGAGAAGCTCGAGCCGCCGCCCCCGCCGCCGCCCCCCTCCTGGGCGGCGGAGCTCTTGGGCACATCACCGTCATCTTCTCCTCCCTACTCCTGTTATCTTCTGTTCTCAGGTGGTGACTGGTGAGATGGAGCCGGAGCAAGAACATGGGAAGAGAAGAGGAAGAAGGGGAAGGTCATGCGCTTTGTTTCGTCGTCTCTTCTACTCTTGGTGTTTGATGTAAAGTTTGTTCCTCTTTTTACGTAGGTTGGAAGGATGGGGGGCTTCTTGAGCGAGATAGTCCAGGTCACGTCGCTGTTCGGGCTGTAACTTAAAGTTCCTCACTTCCTCATCTTCTATTGAGTGAGATAACGACTAGGGTGTTTTTGTAATATGGAAATAAGGGGGCCCATCAGGGGAAACAGGTCTAACTTCTATGTATCTTTTGATTAGTTAGTTTCATATGGTAGATGTACAAATCCACTACGTCCGATGTTTGTAAGAGGGTTTATAAATGTACTAGACCTGATCTTATGTAGGGTAAGCATTCGTCTTTTGATTTGTTAATGTCGTATGCCCCTTTCGATGGAGTATTATTTTGATGTAAAGATTCTAAAAGTTTGAGAAAGTCTTGCGGGACACCATAGGTGTGACGCACACCCGGCGTATTTGAGTGTGCATCATCTTAAATTTTTTACTTTCTAGAATTTTTTCAGAGTGATCTTTTAAGTTATCTTAATTTAAAGTACGAGTCACGTCATTATATAATTATCTAAAAAATTAAAAATAAAATGAGTCAATTTTTAAAAGAATGAGTTTAATATTATTCATTTAATATAATTTTTTATTTAAGATATTTTAAGAGTCACTCCATTTTTTTTAAAACATAAAAAATTAATGTACATAAGGGGTGTGCAATGAGTCTTTCTCAAAAATTTTGAAGTGACATGGAGGGCATCACACACACAGAGAGAGAGAGAGAGAGTTTTGGGACCAAAATTTGAATTGTAAAACATTGTTGATGTAAGTTTAGGCATGTCTTAGTGTAGCATCAGAAAATGGTTCTTATGTCACGTACCACCTTCTCTATTTATTTGTTGGGGAAGTCATCTCGCGTCCGTGGAGACTTGCAAACATCAAGAAATCAAAGAGGCGTCAGAAGGAGTCTCGGGTGTTGGGACCAAAATTTGAATTGTAAAACATTGTTGATGTAAGTTTAGGCATGTCTTAGTGTAGCATCAGGAAAATGATTCTTATGTCACGTACCACCTTCTCTATTTATTTGTTGGGGAAGTTATCTCGCGCCCGTGGAGGCTTGCAAACATCAAGAAATCAAAGAGGCGTCAGAAGGAGTCTCGAGTGTTACCCCAGGGGACAACCCTCCGATGCTTAAGTCAGCAAGGGATCAATGAGCAATAGAGAAGAGCGAAGTAAGAGAGAAGTAGAGTTCGTAGTAGACGAGCCGAGAGACGTGTAGGTCCTCTGCGCGCGTGCTCGCCGCTCCCAGTGGGTACTCGGAGAGTGCTCGCTGGGTGGTAAGGCCGTGCAGGAGGAGGATTCTCTCTGGGCGTAGCGCGGGGTAGCCTCTCTGTTGTCGTGGTAGGTCTGATTGCTCAATTCTCAGTATGAAGCTCTTATGGCAGAAGTATACACCGTGTCCTCTTCTCCTCTATCGATGTCCCTTTTATAGGGGCTGTCCTGGAGCGAGAGACCTCATCCCTTGAGAAGGAAGGGTCCGTTTAGTAGACTAACGTTCCCCCGATATATTGGCGGAAGTTTCCCGTTGGAGGGCGATTGCCCCGACGTTGGCTGTTCCCGTGACGAGTCTTACGGCACTTGTGGGGCGTGCTCGCCCGTTATGGGGTCGAGGCCGACGTCATGGGGGCAACGGTCGATCGCCGGAGGATACTCCGATGATAACTGCGCTTGGGCCGTAGCCGTTGCGTATCGTAGAATCTGATGCTTTGTTGGGTCGGGCCTCCCTCTATTGGGTCGAGTGTGCGTGCTCGTCCCCTGGGCGGCCTTAACACGCTCGAACCTTAGTGGGCCGTCCGTCACTGGGCCGTTCCTGGGTCAAACCGAATTTACCCTCCTCACTTAGATTTATTATAGCTATGGATAACTTATAAAATTTATCTTTAGAAGGTATCAAAGAGTCTACAATATTTGATAAATATCAATATTTCAGGCGTATTAAGATGTCAGAAGTGGAGGATGCTTTAAGGAAAATGAAAGTGGGCAAAGCCTTAGGACCAGATGGCTTACCTATTGAAGTATAGAAAGGCCTAGGAGATATTGGTATTCAATGGCTAACTAAACTTTTTAATAAAATTTTAAAGGAACGGAGAATGCCAGAAGTTTGGAGGAAAAGTGTTGTAGTTTCTTTCTATAAAAATAAAGGAGATATTCAAAGTTGTAATAATTATCGTGGAATTAAGCTTATGAGTCATACTATGAAACTTTGAGAAAGAGTAATTGAAAAACGTCTTCGATGTATGACTACTGTATCGAAAAATCAGTTTGATTTTATGCCGAATAGATCTACTACAGAATCTATTTTTTATTACGGCAGCAAATGGAGAAGTATAGAGAGATGAGAAAAGATGTGTATATAATTTTTCTTGATTTAGAGAAGACGTATGATCGAGTACCGAGAGAATTGATTTGGTGGACATTAAGAAAGAAATGAATCTCTCAAAGATATGTTGATTTGATTAAGGATATGTACGATGGTGCTATTACTAGTGCTCGAACTATTGCTGGGGAGACTGGTGAATTTCCCGTTTCTATAGGTTTGCATCAAGGTTCTGCACTAATTAAGTCCGTATCTCTTTGCCTTAGTTATGGATGAAGTAACTAAACAATTGCATGAGGATATCCCTTGGTGTATGCTATTTGCAGATGATATTATTTTAATTGATGAGAGTATTGATGCTCTAAATGCTAAGTTAGAGCGTTGGAGACTTGCCTTGGAGTCTGAAGGTTTTAAAATTAGTAGGAGTAAGTCAGAGTTTATGCATTGTAATTTTAGTAATTGGAGAGTGGTTCAGGAAGATATGGTTCTAATTGATGGACATAACATTCCGAAGAGTAGTAGCTTTCGATACTTAGGGTCTATCATATAAGAGAATGAGGAGATTTATGATGACGTTACACATAGGAGTAAGGCAGGCTGGTTAAGATGGAGAAGCGCATCAGGAGTCCTTTGTGATCGTCGTATGCCTGTGAAGCTCAAAGGGAGGTTTTATAGAACGGTCGTGAGACCTGCTTTGTTATATGGTACCGAGTGTTGGGCAGTACGAAATGAACACATCCACTAAATGTGTGTAGCAGAGATGATGATGTTGAGATGGATGTGTGGCAAGATTAAGAATGACAAGATTAGGAATGAGCGCATCCGTAAGGACTTAGAGATAGCCCCAATTGATAGTAAAATGAGAGAAAATAGACTCAGGTGGTTTAGATATGTGTTTCGTCGTCCTAACTTAGTGTCGGTTAAAAGATGTGACTGAAATCTTAGTGGATGCTAGTAAAAGATCTCGAGGAAGACCTAAAATGAGATGGTGCGATGTTATTAGGAATGGCATTAGTTTCTTGGATTTAAATATAAATATTATACTTGATAGAAATCTTTGACGGAATATGATTCATGTAGTCGACCTCAAATAATTGGGATAAGACTCTGATGATGGTGATGATGATATATATATATATATATATATATATATATATATATATATATATATATATATATGAAGAATTAGATAAGCAACATTGATAGAGCATATATAGTCAAATATTTTTATTAGAAGTAATTAAGTATTTTTTAGTAGAATTAGATAACCAAAACTCGTCGGATACGAAAATCATACAAAGGCCGCCAAGAAGAAGATGCCTGTGCAAGTTAATAAAGTATAAGCCCAAGTTGGAGAATATATAGTGTTTAGTTCAACTCTGCCCATAGTTTTCCTTCTAGAAATGGATTTCATGCTTCCGAGTTGTCCCAAAAATCGAAGGTCCTTAATTACGTTGAGATTTTATATGTTCTGTACTGTTTTCAACAACTCAAACCGCATGATTACGAGTGAAACGGACATCGATCGTATATTATTATAAGTATAGTACTTTTATCTTTGTCTCATAACTAATAATTCAAGTGAGACGTACGGACCATAGAACACACAATGATAGGTTTTGATGCCATGTTAAAGCTGATCGATCATCTAACTCAAAATCTAATGTTATATGTGGGAATATACGTAGGCAACACAACATAATCATATTCTTCATTAATTTTGTCTCTTAACTTTCCAACTAACTTGTGAAACTATATATTCTGACGCATATTAAATATAATTATACTATTCATCAGTTTAATTTCTCTTCCGATGCTCTTGGATAGTTATATATAAAAAAAACCTTAAAAAAATCGAATCCTATATGAACAAGAAACTTGGTTCGGGGACAGTTGGGATCCAGCGGATCTACATTGTTTTAACACCATAACATTCTAATGATTAAAATCCATCTTGCAATGATCTTTGGGCATGACATGATCATTAGGAAGAATTGTACTGTTTGGGCTGCTCGATGTGCAGTTAGCCCCCATCAGCTTCTGGTGTTAATCTCGGAAGATGAAGACTTGGCGTCCATCTCCTCTGCCACCTGGGAGAGTTGCTAAAAAAATAATTAAGATTGAAAATTAAATCGATGAGGCCATGGATGACACACTTATATTTTATTTATATAGAAAAAAATGCGTCGGACGCTTGTGTCACCAAAAAATTGACAATGGGCAGTTTAACTGTAATATAATATAATTTTTATAACTTATTCATTACGTTGAATTTATTTATTTTTGATATTATAGGCTAAATAATAATTAAGTATAATCGATTGTTTGTTAGTTTGTTCGATACCCTATAACAGAAGAGGTGCATGGCATATCGCAATCGAAGGACTTAAATGGGTGCCCGCGGCGTTCCTCACACGCTTCGTGAGTTCATTGCTGCCCCGATGAGAACCACCACCGACCACCCTTGGGTCCATGCGTGAGTGCCAATATATATAATTGGGCTGACGTCGGATGAATTTGGACCAAGACCATTATTGCGTTAAGCCCATTTCAATGGGATCCATTTTGGCTGAAATGGGCTCTCCTCGGCCCATATGATTAATCAGTCGGCTCTACTTGTGGGCTTCGTGGCAAGCCCAAGGGACCCATGGCCCTTTTACGTCGGGGTAACATTTGCAGCCAATTTAAGGTCTGTATCAAGTAATCGTAGACCCTCCTCCCTCCACGTGCATCAATGGGAGAAGGCTTTTACGACAAAGCTACGAACCCTGATTTACAGAGAGTATTAGTGTTGTCAGAGTAAGACTTGCTGCTGCTGCTGCACTTGCCAAACTCTATCTGGTTTGGGCCCAAGTGAAGCCTCCGGTCTTGAGCTTGATCCATGTGTCTGGGCCGTGAGACGAAGACAACTTAATTATGCTTCTATCTGTGATTTATGGGCACTGATTAAGTTCCCCCATGAATTCTAGTTTCACTATGCCCATGTTGCTAAAGACTTTGGATGCTAATTAACTGTCAATTGATGATAGGTCAACAGTGGCTTGGTATCTAAATGGTCACCGACAACTGTAGATGGGACATGTCGAAGAGGTATGCCATGTGTTAGATCTTGTCAGCTTCCGAATACGAAGGCATCACTTTTACAAGGTTACGTATCCATTAGCATTCAGGTAACAACCTTATATACCACGCTTTCTCCTCCATGGGAATTAATTAAATTTCCTCCTTTCACAAGCTAAGATTAATTTGACAGCCTGGGATTGTGTCAATTTTTGACATCTAGTACATTTAATATTCATATATATATATATATATATATAGACTAGCATACTAGGCTTAAAAAACAAGCTAAGAGATTGGACGGCTTGGGATTTGATGATCAGGAGGTATAAATCTCATGAAAAAACTAGGAGAACTACATGTACAGCCAATCTTTTCCACTGCAACATGAAAAGAGGCATATGATCGATCAGCCATAAATGGCAACTTCTTGAAATTAATTGATCTTATTTACTAATCCTCGCATATTGAGAGCGTTACAAATTGTATTTAAAACTCGTCTATTAAGAGCCGATGGTAACTCCTTATTCGGATCCTATTCACTAGTTACCAATTATGCGTCTTTAGGGTAAGGCAGCATTGGGGATATTGGAAGAGGAATTCCAAGGACGGGAAGATGGCTATCCTTCTCTCTTTCTCTTTCCTTATTTTTTTTCTTTTCCCCTCTCTCTCGTAAGACTATTTTAATAGTAAATATTTCACGACGAGTATTTAACATTTATAGATTTCTGAGTCATCTAACTTCAAGCTTTAGCTCGTTAATTTCTGCACTGATCTCAATAAAAAAATGTAGAAAAATAGGAAATTACGTGGCATTTGGCGTGATTGTCTAATGTCTAGTATGACCGATATGTTTTTTTGTTGAATATTTAACACATGAAACCCCATATTTGTGTCTTGATTTCCATCTCAATGGTTTCAATAGATCTTATTTAAGTTAGTATCATCTTTTACTAGAAATTTTTACATATAAACCATTAATAGATCAGGAATGATAGATTTGTCATTCCTTTATTTGTATTCGTATTTGTATGCATATCGTAAAAATATTGATATTGCGTAAAAAGACCATATGGGAAGATCCTTCTTGCACTGCTGTTATGTGAAAAAAGGCCACTCAAAGTAGTAGTCCAAAAAGGTCATTCGGTGATATTTTTGCACGATATTGAGCTCTGTTATGAATCATGGGTGTAAAAATAAATGCATACATAATAAATCTATTGTTTTTAGTTTAACAAAATGAGAAATACGTGAGGCTTTGTGGCCCGTCCCGTGGGGGCATGACTCGTGTACCTACGGCAAAGCCGGGTTAAGTTACAACCGTAGTAGTTGAACCAGTCGAATGTGACAAATCATGAGGACAAACAAGTTTTATGATAAAAAAATGTTCTAATTTTGAAAACTCCGTACATGGAAGAAGAAGATATGAGGAGATGTTGTTGAAAGAAAATAGAAGTAACAAAAACAGCAAGTTTTCCCCTCTCTCTCTCTCTCTCTCTCCAAAACCCAGCAATTAGGCAATTACTCTCTCTCTCCTCTCTAAACCCAGCCATTGGAGCAACAACAACTGAGAGCAGAAGCTGCAGAGTAGAACGTAGTGTCGTCGTCCACGCACCCCTTCCGCCATTGCTGCGCCCGCCGCCTCGGGAACTGCCCGGCTTCCCCCAAAACCGCCTCCTTTTTCCTCTCCTCGCTCTGGTTTCTCTCCTAGCTGAGACGCTCTCTCTCCATGGCCGCCGGACGCATGGAGGGGATGGCGGTCCCGGAGCCTTTCCGGTGCCGGAGGACCGACGGGAAGCAGTGGCGGTGTACCCGGCGCGCCAAGGACGGAATCTCCTTCTGCGAGCTACACCACCTGCAGGCGCAGCACCGACAGGCGCGCCGGCCCGTGCCGGACTCCCTCAAGCTCCCCCGCCGACGACGGGGCGGCGCCGCCAGGGGCAGCATTCCGGTGGCGGAGACCCGGCGGGGGCCCAAGAAGGGGAAGCGTGGCGGGAGGAGGGGCGGGCGGGGGAGGGTGGGGAAGAAGGGGAGGGGGAGGGTGGGGAATGGGGAGTTGGCGATGGAGCTGATCAAGATGGTGCTTCGGCAGATGCTGCAGAGGAGGGAGGAGAAGGAGAAGAGGAAGAGGGAGGAGGCGGCAGCGGAAGAAAGTGGGAAGGAGGGGGCTGGAGAACCCATGGAACGAAAGCTGGAGTTGAGCTCGAGTTCCTTCTTGCGTTGGTGCTTTCGGTCCAAGAACGTCGAGCGGCCTTCTCTGGTGGCATCTACTCAGGTCAGGGCGGCTCGGCATTGTGTCTCCTTCTCTAAGATATCACCTTTTCCCTCCTTTTTTTTTTTTCTTTCCTCTCATCTTCTTGGCCTTTCTGTTCTTTGTAGATGATCTCCAGTGGTAAGGGAACACTGGGCCGTGAGTGGAGCAGGAAGAGGGTGTGCCAGTTCTGTCAGGAGAACTGTATCCGGTGTCTTGTTCGCTGCTCAACCTGCAAGAAGGTGATCTTCTGCAGGCCCTGTGTGAAGAAATGGCAAGTTGCTTTCAGTGCTCTTCTCATCGGTCTTTCCATTTTTTCCCTGCCATCTTCTTGGCTAATGTTTCAATTGTCTGTCAAAGCCAATACATATATTGTTCATCACTATACGAAATCCGGATGCTATATTTCCTTTCTTGTTGTTTTGAACAATAGAGTTGTTCACATTAAGCACAAAAGAGGGACACTGCGCTAATGCCTTAAGTTCTAGTGGCCATAACTTACAACTATTACCTGTATGTATGGAGTTGCTGGAACTATTGTAAAGAAAAGCTTTGCTGGGGGATTAGCTTCTGCGTTATGCAATTGTTATCATAAATTCTTTTCAGGCTTTGATCTTCATCAATTAGTCCTGTATCTGCCGAAGCACCGTCTCCCTTGTTTTGCATAGGCTTAGTTTGTTATTCTGCCCAAGCATCACTTATCACGGTGAGTCTTCATAGGCCAGGTTTCATAAGTGGTACGCTGAGAAAAGAATGATATAATCTACTGTTAAAGAAGAGATCCCAGGGCTTGAAAGGGAAAAATGGTAACAATTAAATGTTAACCTGTCTAACACATACACAGCCTTATGTATGTCTCGTTGATGGATATTAATGTGCACAGATGGCTTCTTGAACTGAAAGTGTCCGTTCTGTTTCTTGAAAGGTGAAAATGAGCTAAAGCTTACCAGTCAGTGCACTTGGAATTCTCAGCATGACACTAATTACTCCCACTATCATTGGATCTATAGGAAAGAAGCCGGTGTACCAGAAAGGATAGCTAAATTCATGTGTGAGCAAGTGAAGGAATCGGGTCTTTTTTGTGTAATTCCTCTGTTTTTTTCTTGTGAGCTCTTTGGCTTTTGTCCATTTAGTGTAGGGGAATTTTTGTCATCTACACCTGTACATTTTTGTTATATATCTATATATCGTGGTGCCACCTAATGTTGTAGGTTATGCTGATAAACATGACATCTATTTCTTTTGTTTCTGATGATCTTGTTTAGGCTACACTGGAAAAATTCATATTTATATTTCTAAGCTTCAAAGGAGCTACTGTACATGATTGTCCCTTCTCGGGTCCCATCAGGTGTTAAAGAAAAAGACTAGATTAGAAGTTTGCTGTGTTGGAAACCAATGGGTGAAAATAGGGGGCTTTACATGTTGGATTGTCAGCAAGCCTGAAGGATAGAGGAGGGAGGCAACTTGGCAACAGTGTGGCAGTGATATCTCATCAGTGCTGCAGCAGTTTATGGGATGAAATCATCAATTTCAAGCAATGTAGATGGAATCATAGATAGGAGCTTCTCCCTAATTAAAGAAAAGGCCTGCAGCCTCCAAATCTTGTAGCGTATTCTTAATGTGCTTGCTGACAGTGATAAGAATATCAGGGTTATTGTGGGGATGAAAAGATACTAGGTTTAGGGAAGATTGATGGGTGAATAACTTGTATCTTATGAAATGATAGCCCAATCTATATGTGTGAATGGGAGAAATAGATTAAAACATCTGTTGCTACTTAGTCCCTGACGCCAGGTAGATTGGACCCGATTTTCAGGAGAAACTTGTTAGACAGGGAATTGGGAAGCATTGAAGATCTGCTTGTCAGACAGCATTAGGTTATGATCAACACAGGTTAGCAAAACCAGGACTGTGTTAACAGGAGGATTGGAGGGTTTTCTTTATGTTAAATTCTACTCAGTACTCAACCACCTGCATGGGAGCATAGGAATGGATGGCAGGCTGACATTTCTTAAAAGGTTGAATTTTTCAGTTGGTTATTCTGGATGAACAACCAGCAGACAAGAGATATCCTATGAAAAAGGAAAATTATATGACAGACAGACTGTCTACCATGCTTTTCAGCATAATAAACAGGAGATTATTTTCCTTTTGAGAGTTAATAACTGAGAGTGAAAATTCTTTGTGAGAATAAGCTAATGCTCTTGCTATAATGACATGAAATAGTGATAACAGCTCCTTTGCAAAACTGTAGGCATATACTGCTCACAAGCTACTTATTGGAACATTTGAAGGCCAGAAATGTTGAGGTGCATAGTCACCAGAGATTAAGGGAGGGAGCATATGATCAGACCGTTTATCATGCTTACATGAACAGTTGGAGTTTCTAGTTTATGTGGTTAACTTTTGGCTGAGCAACTTTTCTAACCTGTTGTGGTGGATGGGTGCGGATAGTTCTACCCTTTAGAACTGTCTCATAGTTTACAGTCCCTTCTTGGGCTTTTTAGCTGCAATGCTTTTGTGTTTTGCATTGGGGCCTGGAAGATTGATGGGATGTTTTGCATTCTTTCCTATTTGCTTTTAGATTGAGTGTACAGGGATTTTGGTTTACTGTCCCCTGTGGGATGTATTTCCGTCTTACATATGTGATTGGGTACAGTCTCATTTTCTCTCAGAAAACCTTAAAAAAGTTTATGATGGCACCAGCTATGGGCAATTAAATGTCTTGGTTTTATTCATCTTTCTATGCTCTTCTTCTTTTAACATTTGATTTTTTTCCCGGAAATGTTGTTTTATGTTAATAATAATATAAAGAGTTTGTGTTCCATTGGTAAAATCCATTGATAATCACCATTGGCACCCTGTTTTACTTTTTCCTTGCAATATTCAAAAAATTTTAAATATTTTACATATAAACAACTATTTCTTAAATAAAAAATGCAAATGGATTGTTCTTTAAGGTTTTTTGGTGCAAATTGTGAACACTAGCCAACCTTGACAAAGTACTCAAAGTCTGCTGTAAATGTATGTGTTAGACCTGTGATTGTTGGGGCTGCAATGTGCATTATCTTGACAAATGATGGTTTATTTTTGGCCCAAGTCTCCTCCAACATTACCAGATAATTACTTCTCTATAAAGTTCACATTTTTCAAAAAAAATTATTGTACATTTTTTGTTTGGGGCTACTACATCAAGGATAATTACACCACAGCTGAGTTGATCAATCTGCTTAACAATTTATCCCACCTTGCCTAAGTATTGTTCTTTTCTTGACTTGACTCTTTATTTATACAGGTGGCAACATTAATGCCTAGGCAGTGTCGCAGTGGTATAATGGATGTATTACATCAAAGAGAATTACACCACATTTTGGGTTCACCGATCTGCTTAACAATCTATCCTGACTTGCAGAAATATTGTTCTTTTTTGACTTGATTCTTCTTTATTTATACCAGTAAATACCTGGTGGAAACATTAATGCCTGGGCAGTGCTATAATAGATCTATTAATTCATGCGGTATTTAAAAGGAGTATGTGTCTGTCTGACATTCTTTCAGCACTTGGTTTGGGGTACATTGAGACTGTTGATGGTGTACCCTCTTTATGATATATCAAAGCAATTTGTCTTTCCACGTGATTTGTACTATTGGTTTCCCCCAACCACTCTTTCCCTCTTGGCCCTTTTAGTTTTTCACGTAAGTCACTATTGATTAGCTCCACCCTTTGATTTCTTAGCAATACATGATGTCTGATGGAACCAGCTATGTAATACAGAAGTACTTCCATACAAATCTGATGAACAAATATGGGCCGAGAAGCTCTGTCGTTGTGAATAGACTTGGCTATAAAAGGGTAATGAGGGATAGTTTCAGGTACAAAATGGGCGTGGTAAATGGTTGCCTTGGTTAAACTCAGGTTCAATAGACATAGATTGCTGATTAAAATTGCCCAACTAGCTGTAATATGTCAAACATTGGTCTGACTGGGTTGGTACTGAATACAATATGTATTTGGTTAATTACATTCAATATGTATTTGGTTAATTACATTCAGATTGGGTTTCTCAAATGGGTTAACTTTCACTTTTTTTTGAAAGTGGGTAGTACCACTAATGTATAAAATGAAAAATGGGGATGTGCAAGTATAGGCAAACAAACCCAAAACCCTTTACAAGGGAAGGCCACACTAAGACAATGTGGACCATGCTATCCCCCCAAAAAGCCAAAAAGAGAAGGGAATTCACATTACAAAGAATGGCAGGCCATTTCCTTACTCTATCACAAACCAAAGATACAACTATGTCCTCGGGTTGAGCCTCCTTCCTAACGATCCGGTTAACTTTCACATTAAATATTTAGTTCATATCTTTGTTTTCTATAACCTGCAGTGAAATTTTCTGTATGGTGTATACTAGTGTGACCGGGTTTAGAAGGGATTTTGGCACAACCATCCATGTTTGAAAGATATTTAAATGAGAAACCAATGTGACCATATGACCCTCTTTAAGTATTCAATGTCACCTGTTCCCCTTGGATGAAATTCCATTAGAAAGTGGTGGAGTATGCTCATTCCAGATGAACAGTTGTGTGAAAATGAGTTCTAAATGAGCATTTTACACATCGTTTGAACCAGCCTTCTACACTAGGAATTCTTAACAACGGAAAATGGTTCGTTTCCTAACCTTGACTAACAGTTCACCCTGGTTGGTTAGGTTTATTCAGGGTCACGTGACAGACCATAATGTGAGTACATGTGAGACATGATGTGGCGAGGACATGAGAGCACGGGTCCGCTTTGACCTGGCACACGTTTTCCACCTTCGGGGGCCTTCACAGGCTACAAATGGGAGTTGCATTAATGCAATGTCCACCATCACAGTTACACACCTTGGGTTGACCCCGTTGACCCTCCTAGTCCATATAGTGTCATGTAGATTTGATTTCCATTCCAATCTGAGTGAGGTGGCTCGTTCCGATACAATTCCATGCTTACCATTACTAGATTTTGTGTGACGTGCTTTCGATGGAGGTTGGGAGCATTATTCTGGGCAGGCCGTGGCTATTTGACCTAGATGCGACCCTTCATGGTCGGTTCAACACTTGCACATTTTATCATGGCGCCACTGCATCACTCTTGTTGGGCTAAGGAGTTCCAGTCTAATGTCGATTTGGCCAATTGTATCCAGAGTGATTTTGTTCGTGTGAACGAGATCTAGGGTTCCCCTGATGGAGGCAGGGTAGGTGTCGATGCGTCTTGACCCAGTCTAAGGAGAGTGATGATTGGTGTCAAACTTCGATTTTTCACTCTTTCTTTAAGTTGGGGGAAAGGTGTGTACAGTCATGATTGATAACGGGAGTTGCATTAATGCAATCTTCACCGTCACCATGGATGGCAGTTTCGGCCAAAACCGATACATTTCGGCACCGAAACGTTTCGGCCGAAACGTATCGGTTTCTGATCGTCCGGTTTCAGCTCTGGACGATCTGAAACCAACCGAGCGAAACTGGACGAAACCGAACGCCAACTCCCATGTAAAAAATAGTTTTTTATTTGGTTTCGGGCCGAAATCGAAACTGATACTGTTTCGGTTTCGAACCCGGCCGAAACCAAAACCAAAACCGAAACTGCCATCCTTGACTGTCACAGTCACACGCCTTGGGTTGATCCCGTTTGACCACCCTAGTCCATATAATGTTGTGTAGATTTGATTTCCACTTCAATTTGAGTGAGGTGTCTCGTTCTGATACAATTTCATTCTTACCATGACTAGATTTGGTGTGACGTGCTTTCAATGGAGGTTGGGAGCATTATTTTGGGCATGCCATGGATATTTGACATGAATGCGACCCTTCACGGTCGGTCCAACACTTGCACATTTTATCATGGCGCCACTGCATCATTGTTCACCCATCTCAGCCTAGGAGTCCACCTAGGAAGGATCCCCTACAACTATGTTCACCTCTCACCACTAATACGCATCAACAGTCTGTTGTTCACGTGTCTAGTACGCTAGTGCCTAGTGAGTCCTAGTCGAGGACCCTCCTTCTGATTAGTACGTGGGAGTTTAAGCCTGAGTTCAAGGAGGGTCCAATCTTTGGCATTGTAGTCAGGGAGATTATTGATGAAACCCCGAGCAAGCACCCCACTGAGGTTGCCGACATTTTACAGGAGTTCCAAGATGTGTTTTCTGAGGACTTTCCAAATGGTTTGCCACTGATCCGTGACATCTAGCATGCAATTGATCTGATTCCAGGGTCCACTTCGCCTAACCTATCACATTATTGCATAAGCCCCGCAAACTATGTAGAGTTATAGGGCAGGTTGGGGAGCTCTTGAGGAGAGGTTCGAAGGGATAACATGAGTCCCTATGCAGTTCCCACACTATTAGCTCCAAAGAAGGATGATACTTGGAGGATCTGTATGGACAGTCGCACCATCAACCAGATTATAGTGGAATACTATTTTGTCATTCCCCTCTTGGATGACATGCTTGATATGATGGTCGAAGCCGCTGTGTTTTCCAAGATTGATCTTAAAGTGACTATCACCAGGTGAGGTTCCGTCTAGATGATGAATGGAAGACGACCTTCAAGACAAATGATGGTTTGTATAAGTGGTTGGTCATGCCCTTCGGGCTGTTCAATGCCCTGAGTACTTTCATGCGGCTAATGACCTAGGTTCTATGACCACTCATAGGGGCTTTGTGGTTGTATGCTTTAATGATATTCTTATCTACAGTTGGTCTAGGGATGATCATGCATACCACTTGTGCTAGGTGTGTCTTGTCCTTCGGAGTTGTATGCCAACCTCAAGAAGTGTGCATTCATGATTGATATAGTTGTCTTCTTGGGTTTCATAGTATAGTGACTTAGTTAGGAGTTGTGCAGGAGGAAAGAGCTATCCAGAAGAAAGGGCTACTTGGACCAAGAGTTCCAGAGTGGAGCCACCTAGAGTGTGAAGTCGCCACTGCGTATGGGGGTTGGGACAAGAATGAACCGAATTAGTCCCATATTGGAAAATGAAAAATGTTATTGGACTATATATGTAGGATTTGGAACCATATCTTGAGAGGCGCCTTTTGAGGATAAAATCGTGCGGGGTCGGCCCAAAGCGGATAATACCTCACAAGGGTTGGATCGGGTTGCGACATGATGGTATTAGAGTGGGATCCGTGCAATACAATATGGGATGGTTTGAGGACAAACCAAGTAGAAGTTGGTGGGCCTGTAGTGACCCAGTCGTGAGCCATGTAGGAGAAAATGGCTACTTAAAGGAAAGGGCTATCTGGACGAGGAGTTCCAGAGTGGATCCGCCCAGAATGTGAAGCCACCACTGCGTATTGGGGTTGAGGTAGGAATGAACCGAATTAGTATTGGGGTTGAGGTAGGAATGAACCGAATTAGTCTTATATTGGAAAACAGAAAATGTTACTAAGCCATATATGTAGGATTTAAAACCATACCTTGAGAGGCTCCTTTCGGGGACAAAACTGTGCGAGCTCTGCCCAAAGCGAAAAGTACATCATAAGTGTTGGATTGGGTTGTGACTATTTTCCTGTAATGATCCAGTCGCGAGCCGTGCAGGAGAAAATGGCTACTTGGACTGGGAGTTCTAGAGTGGAGCCGTCTAGAGTGTGAAGCTGCCACTGCATATGGGGGCTAGGGTAGGAATGAACCGAGTTAGTCCCATATTGGAAAACGGAAAATGTTACTGGGATATATATGTAGGATTTGGAACCATATCTTGAGAGACGCCTTTTGGGGATAAAACCGTGCGGGGTCGGCCCAAAGCGGACAATACCTCACAAATGTTGGATCGAGTTGTGGCACAGTGTTTAGTGAGGGTGTCTTCGTAGATTCGAAGAAGGCCGGGGTTATTGTTGAGTGGCCCTAGCCATAGAGCATCCATGATGTGCGTAGTTTCCATAGTTTGGCAACATTCTATCACCGCTTCATTCGTCGGTTTAGCTTGATCACGGCTCCAATCACGAATTACATTTGTAAGGGACTTTTGTCTAGATGAAGGTCGTTGCGTCAACCTTTTGTGACATTAAGGAGCAAATGACCTAAGCACTTGTCTTTTGCTTGCTAGATTTCTCTAAGTTGTTTGAGGTTTCATGTGATGCTTTTGATGTCGGCATAAGGTGAAGTGTTGAGTCAAGAGGGTCATCCAATGATATACTTTAGCGAGAAATTGAATGATACTAAGTTAAAGTATTCCACCTATGACAAGGAATTCTATGTGATAGTTACGGTATTGGAGGCACTATCTTCTACTAAGGAGTTCATTCTCCATTATGATCATGAGGCTCTCAAGTTTCTCTATGCCCAAAAGAAGCTCAATGCTCGTCATAGCCAGTGGGTTGAGTTTTTTCAGGTTTACACTTCTATTCTTAGAAGGGTTGTCAATGGGCCAGGCTTAGGTCGGCCTTGTCTGGGCCCGACTTATCAATTTTAAAGCCCGAGCCCCACCCGGGCCCAGGCTATGTCCGGGGCATGCCCAACTTTTTCAAAGGCCCAATTTCGACCTGACTCGACCCGACCCGACAAATTAAATGAAAATAATAATAATAATTACATATAAAATATAAAACTTACAATATCACTAAAATAATTAGAGTTTTAAATGTTAATTTGTTTGAAAATAGAGTTTTTAATTTTTTAATTAAAAATTAGATATTTTAACATTTGTAATTAGATAAAATAAAAAATTTGAAGGGAGAAAAAAACGGGTCGGGTCAGCCCGTGGGCCGAACTCAAAGTCCGGCCCACGGGTCTAGTCGAGTCAGGCTTTTAGGCCTCACTAACATAGATGGCAGTGTTGGTTTCGGTGTCAATTTCGGCCGGGTCCAAAATCGAAATCGTTTCAGTTTCGTTTTCGGTCCGAAACTAAATAAATTATTATTTTTTTGCCAAACTGTAAGGTTTTGGTTTCGGCCCGATTTCGGCCGGGTAGTTTCACATCGTTTCGGTCCGAAACCGAAATGTTTCGGTCGAAACGTTTCGGCCGAAACTGCCATCCATGCTGACTAAGAGTCCGCAGGCCGAAAAGAGCCTAGTGGCCCGGCCCGAAATCGGGCCAGGCCCGTCGGGTAGGCCCAGCCCATTGACAGCCCTAGTTCTTAGACATTGGGTAGGCGTGGAGAACTGCGTGGCTGACACACTGAGTTGACGAGTCTCCTTGCTCTCGGCTGTGAGTGTGGAGGTTATGGGGTTTAAGAGACTCAGGGAGGAGTATGAGTTGTCTAGACTTTGGTCTGATCCACTCTTCTCTAGGCAGGATTCTCTAGAGAGTATAGTGATCAAGATGATGACATATTTACCCCTATAATCTTTCACATTCTCTTGTATACCCCTCCAAAATCTTATATTTTACATTTACAACAGAATATATGTTTGCTCTGACGTTATTAGAACCTGAGGGATATAACTGATACAAAATTACTTTTGATGGGGGTATACACGAGAGTATAGAGAATACATGTATATAGAGTAAAACTACGCAAGATTCTGAGAATATATATGTAATTATCTCAAAAGAATACTACGTTTAATGAGGTCGAAGATTGAAAATTTTCGTCATACTCATTATCCATAGGAAGAAATGAGAGTACATGTACAAAGTGAAAATACCCAGCATGAATATACTGCTGAGGAAACAAAACTTTGTTAGATAAAAGATGAAACAATAATGGAATTCTGAGGTAGAAATATGGAACCTAATTTTTCCCGTGGTGCTGTCTTTTAAAATGCCCTAGCCACATAGATGCTGTCTTTTAAAAGACTAAGTTACAACGATCGGATCCCACTCTTATTTTTCCCCTGGAATCTTCATGTTTCAGGGAAATTTAAGGTGCATCAGTTGGTAAAAATTTTAATTGATTCTTGGCCACAAATTTGTGCAAGTTAAATTAATTTTTTTTTTATGAAAATGAAGATCATAGGAATAATTTTAGGCATGATTGTCCATCTATGCTAGAGCTTTAATGGATATGATATCTCACACCTGATTTGTCTGAAGTTTTCTGGATACACCATTCACCTCTTCTGTCCAATTGTTGGTATTTGATGCCGGATATATAATCCAGGTACCCAGATGCGGCTGAAACAGAAGTTGAGATGGATTGCCCCATGTGTCTTAGCACATGCCTTGAAACCAAAGATTTTATGGTTAAGGTATGCTATCCTACCACCTGCTGCACATTACAACCGATGATGCTATTATATGCTGCCGAGCCAGTTCTTTCTCATTGAATGCTAAATTTGGTTCTTGAATCTGATTTTTCCCAGGATTCCTTGTGAGGCGCAGAATTTGATCATGTGATTTAATTGATTGTCTGTTGAGGAAAACTGAAGCTGAGAAGCAAATCGTAGATGATGGCAATTTCACAACCTTCATTCAACAGCTATACATGCTTGATGCCGTAGGATACTGTCTTTATACTGACATAATTCTATTATACCACGGAGATGACCTAGTTTTCAATTTCAACAGGCCGAGTGGCAGTTGTGATCACTTCAGCTGGCTCATTGAACCTCGGTGGAGAAAATGCAAATGTAAAAGCAGAGCATTGCTTGCAGCAACAGGCAGGAGGTTGCCCACACTGAAAGGGGCTGCCATCTGTGACCATTTCTTAGGCTCCTTCTGACTCCCTTCTCTGTAAACAATTTTCAGTTTACAGAAGAAAATTTTAATCTCTGATGTACATATCAAATGTTTGTTTACTCTAGGAATTATTTCTTTTCTCCTTGTTTCTTATGATTGATATCCTTTTAGTTCCTGCTGATATTGGACAGCATGTTGACTTGTATTGAGAATTTGGAGAAACTGCAGTCCAACTTGTGTTTATATGAGACAGTCCTGTTACTCCTGTATATGCCCTTCTAGTGTTTTTCCCATGAATGGAGATGTCCCTTATATGCCCAGTGAACTTACAGTATTGTCTATGACATGTGATGCATTATTTACCAAAAGTCTGCGGACTTAATCAGCCATTATTGTGTCTGAAGGGGAAATCTTCCCTCATGTTTTCAAACTACAGACTGTGCCTTGTCTTTTTGATGATTCTGCAAATGGTCTTCCTGCAGTTGAATAACCTCTTTATGCATTTATCATGCAGAATCATAGTAATTTAGGACTGATACAAGGATGAAATCCCCAAGAATGATTGGGCTACTAAACAGAGCCTTGCAATGCAGGGTGTTGTCAAGTTTGCTAGAAGGGAAATGCTAGAAGTGCATATCTCTAATGAGTGATAGGAATCTCTTTTGATCACCCACCCTCTTAATCAACCAAAATAAAGATGTTGATGAAAAATGGGGGCAGTATCTTGCCAATTGTTCTTGTCAGCTGCCCATATTTTGAAAGGGTAACACTTTGTGCCTTCGTAGCATGGTTTGTCGACTCGGGCGTGCCGTACCGTATCTGAAAAAACCTGATACGTTATGGATCACCCCTAAGATCGGTCGAGTCGGATCGAGTCACAGTGTGTGTGTGTTAGAGAGAGAGAGAGAGGAGGGGGAGAGGGAGAGAGAGAGAGAGGGCCGAGTCGGATGCGACTCGGCCATATCGTACCGGATTAGGAGGATCTCGATCCGGTACAACTCAGTGAGTAGACAAACCTTGCTTCATAGTCCTCCAGCCGTCACTTCCCATGTTCTGCCATCACGAAGTACAAGACTTCGGAGCTGGTCGTTGTCCCTTTCGTTGGCGTATTAATTGGACTACTTGATAGGAAATGAATGATTTCTTATCTAAAAGAGGCACAATCAGATTATAATCGAGTCTTTTCATGACACAAACGCGTTGAGCATGCCTATGTTCAAGTTTGGCTCACTGTTTAACTAAGTTTACAGTTTTATTCTTAGTTTAACTCATTTACTACGTTGAACAGTCAGAATCACGTTTTCACCAAACCTCCATCATAAGTTGTCGAGAAAGGCTCATTGCACGTCCCGCGGTGTGCAATTTTTTTAATTATATATTTTTTTAAATTTTTTTGGAATGATCTTCAAAATATTTTAACTTGAGGTGCAAATCAAGTCAATATATAAAAGAAATAAATAAATAAACCAGATTTAATGAATAGTGTTGAGTCTATTCTTTTAAAAATTAACTTATTTTATTTTTAATTTTTTAAATAATCAAATAATAATGTGATTTACACTCTAAGTTAAAAAAACTTAAAAGTCACTCCATTTTTTTTTAAAATAAAAAATTTAAAGACGCTACACACACCCAAGATGTGCATCAAACCTTTCTCTAAGTCGTCTGTCAAGCACATTGGTTCATAAACACCTATTGTATCAGGCCAGTAATTTACTAATTGTGCATGGATTTAATGAATTTTTTGAAAAGCATGTTCCCATCATAAAATTTAAACTGACAAATATTCAATTCTTCTCGCACATTTTATTTATGAACAAATTCAATACAATATCTTGCATTTGTTTCACCAACTTCCCAATGGGCTTTATTTACCACTATCGAACTAACTATTCCATCGACCTTGGCCTGCTTAATATATGGGTATCTAGGGCAAGGTTTGTCGGATCGATCATGCACACTACGGACTGCAAGTGTCAGATTGTATGAGCCCAAATGTGGCACGGCGATACTGTGAGACACACATGGGTCTCCTCAGATAGCACTACCCAGTGCATGCCACGACGAATCTGTCACGACATGCACTGAGTACGTGCGATTTGGGACCCAATACGTGCGATTCGTTTTCAAAATTGGGGGTGAGGCCAATGATCATGCTAATGTGTGAGGAGTGAGGAGTGAGGAGCGGAGCTGCGACGGTTCTGGTGACGACAAGGGTTCCAAGCGGCAAGGCAATGGTTCGGGTGATCTCTGTTGAGGCCGAGGTGGCGAATTCCGGCGACAAGCAATTTTTTTTTTTACTAAATGAAAGAGTTGATGAGGGAGGCGAGGGGATAGATCTGACCGTCAAATGGCAGACCGGTGTTGGATCTGTGCAAAGGGACGGCCGATTCATGGCATTGTGACGACGGTCCCAGTCAGAGTGGGTTCTGACGTTCCAACTGAAGCAGTGGCAACATTCTCAGTCTGAACAAATTTTGATTGAGGCTTTCAACTAAGTCACTTCCTCCTACTCAGTTCAAACTCAAATCTTTATGAGATCGCACAAGAACCCTGCTATCAACAAACCCTCATAGTCAGTAACTCAAGGTGGATTAGGGGGAGAGACATGATTGACTTACTCTTGTCAACTCTCTCTCTCTCTCTCTCACACACACACGCACAGAGTTGCCTACCTACTAAGTCACTTCCTCCTACTAAGTTCAAACTCAAATCTTTATGAGGGTCGCATCGGATCCCTGCCATCAACAAACTCTCATAGTCGGTAACTCAAGATGACTTAGGAGAAGAGATATGACTAACTTACTATTGTCAACTCTCTCGCTCTCTCTCTCTCACACACACGCAGAGTCGCCTCACCCACTCACCCTCACCGCCCTCCTCGAACCACCCTCCCCCCGTTGACGGTCCTCTGTTGAGCACCAGCGGGAGGTTGTACACGTACACTCTCACATACTCACACGTCGGGGACAGAGTAGATTGGCCCCGTTATCCATGAGAGGGTCTCACAAGGACCCTGCTGTTAACAAACCCTCATAGTTGATGACTCATGGTGGGCTAAGGGGAGAGACATGACTAACCTACTCTTGTCAACTCTCTCTCTCTCTCTCTCTCTCTCTCTCTCACACACACACACACACACAAGTTGTTTCCTCCTACTGAGTTAAGACTCAAATCTTTATGAGGGTCGACCAACCATCACAGTTGGTAACTCAAGGTGGGTTAGAGGAAGAGACGTGACTCACTTATTATTGTCAACTCATGGAGACGTGGTTCGACCCGAGGTCGAGCTCGTAGAAGGTGAGATGCTTCTGGGCGCCGGCGGCGGCCTGGCCGGTGGTCCTGGTCCACTGCGGAATAGTCGGTCCACTGCGGAATAGTCGAGTTCGAGGGCGGCGAAGGCGGAGTTGTCTAAGCCGCACTCGACGCCAGTAACGGAGTAGCAGATGACGTGGCTCTTGTGGGCCTCGAGCGGGGAGGAGATGGTAAGGCGGGCGGCGGCGTCGCGGTTGAGGTTGTGGACGAGCTTCTGCTTCTCGCAGGCGGCGACCATGGGGGCCCTTGTTGACGGCCCGGTACTGCCCCAGGACGATGCGGCGGCACCCGGTGAGGCAAAACTAGGCGGGGGAGCAGGTAGCGCCGAAGACCTCGGATGTGGCCGGAGTCATTGGGTCCAGGAAGTGGTCCGAACCACATCTCTCTCTCTCTCCACTCTCGCCGGTGCCAGAGAGGTTCACCGCTGCCCTCTCTCGCTCTCAACCCCTTCTCTCTGTCGCTCTTTCCCTGATCTCTATCTCTCTCTCTATCTATGTATCTCTCGCTCGCCCTGCTCTCTCTCTGTCTCCCAGTCTCGCCGGCGTCGGAGAGGGCCGCCGCTGCCCTCTCTCACTCTCAACCCCCTCTCTTTATCGCTCTGTACCTGATCTCTCTCTCTTTCTGTCTCTCGCTCGCCCTGTTCTCTCTCTCTCTCGCCGGCGCCGGAGAGGGCCGCCGCGTCCCCCTCTCGCTCTCAACCCCCTCTCTCTGTCGCTCTCTCCCTGATCGGGGTGAATGTAAGGGGCATCTTCCCCAGTTGAGTGCCGGCGACAACGTGGGTGGTGGAAGCATCCTGGGGGCCTCCTGCGGCTGCCGCATGGGGGCCCCTCTTGTCACCCTCTCCACACACCCCTCTCCCTCTCTCTCTTCCTGGCTTCCTGCTCTCTCTCTCTCTCTCTCTCTACGCACGCCGGCCGTGCTGGGGCCGGAGGGGGAGACGCCCCCGGCACCGTCCCCCACTCTTGCGCTCTCTCTCTCCCCCACGCTGTTCTCTCTCTCTCTCTATCTATCTATAGATCTTTTATTTAATACAATGGATTGTAAAATGGTAATCTAATTATCTAATTATGTGAGTTTACAATTGGGGTAAGCTCGTGGGCATTGCAAATAAGGTTAACAGATTTAAAAGATTTTAGGATAAATACCGTAAAGGTGGATATATAATGGTTATTTTAAAAGATGTCAAGTGTATAAAGATATTTTTTAAAAAAGAATTAAATCTAGAGTAATGTTCTGTGTAATAGTTTGATTGCAATTAGGTTAACTTAACGCACGACACCCCCTTCCGATTGGTGATTGGTTCACGTAGACGTGACTAGGCATGCACTTACATAGAAAAGAAGTACGATGACTTTGAAGTAGAGATATTAAATAGGTGATTTTTCCACTGTAAATGTATCAACGAAATGTCATTTTGACCCTTCCTCCTCTCTCATCCTCACCTTCAGTAAGGAAAATGCACGTTTTTTAAGCTCGTTTCTCAACCACTCCCTCCTTTCCCCAGCTAAAGGAGAAGCACGATAGAGATGTTGAAGGAGTCCTCTGCACGATTCTGAAGTCCCGTTCAACACATGTCTTGTCCTTTCTGTTAGTCACTCGCCCTTTTGCTCAGCTGACAGAGGGGGCACGACAAGAGTGTCGAAGGAGTCATCTGCACGATTTTGAAATCCCGTTTAGCACCCTCCTTGGCTCGTCTACTAGCCACTCGCCCCTTTGCCCAGTTGAAGGAGGAGCACGTCGACGAGAGTGTCAAAGGAGTCCTTTACACGATTTTGAAGCCCGTCTAACACCTGTCTGCCAACCACTCACCCTTTCACCCATTTGAAGGAAGAGCACGACGAGAGTTTCGAAGGAGTTGTCATCGCCGAAGAGGGATTGAGTGACGGAAGGGAGAGAAAGGTCTGTCATTGGTGATCGCACAGGAAGAGGGGTAGATAGCAATGGATGAAGAGAGAGGCACCAATGTCGTCAAATCCCATAGAATCAGACACACAAGCTGCCACATCCACTAATAAGAGCACTAGAGAGGAGAAAGAAAGGATAGAGAGCCCTTGCAATGCAAAAGGTGAAGAGGAGAACTCAAACAAAGATAGAGAGCAACAGGAGGGAGGTACGTTTATTGTAACAAAATGTTTCATTTCTTTGTAATTTATATCTTTTCCCTTCTGTAGAGGTAGAAAAGTGTCCCCTTCGTCTAGTACTACACCTTTGATATTTGTTTGTCGGGAAAGAATAGTAGACCACCTCGAGAAACCTACAACCACTAGATCGAACGTCAGAAGGAGCTCTGGGAGTGATCACAGGAGACAACCCTCCGATGCTTAAGTCATAAGTGAGTGAGACAATAATGAGAAGGCTAGAGTAAGGGGAAGAAAGGAGTCTGGAGTATCGACGATGAGGAGAGTGCTCGGAGAGATGCAGAGTGCTTGGAGACAGAGCTAGGGAGAACCAGGTGGTGAACCCTCAGCCTTCCCCCTCTGTCTGGCCCGCCTTCTATGTTGTTGGAGTGTCTTTCTCTATGTATTCGTCTGTGTATATGTCTGTGTCTCCGTACTCGTCCGTCCGGGCACCTATTTATACCAGTCGCAGTGGCGTTACCTATCCCCTGGCTTGGCAATGGCATGGTTAGGGGAGTGGTGTCCTACTTGATCGTGGGGATCCTCCGTCGTCCACTCACCCACTCTCGGAGGAAAGATAGCGAGGTGGGCATCTCGGTGATGTGGGTGCGATCTGGAGCTCGTCGGAGTAAGCCCCATAATGGCGGCTTCAACTTTCATCCGTTGGCGAGTTTTACGGCGTCCAGAAAGCACGAACGCGGTATTTTCACCTGTGAACTTGCCAGGCTCTCGATGGGCTTTAACTGGGCCACGTTTTGGGGCTACCGGTCAGTTGAATAGGGCCGATATGGGTTAGGCTACTTTAGACCGCAATGGACCTGGCGTCACTAGGCCGTGTTGGGCCTAGTGTGTTTTTCCCTCCTCACCTTCAATATATATCATCCCCCTCCTCGCATTTAAAATATTTGTTTTTATAAATATTACACTAAATGGAAATAAAATATTTTGAATTGGAACAAAGCTTATTGCACTGGAATAACACACTATGCATGTACTGAAACATATTGCACTGCAACGAAAATATTTGCACTACAATGAGACATATTGCACTGGAATGAAATACATTGCACTGGCATGGAACATAGTGCATTGTAATGATAAAATTTGCACTGTAATAAAAGGTGTTGCACTGGACTAATACACTTTGCACTGTAATGATATACTTTGCACTGCCATGATATACTTTGAATCGCAATGAAACTTATTGCATTGGAATAACACGCTTTTTGCTGGACTGAAACATAGTGCATTATAATGACAAACTTTACACTATAATGAAACTTATTGCATTGGAATGAAATACATTACTTTGGAATAAAATAGAGTGCCATGTAATATTTATTTGTAATCTAAATATGTCAGTTTCATACATTTTTGTAGGAATGTCAACTTGCATAAATGAGGTGCCAAACTTGATGTCTAAATTGATAGGTGCAAGTAGTTCTCATATGTAATCCAAAATGATCAAAGAGATTGGATTTAGGTGCAATAAGGGGTCCTCTATATGCCAACTTAGAATTAGTTGTGAAAGATCCAACAATTATTGAAAGGAAAGGAAAGAAGAGAAAGAAAAGAATACAGAGTACTATTGAAAAGTGTCGAAGAAAATATAAAAAAATAAAGAGATGTAAATATTTTGCACTGTAGTGGAATGTTTCTGTGATGATTACTTCTACTTACATCCAATTGAGTAATGTAGTGTAGAGATCTTTTCGTTTACACCAGAATGAAACATATTGTACGGTAATGATATATTTTGAACATGATTGGAACCTATTGTATAGCAGAATGAAACATTTTGCATTGTCATGATAAACTTGCAGTGTTTTTTCTTAACTGTAATGAAGCACATCACACTGGAGTAAAACATATTACACTGGACTAAATCAGTTTGAGCGTTTGGGGACCGAGGTAGGTGCTAAAAGAGCGATCATCCATTTTGCATATTATTACACTGAAGTGAAATATTTTCCACTTAAATGAAATATTTGCACTAGACTGAAATAGTTTGCACTGTATTGAAAATGCATTGCATTGGGTTGAAACGTATTACCCTCGACTGAAACTTATTACCCTAGGGTAGCTTGCTTGGCCAGCCCTCTTTCCAAAGGCCAACTTGGAGACTTCGACGATCACACATAGACGATGACACTTTGAGCATTTGGAGAATTGGACTATGCTCAATGAGCGATCGCCGTTTTTATATCATATTACATAGGAGTGAAACATTTTACACAAAAATGAAACGTTACGCATTGGACTGAAACAATTTGCATTGTATTAAAAATACGTTGCATTGGACTAAAACGTACTACACTCGACTAAAACTTATTATCCCAGGGAAGCTTGGCTGGCCAACCCTATTTGCAAAGGCCAACTTGGAAACTTAGATGATCATACATAGATGACGACGTTTTGAGCATTAGGAGAATTGGGCTATGCTCAACGAGCGGTCATCTTTTTTGCATCATATTGCACAAGAGTGAAACATTTTACACTAAAGTGAAATGTTATGCACTAGACTGAAACAGTTTGCACTGTAATGAAGCACAATACAGTAAACTAAATTGTATTACATTGGACTGAAAACATGCTCACTGTAATGAAACTCATTGCATTGAAGTGAAACATTTGCACTGTAATGCAACACATTGTAGTGGACTGAATAGTATTATATTGGACTGAAAATATGTGCACTATAATGAAACTCATTATATTGGACTGAAACATTTTGCATTGTAATGAAACGAATTACACTATAAATAACATATTCCATATCAAAAGATAATATTACATGCACATTGCTCTATATTAAACAATATCTTATGTAGATATCAAATTAATTGTATGTGAATGAAACATATAAGCTTACATCTATGACTTCAAGAATGAAATATATTAATGAAAAATGAAAACATTCCTACTGCTCTTTATCTCTGCTTGAGTTCTCCTATTCACCTTTTACTCTGCAAGGACTCTACCATTTCATTCTCCTCTCGAACGCTCTTATTGGTGGAAGTGGCAGCTTGTGCCTCTGATTCTATGGGATTTAACAGTATTGATGGTTCTCTCTCTTCAGTCATTGCTATATGCCCCTCTTCCTACGTGATTGTCAATGGCAGGCCTTCCTCTTCCTTCTGTCACTCAGTCCCTCTCCAATGATGATGACTCCTTCGAAACCCTCGGCGTGCTCCTCCTTCAGCTGGGCAAAAGTGCGAGAGTGGCTGGCAGACTGATGGGAATCAACACCGGGCACTGACATTTTATTTTTGCATTTGTGTCCTTTTATTTGCATTTATATCCTTGGGTTAATTGGGTTACAATTGTAAGGCATTATAAGCCAATGTGTTAGTCTTTAGGAATCTTTGGGTTTCTATGTAAAATGCCAGTAGGTCCAGCAAAGTCCCCCACCCTCTTTTCCATTGGTCCACCTAAGATCATGGGCCATGTGAGGCTGGTTCAATGTCCAAGGTTGGACTTGGACCATGGAGACAAAAAGAAGAAAATTCAATTTTTCTACCCTTTTTTTCAAAGGGGCCCCTCTTTTGTCTCCACATGGGGAAATTATTTAATGTATTTTATTCTCCCTTCCCCTTTATGCCCCTTTGACCAAGGGCATTAGAGGCCATTTGGCTAGGTCTAGGGTTTTAGTATTTAATGTCTCTTGTTGTATTTTGATCAATTTTAATGAGAAGAATTACATGAAATTGTGTGAATTTGCCTAGAGGCGCACCTCCCCCTCTCCCTTCTTACTAGTTCTTCATCTTCTTCCTCTTGATCCAGGGTGTGAAGCCCTAAATATTGGAGAGAATCTAATTTCTATCTCTTCCCTGGAGTGTGAAGCTCCACCACCGTCGCCGCCATCGGAGCCGCCAACAAGTCGCCACAAGCCACCTTCCACCCTGCTATCCTGAACCATGAGATCCAAAACAGCAAGCTAAAGAACAGGTCGGTTCTCCCAGCTCCCAGCTCTGATCCAGCTGAGATTTTGAGGTATTGTTCCCCTTTGTGTTAGCTTTCATCCATATAAATTTTGTTCCATTCCGATCCCGTTTGCCCCTCCGCCCAGGTCGTTCTTCATACCCCTCGCAATCTGCCTGGTTGCAGATCTACAGGATAGATCCCTGATCCCGTATTTTTTCCACCCCCTTAGTCTTCACGAAAAATTCTCAAAATAATTCTGTATGTTCCCCACATAGTCCTCTTCCACCCATAATTTTCACAAGCCCTAAATCCACTGCCAACCCCTCAGTCAAAAATTGCCTTTAGACAGCTCCCTTTATGTTCTGCTGGATCTGGATCTCGAGCCATAAAAGAGTATGTGGCACAGTCGTTTTAATTTTCAATCCGTCTATTGGATGGTTCTGAACCAGTATGTTGAATATCTCTGAGTCCTCTTTCCAACAGCGTTAACCTCCCCTCGATCCGACATCGGATCTGGGCGTGGCGTCCATTTTCGCCAGAGTGCGCAAGACTGTCCAGGTCTGTCCCGAGACAGGCCTGCAGAAAGGGGTCACAAGTTAATTCCAGGAAAAATACGTCGGGGTACCTTCAACGACTGGCACTCCCAGAGGTCGACCAGGGACCCTCTGCCAACGTCCCGGTGAACCGCCGCCTTCAGAAGATCCCAGGAGGCCGATGTCCCTTTGGATATCCGTGTTCGCTGTCCTACCAGCCAACAACTCGCCGAACCGGAGCCGCTGCCCGCCATCGCCCGGAACCAGCCGCCTTGCTACCTGTCAACCCAAACTCGGTGCTCCCAGCATTTTTGTGTAGCCCTTTACCTCCCTGCGTGGAGTGGGCAAGAAAATTCACTTCTGTAATTAATTTAATTACTGTACCGAGAGTACGAAACTTGGCCGAGAACGTCTTCCCCACACCCGGTAGCGTGGAGGTATCGTGTTTGCTCCTCACTCGGCATTTTTACTTACTTCGTATATTTCCATATGCCGCTGCATGAGTGATAGGAAAATCTAGCTCGTTATATCATTTCAATCACCGCTGCGAGAGAGAGCGAGACCGTCCCGTGACCCGATCCGGGCACGAAAGTGAGAGCTGACCACCATAGCTCCTTGCCAGTTTCTCAACTGCGCACCTTCACACGCTTCCCTCGTTAGGGACGACTGCGAGTTTACCTAGAGTCCAAGGTTTGCATATCAATTGGCGTCAAGTCCCGTCCCGTCCTGCATCACAGACAGGATGAGGCGGGTGCCGAACGGGGCTTCAGAATCATGTAGAGGACTCTTCGACACCCTCGCTGTGCTCCTCCGTCAATTGGACAAAAGGGTGAATGGCTAGCAGATGGGACAAGTCAGGTGGTGAACAGGGCTTCAGAATCTTGTAGTGGACTCCTTTAATGCCCCCATTGTGCTTCTCCTTGAGTTGGGCAAAGGGGGGAGCAGCTAGTAGATGGAGTGAGGCGGGTGCTGAACGGGGCTTCAAAATCGTGCAGAGGACTCCTTCGACACCTTCTTCATGCTCCTCCTTCAGTTGGGGAAGGGAGGGAGTGGTTAGGAAACAAGCTTCAAAAATGTGCAGAAGATCTTGTTTTCCCATTGAGGGTGAGGATGTGGGAGGAAGAAGGGTAAAAGGGATATTTTGTTGATGTGTTTACGATGGGACAACCACCCATTTAATGCCCCTGCTGCAGAGCCATCATACCTCATTTTCTCTACAAGTGCATACCCAATCACACCTACGTGGACCAATCAGAGGGGGTGTTGCACATTGAGCTGGCCTAATTACAATCAAGCCATTGCACAAAGCATTACTCTTAAATCTATTGTTCTTAAATTTAATCTAATATTCTTAAAATTTTAAAGTTAATCTTAAAATATTAGGGTTTCATTAAAAACATGATTTATGGCAAAAAAAATTCCCTTCAGATGACACACTGTGACACGTGTAGTACCATACCATACTGAGGAGCGTAAATCTAGCCCGGCCCGTGACCGGCCCGTTAATAATGAGCCCAATCCAACTCCGGATCTACAGCACACCCAAGGGGTGCCCAGCGGCCGCAACCTATTAAGGTGTGGCCCACTACGGCTCAGCATCGGATTCGACAGCGTAGAAAGGCTATGGCCCAGGCGCAATGACCGTCGGAGAACCCTCTAACGATGCGCGATTACAGACGGAAATTTGTGATGGACATTTGTGACAGAAATTTCCGTCTGAAATTTGTGACATATTAGTTTCTGTCTGAAATATGCAATTACACACGACATTTCAGACGATACTTCACACGGAAAACATTCCGTGTGAAATTTCACTCGGACTTTGTGACGGATTATTAAACTGTTCGAAATTTGTGACCAAGAATATGTGACGGCCGACTCTGTCTGAAATCCGTTACAAAGGTGTTTTGTGACGAATTTTCAGACGGATATCAGACGGATGTGACCGTCTGAAATTCCACTTTTTCTTGTAGTACCATTACCCCCTACGACGTCGGTCTCGACCCCGTAATGGGCGAGCACGCCCCACGAGCACCGTAAGACTGACCCAGGGACCAGCCGACGCCGGGGTAATCGCCCTCCAACGGGAAACTCCTGCCACAATTGCGGGAGACGTTACTCCACTACTTGCGCCCTTCCCTGTTAAGGGATATGCCCCTTGCTCCAGGACAAATCCCCTATAAAAAGGACATCGACAGAGAAGAGAGGACACAGTGGAATCTTCTAACAAAAGCTTCTTACTGAGAATAGAGCAGCTGGTCCTACTACATCGACAGAGAAGCTTCGCCATTCTACGTCTGGAGAGATAATCCTTCCTCTATGAGCACTTACCACCCAGCGAGCACGCTCCGGGTGCCCACTGGGAGCGACGAGCACTCGTGGCCAGGGCCTGCACGTCTCTCGAATCATCTATTACGACCTCTACATCCTCCTGTTTTCTACTCTCTTCTGCGCCCTTCTTAAAACCATTACTGACTTAAGTATTGATAGTTAAAAATGCATGCCGTTAATACATCCACTACCAAATTTAATTATCGGCTCACAAATTAATTAGAAGAAAATAGATAAGTGGTGAGTCCGAGTCGAATCCACGGGGAAATTTAGATTTTTAAGATAGGAAATCTTGAGTTTCTATAATAAACAATTTATGGCAAATTAGAATATGAATCGACAAATTGAAATTAACTAACTTAGGTGAATGAACTTACAAGACTAAAACATAAATTAAATTAAACAAGTGCAATAAAGACACCAACAACACCACGTTTAGAGGAGGAGAGAGATCATGAATAAAATTCTTACTCTAAATCAACACTAAAGAATGAATGTGCTGGCAGTGTAATTAACATACCTAAGATAATTAAGACTAATGGATTAACTAAATAAAGCTTCGAAGAGAGTAATACAATAGGTAAACAAAGACCCTGAAAAGAACTTTATGGAAACAATAGTAAACAAAAACAAAGATCTGCAACACAAAAGAGCTTCGGCTGCTCTCTCCCTTTCTCCCGTTGTGGATGCCACATGCGCTACAGAAGAGGCTTGCTGGCAACGATATCCTCACGCGACGGCGAGGGAAGCTCACAGCAGCAGAAGGAGTTCGCGATGCACAGAGCGGGCGCGTGATGTGGACTATGCTGCACTTCTAACCGCTGAAGAAGCCTGCTGCGGCACCCGTACGATGCAGAGGGGAGCTCACCACGGACGGCACGAAGAAGCTCGCCGCGACTGAGAAGGCTCCACACGCGAGGGACAGAAGCCGCAGAGGAGGCCCGCCGCGACCACACTGCATGCACGGCGGAGGGCAGCAGAAGAGACTGCCACCGGTGACGCGGCACCGGACGTAACCAGCGCTGTAGAAAGAGCTCCGCGAGAGCCGTCCCGGACGAAGCACGGTGCAGCAGAGAGGGCTCGCCGAAGCCGGTGAGGTTCCCGAACGTGACCAGCAGCCCTCCGCCTCTCACGAGCGGATGGCCAAGCCTAACGTTGCAGAGGGAGCCCGCCGTGACCACGCTGCATGCTGCCACAAGACGCCTGGACGCTTCACCACCCTGCCGAGGAAACCCGCGACGCCCAGAGCGAACCAAAGATAACCTGCGAAAGAAGGTGAGAAACCCAAAAAGCTAAACTACAAACTAAAACCAAGCAGAAAAACTCCAACTACGGACTCCAAAAATCCAAAAGGCTGAACTGAAAGCATAAAAACAAGCAGCCCCTCTCTCGTTCCCTGAACATCCCTTTTATAGGGAGGTGCCTTGCCAAGATCTTCACAGAACCACCTCCGCCAATCCCGCCGGTATCATCCACTGCGCCCCACTGCGAACGCCATCCCCGGAGCGAATGGCCGCCTTCTCCAACTGCACCAGCTACTAGCGAACTGCCTCCGCTACCTTCGCTGCACTACCTTCTTATCTTGTTGACAGCATATTCTCCTGAAGCCATGCAGCAAGCGGCCACGTTTGCCACTAAGCCAGCCGCTCCCGTGTCGCACACGGAGTGAACGGCCTCATGCTCTGCCGTCTTCTCCGGATGCAGGTGGCTTATCTTCGTGACAGCGTCCATCTTCCTTATCTCATCGAACAGCATCTATGTATAGCCCATCGCAAGCCACTGCCGATATTCCCGCGGTGATCACAAAAGATGCCAACGCCATCGTAATACTCAGCCAGCACACCCATCTTTTGCATGCACTTGCACCCAGCTGCCATGCACGTGATCGGCCCAAACTAAGCTATTACAAATGCATGTATTTGTGTATTTTGTGCAGCCATGCACCTGACTTGGCCATCTTCATGAAGGAAATTTCACCACCTAACTACGTTAGTAGCAGAGCCCATGCATGGTCCATCTTCTTTAAAACCCACAAAACACCTCTCGTGATGCATGCAATTTAAGCCAACAGTCTCACCAACTGCATTTTGCCTTATTATGCACTTTATAACCTTATGCATTTCATATTATATTGATGCCACCTTGCTGTTTCATGCAGCCCACCTAGGCCTTTACGGTGACGGAGGCCCAATACTCATGCATGTGTTTTATGCAGACAACAAGCTTTTGAGCCATCTCCTACGTGATGTTCACCCCATGCAACTCACGTAGTAACCACCATGGGTGATTCATGCATATCACTTAGCTAACTCATGCATATGCATTTTATGCTTTTCATACCAACACTTTCATCTCCATGTGAAATGCCAACTGCAACAACCTGTCATTTAGAGAAAAATGTGCGTATGTTATATAAAATGTTGTTAACATAATTAATTAATGTAAATCTTATTCACCTATATGCTCTCATTATTACTCTCAAATATTTATTTTTCATGAAAAGCTCAAGTGTTAGTAAAAAATCTATTTCTGTGGATATTTTTCACACATAATCAATAATTTACTTTGAATTTTCTCTAAAACATGTGAAATTAATATGTGAAAATATGAAGTTAACACACCCTCCAACTTACTCATTGCTAGTCCCTTAGCAATGCAATTAATTATAAATTTAGGACTAACAAGAGTTCATATATCACGTTTCATGACAAGAAGGTGGGCATCATGATTTTGAATAGAATACTGCAAGTTCAAGCAATAAATGTCAAGAATAAACTTCGTCAACCCATGTATTTAGATACTTCCTCAGGTTACACTCATAAATTTTTTGTATCTCTTTGTGTAAGTGCTCTAATTTGATTAGTGGACATCAGACAACTGGATGCATGAGCTTTCTAATTATCACTTTAACAATGATTTCCAATTCTACCTATTGCAAATCAGACTCTCGAATTACAGGTAGCTTCACTCTGCCTTATTTCATCATCATTTTTTTTTCTCATATATATTTTTTCTATCATGGTGCTGCACATTCCTTCACCGTTTGACGCGAACCTCAACTCTTGCCTTAGGAGAAGTAGGCCCGGTTACTAGGATCAGGAGCATTTTCCATGATTTTTTTTTCTTTTTCACACACATTTTTTTTTCTTTTGGTGCTTTGCACTTATTCGTAGGCAGGTAGCTTTTTCCTCACGATAGATCTTCAATGACTAGGCAGAATTCTCAATCCTCGTCTAAGTTTTAAGCAAAGAACTCATCATCCTTGTGTTTAATACCTACCAGTCTCATTAGTGTGTAGATGTGTGTGAGTTCAAAAAAATCTGAGTGTATTCCGAGGAAGATGCTAAAAACATAACCAACTAATTCACCCTTTAATTCAATGCTGTCACAAGTGGATATTCTAAGCCTTATCATTTTGACATTGTTTCTTATCATGAAAAATGACCCTGAAGTATTTGTTAGGGGAATCATGAAAGATTACAGCATTTTGGTGAAAATTTAAGCTTAAGCTACCCCCCAACTAAAGTGACATTGTCCTCAATGACATGCTTGAAATAGAAAATTAGGACAATATAGAGTGAATGTATTGAGAGGGAAAGATACAACCTGGGCAAGATGAAGTGCTGCTGGTCGATATATGCTGCTTCATGCTCCATGTTCCTAGAAAGAAAGGCGATCAGTCATCCTCATTTATTCATTTGTTTATGAAAGAATTGGGTTGCCTCACAATTAGCGCTAAGTTTAATGTCTTCAGCCAGACACATGGGAGCTCAATAACCAACAAGTTGATTTTAGAATGAGCCACCACAGAATTTTGTTCTTGCCAAAGTTTTCTTTTTCATGCCCTGAGAGATATAATTGGAACTGGTGAGTATAAGGGCAAAGCATATAACGGGGTGGAGACATCGTAAACGGACCACCCCAATCAGAGAATAGAGGAGTACTATTGGGAAAAATCATGTCCTCGATTATGAAATATTTCTCTTGAAATTCTGTGGGATCAGATAAATCAATAGGTAGGGCAAGGTTGGGCCAACTGACTTGAAGAGTTTTAAAGGAATCACCGTAGTCAAGATTTGGCATAAGCTCTACCCTCTCCTCTACATTGAGATTATCACGTGGCACACTCAAATAATTCAGTTCCTTATTTACCTCAACTTCATTATTCAAATAAATGTTCAATTCTAGATCAATCTTCACTTCCTCTTCTTTCCCATCTTCAAAGTGAATTGCATCAAATTCAGGGGGAGACATGTGATTAGAGATTTGGGATTCATTATACTCTTCCTCTCCCCCTAATTGGAGATCATCCACCTCTCTAGCATTCCCCTCATGATGGCAATCAAGCACAAGCTCCTCAGATTCATTTTTAGGAGGGGGACTATGATCATTCATTAGTTCATCTCCTTCTTTGGTTTCTTTCCCATTGATTTCTTCAATCTCCTTAAAGTCCTTAGAGTTTTCATGTAAAATTTGCTGACAATTTCTCTCCATAATCCCTTCATCTTCGGAATCAAAATTTTGAGTTTTATGAGATTGAGGAATTAGTGAGTGATTACAGTCAGGGTAAAGGACATGATGAGTAGGATTGGATACAGAGTAATCAAAGAATTGGTCTCCCTCCATGTTTTTGATTTCCATGGTCAGTCTATTGATTTGCTTTTGGAGGGGTTGACCTTGGAGAAGGAACTGATTGAATTGATCATTTGGGTGATTATCTGAGGGTGGCGGAGATGAATAGCACGAAGGGGAATGATTTGTATGTTGGGCTGGATCATAATAGTCATTAGAGTTTGGAGCCCAAGTTTGATTTTCCTCTTGTTCTCCCCCCAACTTAAACACCTCATTATTTTCCTTGACCATCACGAATTGAGATTCACTAACTTCCCCCCAATTTTCCTGATATGGTTGCTCCATATTATCCTCCTCATCAAAATTTATTTGAGAGTCATTGAATTGAGGATTGATGGGTGAATCATTTGGCGTGATATTGTAATCAGGCAATGGATGTTCAAAATTTTCCTTGGGGAGGTTATTACATTGGTCCATTTCTAGCTCTTTTTGGTATTGGTCAAGCATGACCTTCATTTCTGCCATGTCGGCTTGGAAAGATTGATTTTGGGCCAAAATGAGTTGAGTCACTTGATCAATGTTGTCCTCGAAATCAGACTTTGGAGGATCTGGATAGATTGGATGGCACTCAGACAGTGGTGAGTAGTTAGAATGAAAATCAGTTTGGTACTGAAGTGGTGAGGAGCAGATGGGTTGTCCTTCATGTTGGGCTTGATTGTAATGATCATTTGAGTAAGAATCCCAATCTGAAAAGTGTGAGTGTGAAGGACTTTGAATGGGGTCTTGATAGGGTGCCCAAGAAGAAGATTGTTGGTTTTCCCACCGTGGATATGAGTTTGAGTGAGAGAAATTGGTGGCAAAAGCCAATGGAAATTGGTTTGGTGCCTGGGTAAGAGATGAATTGTAAACCCCATTTTGGATGAATGAAGGATTTGGATGATATTGGGTAAATGATGGATTTGAATTCAAGTGGCCCACATGATTGAACATGGAAGAATTATTAGTGGGCCTGAACACAAGTGGTAGTGGCAATGCAAAAAGCCCAAGAAAGAGTGATATTATTTTTTTATTTTGTTTTGCAGAAAAGATTTTTTTTTCTTTGCAACCACTTGATCAACACATTAACCTACAAGACTTAGGGCTCCTTGGACTTAAAAGCACAAATAGTGAGAATTCCCCAAAGTTCAATTGCAATATTGCACACACCGACCTTCAAGTTGGCCAGGTAAGAGGTAGGATTGTGGGAGGTTCCCCTTGCTTTCGCAAGATCCTAATTAATAAACCACAAATCCATTTAGGCGTAGCCTTTTAACCTCTTGCCTAGACACCAGCCTTTAGATGGTGATACAAGCACAATTTCCCTTAAGGTTCAACCACTAAGTGGGCTAAAATGTTAGCTTTCTCACAAATCAACTTAAATCCAGCCCAAGTCCACTACCAAATCTGTCCACTAGCCAGGAAAGAGGTGGGGTTGTGGGAGGCTCCCCCTACAGATGTAGGGTCCTAATTAATAAACCACAATCCCACTTAAGGCGTTTGCCATCGGACCTCTTTCCTAGACACTAGTTTCCAAATTGATAATGGGCCCAAGTGAAATCAAATCTCAAAGTGAACCCTAGGGCTAATGTCTACTAGATTTTATTAGGCTTGGGAAATGCAAAATGAAGAGTTGTGGTTTGTGGGCCAAGGAAGGGTGATCAAATCCCCACCTTATGTGATTATGGATTTTGCCCTTAAGATAGTTTAAAATGAAATGCAACACCACATAGTCAAACAAGGGGTTCTATGCAAATTTGAATGTCGTGTGATTAAGAAAAAGATAGAAGAACTCACCTTGCCCCCGCAATCTTCAATGATGCATTTAACAAAATTAAATAACCAAAATAATTTTAACCTATATGATGCATGACCTAAGACATGGAAATGTGGTTGCTAATCTTGAGATGATGATTTTTATTAACGTTCAAGTGAATTTTTTTTTTTTAATTAATGATCCTATCTAACCACAAGATATGAAAAATAAAGAAAATAAACTCAAATGAAGGAGGGAAATGTGAGTACTTACTTGAAAAAGCGTTCCCTCATTTTTTTTTATAAATGGCAAAAAACTTTACCTCTTTTTTTATTTTAATTTTCCTGAAAAAAATAAGAAAAAGAGAAATTATTAGTGTCAATTTATATACAAAAACACAAGATTAACGACCTAAAAATCATAAACTTCCCCGGCAACGGCGCCAAAAATCGATAGTTAAATGCATGCCGTTAATACATCCACTACCAAATTTAATTATCGGCTCACAAATTAATTAGAAGAAAATAGATAAGTGGTGAGTCCGAGTCGAGTCCACGGGGAAATTTAGATTTTAAGGTAGAAAACCTCGAGTTGTATATTTAGAAATTCATGACAAATGGACACTAAAAGAAGAGTTGACAAATTAAAATTAACTAACCTAAATGAAGGAACTCAAGTAACTAAGACACTATTTAAATTAAACAAATGCAAAGAAGACTTCACCGAGTTTGGAGAATAGGAAACGAGAGATAATCGAATATTATGAATAAAACTAGATAAATGGACAGAAAGTGTGCTGAAGACTTGTTTATTAAATCTGAAATAACTAAGATTAAAAGACTAACTAAATTATGTTCTGAAAAGATTAATACAATGGACACTTAACAAAACTAAAAGAAAAAGAAGTTAAAGATGGCTCGTTCGGATTATTAATGAACAAAAAAAAATGAACAGCACAGAGGGGACATCCGCCCTTCCCTTCTCTTCGTCTCGTTGCCACAAGTGGCTGAACAGCAACTGCATGCATAAGGAGGCTTGCCAGCGGCTGCAGGAGGCGTTCCACGAGCCTTGGAGTTCGCGATGCACAGAGCGGGCGCGTGATGTGGACTATGCTGCACTTCTAACCGCTGAAGAAGCCTGCTGCGGCACCCGTACGATGCAGAGGGGAGCTCACCACGGACGGCACGAAGAAGCTCGCCGCGACTGAGAAGGCTCCACACGCGAGGGACAGAAGCCGCAGAGGAGGCCCGCCGCGACCACACTGCATGCACGGCGGAGGGCAGCAGAAGAGACTGCCACCGGTGACGCGGCACCGGACGTAACCAGCGCTGTAGAAAGAGCTCCGCGAGAGCCGTCCCGGACGAAGCACGGTGCAGCAGAGAGGGCTCGCCGAAGCCGGTGAGGTTCCCGAACGTGACCAGCAGCCCTCCGCCTCTCACGAGCGGATGGCCAAGCCTAACGTTGCAGAGGGAGCCCGCCGTGACCACGCTGCATGCTGCCACAAGACGCCTGGACGCTTCACCACCCTGCCGAGGAAACCCGCGACGCCCAGAGCGAACCAAAGATAACCTGCGAAAGAAGGTGAGAAACCCAAAAAGCTAAACTACAAACTAAAACCAAGCAGAAAAACTCCAACTACGGACTCCAAAAATCCAAAAGGCTGAACTGAAAGCATAAAAACAAGCAGCCCCTCTCTCGTTCCCTGAACATCCCTTTTATAGGGAGGTGCCTTGCCAAGATCTTCACAGAACCACCTCCGCCAATCCCGCCGGTATCATCCACTGCGCCCCACTGCGAACGCCATCCCCGGAGCGAATGGCCGCCTTCTCCAACTGCACCAGCTACTAGCGAACTGCCTCCGCTACCTTCGCTGCACTACCTTCTTATCTTGTTGACAGCATATTCTCCTGAAGCCATGCAGCAAGCGGCCACGTTTGCCACTAAGCCAGCCGCTCCCGTGTCGCACACGGAGTGAACGGCCTCATGCTTTGCCGTCTTATCTTCGTGACAGCGTCCATCTTCCTTATCTCATCGAACAGCATCTATGTATAGCCCATCGCAAGCCACTGCCGATATTCCCGCGGTGACCACAAAAGATGCCAACGCCATCGTAATACTCAGCCAGCACACCCATCTTTTGCATGCACTTGCACCCAGCTGCCATGCACGTGATCGGCCCAAACTAAGCTATTACAAATGCATGTATTTGTGTATTTTGTGCAGCCATGCACCTGACTTGGCCATCTTCATGAAGGAAATTTCACCACCTAGCTACGTTAGTAGCAGAGCCCATGCATGGTCCATCTTCTTTAAAACCCACAAAACACCTCTCGTGATGCATGCAATTTAAGCCAACAGTCTCACCAACTGCATTTTGCCTTATTATGCACTTTATAACCTTATGCATTTCATATTATATTGATGCCACCTTGCTGTTTCATGCAGCCCACCTAGGCCTTTACGGTGACGGAGGCCCAATACTCATGCATGTGTTTTATGCAGACAACAAGCTTTTGAGCCATCTCCTACGTGATGTTCACCCCATGCAACTCACGTAGTAACCACCATGGGTGATTCATGCATATCACTTAGCTAACTCATGCATATGCATTTTATGCTTTTCATACCAACACTTTCATCTCCATGTGAAATGCCAACTGCAACAACCTGTCATTTAGAGAAAAATGTGCGTATGTTATATAAAATGTTGTTAACATAATTAATTAATGTAAATCTTATTCACCTATATGCTCTCATTATTACTCTCAAATATTTATTTTTCATGAAAAGCTCAAGTGTTAGTAAAAAATCTATTTCTGTGGATATTTTTCACACATAATCAATAATTTACTTTGAATTTTCTCTAAAACATGTGAAATTAATATGTGAAAATATGAAGTTAACAAGTATCAGAGGGTTATCCCCTGGGGTAACGCCCAGTGCTCCTTCTGACGTCCCATTCTTTCTGGTGTTTGTAGGCTTCCACAGGTGCTAGACGATCTTTTCCAAACAATAAGTAGAAAAGGTGCTACGTGGCGTAGAAACTAGATTTCTGTCTCTACACATACCATGCCGAATTATACCAAGTCGAAATCGGCACAGTCAGCATGGCAAATCTTAATGTAGGGGCGTAGAGGTCACTTGTGCTAGTGGCGACAGTGTCCAAGTTCTAACTCCTCAGAGCTTTTTTTTCCATGGGGGATTATAGAGAGGGGAGGGAAAGTGAGACGTGATGCTTTGGAAAGCGCATCCAGTTCTCATTGGAGCTTGTAAGATTTGAACTCACACCCTATCACATGATGTGGGGAGAGACTATAGGCATGAGTGCAATTAACTCCCCAAAACTTGAGCTTTCCTATATGTTGCCGAGGTAAGATCTGCACTCCTCTACACCATGGGTTCACGATGTCTTTATTTCCACACCGCTTAATTATTTGAATGAATTTTGAATGATTTTTAGCAAATACATCAGTGTCTTTTCACTTTATATGTATATCTAAAATACTACAGCACCCTGTTTATTGATAAAGAGAGGTCACAAACTTTGCATATAAACCATGTCAAGAAAACACTAGCCTTAAACCCTAAGCTCCGCTTTGACAGGGGAATAGACAAATAGAGGGATATCCCTCCAGGATTAATCTGTCCCTTCACTTAGTCTTATTTAATTTGAAAGCCAATGTACTATCCCTCTAGGACAAAAGGGTTAACTCCGATTATATTCTAATTACTTTGACTTGCTTGAGGGATAGACAATAGGATAACTCACTACATTGACTTAAATGCCCCTATCATCACCATGGTATTAATGATACTGGATATTTATATATATATATTACACCTCATCATCATCATCATCATCAGAACCTTATCCAAATTAATTGGGGTCGGATACATGAATCATGTTCCGCCAAAGATTTCTATCAAGTGCAATATTCATATTTAAACCCAAGAAACTAATGTCATTCCTAATAACATCGCACCATCTCATTTTAGGTCTTCCTCGAGCTCTTTTACTAGCATCCACTAAGATTCGGTCACATCTTTTAACCGGTGCTGAGTTTGGGCGACGAAACACACGTCCAAACCACCTGAGTCTATTTTCTCTCATTTTACTATCAATCGGGGCTATCCCCAAGTCCTTGCGGATACGCTCATTCTTAATCTTGTCTTTCTTAGTCTTGCCACACATCCATCTCAACATCCTCATCTATGTTACACACATTTTGTGGATATGTTCCTTTCGTACTACCCAACACTCGGTACCATATAACAAAGCAGGTCTCACAGCCGTTCTATAAAACCTCCCTTTGAGTTTCATAGGCATACAACGATCACAAAGGACTCCTGATGCAATTCTCCATCTTAACCAACATGCATTTATCCTATGTGAAACGTCATCATAAATCTCCCCATTCTCTTGTATGATGGACCCTAAGTATCGAAAGCTACTACTCTTCGGAATGTTATGTCCATCAATTAGAACAATGTCTTCCTGAACCGCTCTCCCATTACTAAAATTACAATGCATAAACTCTGACTTATTCCTACTAATTTTAAAACCTTTAGACTCCAAGGCAAGTCTCCAACGCTCTAACTTAGCATTGAGAGCATCAATACTCTCATCAATTAAAATAATATCATCTGCAAATAGCATACACCAAGGGATATCTGAAGCGGGACGGACACGCGACTCGACTCCAATTGGATATGCGATCCTCAGACTCTAAGCAAGCTCGCGATCTCCCCTAACGAGGGAAGCGTATGAACGTGCACGGTTGAGAAACCGGTAGTGAGCTAGGGTGGTCAACTCACCAATTCGTGCCCGGATCAGGTCACAGGACGGTCTCGCTCTCTCTTGCAGCAGCGGTGAATAACAATATATCGAGCTAATGGCCCTAACACATGCTCTCTAGCAGCGGCATATAAAAGTATATACAAGAATAGCAAATGCCGAGTAATGGAGCGAACATGATACCTCCACGCGCTTGGCGTGGGGAAGACGATCCCGGCCGATCTTGTACTCCCGGAACAGTAAATACACAATAATTACAGCAAGACAAATCACTGCCCACTCCACGCAGGGAGATAAAGGGCGACACAGTGGGACCCGGGAGTAGCGGGTTCGGGTTGACAGGCAGCTTCTTGTGTAGCTTCGGCGGCACACGTAATCACGATCGTGAGACCCACGTGCTGGTCAGTGGGGCCGTGTGGGCCCGGAGCGGCACCGCTGTGACGGGGACGTCCGGAGGGGTGCTCCCTGGGAAGGCGGTGCACTGGTTCGCCTCGCGGAAGGCGAGGAGACTCCGATCGGTGCGGGCTGGAGTTGCCGCCCACGGATCTGAATTCTGTTTTAGATCTGCGCGTCCCGACAAAAACTGATGATGCGATCGGCCCCGACGTCGGATCGACGCACAAGAGGTACCGATGGAAACCTAACTCAAAATCCTTCGATCTATGACCAGAAAAAGAAATTTGAATTTCCCGTTGATGGCCTTTGTCGAATATTCAAGCTGCTGGTTCAGAGGATCTGAAAACTCGGGACAGAAGTGCTTTTTCCTGAGAGTTGGCGTTGACCGCGATGTAGACCTCTGATTCAGAGGTTGGGCTCTTCACAAAAGTTGTAGAGGGCGAAGATAGGAAAACAGAGATATATTTTATGAAAGGTTTGGTGGAGATTTGAATGGGAAAAAGTATTTTTTAGTACCGGGTGGTCGGATCTGGACAGCAGAAATAGAACTGAATTTGGGGGAAATGCACAATTTCTAAAAATAGGTAGAGGGCTTTTGAAATTTGACGAAAATTTTTGGAGGATGGGGATGGTGGAAAGAATCTCCAATAAATTTGGGGATTCAAAAAAAAATCAAGAAGGAGAACAAAAGGGTGAAACTCAAAGTTGCTGTGAAACTAGATAGAATTGGTGGATTGGGAAGCACAAAAATGGAAAAATATAAAACGGGGGCTGGAATTTTTTTAAATTTTTTTAGGATGTGGTGATGACCTCTACAACGCACCCTGAAAATATCAGCTCTAGATGATGTCGGAGTTGGGAGCTAAAATTCTTGGAGTGAACCTTTATCCAGTAAAACAGAACTTGGACAGCACTTCGGAAGGATGCTCGCGGTGGCTCGATAGCGGCACGAACGGCGGCGGCGGCAGTAGAGATAGAAATCAGAGGTAGAGGGGCTAAGATAGAAGGGGTTTACACCCTGAAATGCTGAAGGAGGATGAGGGAACCAGAGGGAGAGAGTAGGGGGCGCAGGTTGCTCTTGGCATACACAAAATTTTCTTCTTCATTAATTCACACAAAATGGAAATACATGCCTTATATAATAAATGGAAAATGACTCAAAATGTCCTCAGATCTAGAATTGGGAGGGGTATACAAGGTATAGAACTAATTAGTTCTAATAGCATTTTTTTTCAAAAATTAAAATTGGACCAAAAATGGGGGGCGCCCCCTTGACTAGGTAGGTAAGGTAGGTGGCATGTTTGAATTTTTTAACCACTTGTCTCCCATGTGTCCAATTGACCTTATAGATGCCACCTAGGACTTTGACCAGCCCCACATGGACCCAAATGGTGCCACTTGGACCAATGAGGAAGGAGTGAGGGCCCCCTTGGTGGACCTACTGACAATTTACACAAAACCCAAATAATCCAAGGGAATGACACATTGGCTTATAAAGCCTTACAATTGCACATATACTTTCCCAATGATATAAAAATAAACTAAATGACACAAACACAAAAATAAAATGTACATGCTCGGAGTTGATTCCCATCAATTCTCCCCGTGTGAGAAGAATTCGACCCCATCGAGTAAAGGGGTGACTGCTCGAGTATCTCCGGCGGATCCGTCACCGTGCCAAGTAGCGCGGGTACGCTCCACTCCAAGTGATCGTCACCTACTCATTCCGTATATACTCGATATGCACAAGCTGCTGTGGGAACGAGGCTAGGGGTGGACACTCCGGGTGGGGTCACTCTCAAAGGGAGGAGGCGGCTTGAAGACTCACTAGGAATCACCACTGGGTCCCTATAGGTGACTAGATCTGGGGCATAGATGTAGAGATGATCCCATACTCCTCGAGCGAGTCCACTCGCCTCTCAAGGGACAGACATCAATGAGCTTGCACAACATGCAGACTCCTAACAAACCACAAACCATACGAACAACAAAACACAGACTCACACACATGACCCATTGACGACAAAGAGACACAAACACAAGGGACATACGAAGGAAGACTCGATAAGGAGGACGGTCACCGTCTACATACACTAAGTGTAAAGAAAGAATAACCCACAACTTAATGCCATGAGTTCCATCTCTCGTCAACCGTCTTCGGTTCAAGACACTCGTCCTCGGGTATAGAAATGTGGGAGGATCAGGGGGTGGGTGACGGAAATATAATCCGGACGTCTAGTGTGAAGCACGACAAAAGGGAAGTCCAGATACTATTTCTCGTACGCATGGTAGAAATCAAACCATACCGTGTCAACATAGGGTGTCGACAATGGTACGGTAGTCACTAGTGGTTGCGCTACCGTAGGAGAGACGGGTATAAATGGGATGGCGGGGTCCACCGAGGACAAAGTGGGCAAGATGGACAGGTCCGGGATAACCGGTGGGAGTGGGGTGACTGACAATCCCTGTCTCTCTATTGGCTCACTCTCTCGCCCAAAAACATCAGCGTGGTACTCCTCGACCAACTCTTGGTCAGCCTCATAATCCACTAGAATAAGCATGGGTGGGACATCCTCGGTATGTGTGCCCTCTATGATAGGGGAATGTGAAGGACACGGATCGGAGAAATGACTAGGACCCACATGGTTTGGCTCCGGGAGAGGTGGTGAACATGAGTCTGTAGGCGGAGTGGACTGATAGGGGTGGGAGGTTGGTGACAAAGTGGTGGGCGACTGAATGCCGTCGTGGAAGACGAACTCGTCGGGTAGGTGAGGTGGATATAAGGTGCATGTCCTCCTATCCTGGTCAAAGATCGCTCTCCTCTCTTCCAACCATGGTCACCCTAATATAATGCATGGTCCTGCTAGCGTACCAATATTGCACCATGCGTCATCGCAGTAAAAATCAGAGCCGATCATCCTTTCGAACTCGACAAAAGTAAAATCACCATCGCGGATAATCTCGCCCGTCTTGGAGAGGGACTCCACGATATCAAGAGAAACCCAATTATCCGACTCCCTATCGGTGAAATAGAGTTCCGTTGTGGATCCATTGGGTAGAGTGGCTTTAGTAATGAGATGGGTGGAATCCAAGGGTCGGGCCATGAAGGCATTGACTTGGGCCACCAGGGATGACCACTCGGACACATGGTCTTGGGGAACGGCCATGGGGGTGGCGAGTAGTGGACATGCAGGCACACGGTGACAAGACACTAGACTGACTATGCAAGGTTGGAATGCACTAACTAATGCACACTAAGGACCCTAGACTTAAACCAAGACTCGGTACGTGGCGGAGTTAATCGATCCGAAGATCACTCGCGCAAGTGTGCGGCCCTCCCGATAGGCGTAGCCTAACGTTCGGACAACACCTTTTTATATACCAAACAATGGTATGCGGATGCAACCTTAGACCGATTTAAACTTAGACTTGACTTAAATGACACCTTTTTTTTATTTTTAGACACCCTAGACTCAACTAGCTCTCTGATACCAAACTGATGCGGGACGGACACGCGACTCGACTCCAATTGGATATGCGATCCTCAGACTCTAAGCAAGCTCGCGATCGCCCCTAACGAGGGAAGCGTACGGACGTGCACGGTTGAGAAACCGGCAGTGAGCTAAGGTGGTCAACTCACCAATTCGTGCCTGGATCGGGTCACGGGATGGTCTCGCTCTCTCTCGCAGCAGCGGTGAATAACAATATATCGAGCTAATGGCCCTAACACATGCTCTCTAGCAGTGGCATATAAAAGCATAGACAAGAATAGCAAATGCCGAGTAATGGAGCGAACACGATACCTCCACGCGCCTTGCGTGGGGAAGACGATCCCGGCCCATCTCGTACTCTCGGAACAGTAAATACACAATAATTACAGCAAGACAATTCACTACCCACTCCACGCAGGGAGGTAAAGGGTGACACAGCAGGACCCGGGAGTAGCGGGTTCGGGTTGATGGGTAGCTTCTTGTGTAGCTTCGGCGGCACACGTACTCACGATCGTGGGACCCACGTGTTGGTCAGTGGGGCCGTGTGGGCCCGGAGTGGCACCGCTGTGACGGGGACGTCCGGAGGGGTGCTCCCTAGGAAGGCGGTGCGCTGGTTCGCCTCGCGGAAGGCGAGGAGGCTCCGATCGGTGCGGGCTGGAGTTGCCGCCCACGGATCTGAATTCGGTTTCAGATCTGTGCGTCCCGATGAAAACTGATGTTGCGATCGGCCCCAACGTCGGATCGACGCACAAGAGGTACCGATGGAAAGCTAACTCAAAATCTTTCGATCTATGATAGGATAAAGAAATTTGAATTTCCTGTTGATGGCCTTTGTCGAATATTCAAGCTACTGGTTCACAGGATCTGAAAACTCATGATAGAAGTGCTTTTTCCTGAGAGTTGGCGTTGACCGTGATGTAGACCTCCGATTCAGATGTTGGGCTCCTCACAAAAGTTGTAGAGGGCGAAGATAGGAAAACGGAGATATATTTTTTGAATGATTTGGTGGATATTTGACTGTGGAAAAGTATTTTCTAGTACCAGATGGTCGGATCTGGACAGCAGAAATAGAACTGAATTTGGGGGAAAGACATAATTTCTAAAAATAGGTAGAGGGCTTTTGAAATTTGACGAAAATTTGTGGAGGATGGGGATGGTGGACAGAACCTCCAATAAATTTGGGGATTCAAACAAAAATCAAGAAAGGGAGCAAAAGGGTGAAACTTAGAGCTGCTGTGAAACTGGACAGACTATAGACAAAACTGGTGGATTGGGAAGCACAAAAATGGGAAAATATAAAACGGGGGTTGTAATTTTTTTTTAATTTTTCTAGGACGTGGTGATGACCTCTAGAACGCACCCTGAAAATCTCAACTCCAGATGATGTTGGAGTTGGGAGCTAAAATTCCTGGAGTGAACCTCTGTCCAGCAAAATAGAACTTAGACAGCACTTCGGAAGGATGCTCGCGGTGGCTCGATGGCGGCACGAACGGCGGCAGCAGAGATAGAAATCAGAGGTAGAGGTGCTAAGATAGAAGGGGTTTACACCCTGAAATGTTGAAGGAGGAGGAGGGAACCAGAGGGAGAAAGTAGGGGGCGCAGGTTGCTCTTGGCATACACAAAATTTTCTTCTTCATTAATTCAGACAAAATGGAAATACATGCCTTATATAATAAATGGAAAATGACTCAAAATGCCTTCAGATCTAGAATTGTGAGGGGTATACAAGGTATATAACTAATTAGTTCTAATAGTATTTTTTTAAAATTAAAATTGGACCAAAAATGGGGGGGTGCCTCCTTGACTAGGTAGGTATGGTAGGTGGCATCTTTGAATTTTTTAACCACTTGTCTCCCATGTGTCTAATTGACCTTCTAGATGTCACCTAGGACTTTGACCAGCCCCACATGGACCCAAATGGTGTCACTTGGACCAATGAGGAAGGAGTGAGGGCCCCCTTGCTGAACCTACTGACAATTTGCATAAAAATTCAAAGAATCCACGGGAATGACACATTGGCTTATAAAGCCTTACAATTGCACATATGCTTTCCCAAGGATATAAAAATAAACTAAATGACACAAATACAAAAATAAAATGCACATGCTCGGAGTTGATTCCCATCAATATCCTCATGCAATTGTTTAGTTACTTCGTCCATAACTAAGGCAAAGAGATACGGACTTGTGCAGAACCTTGATGCAAACATATAGAAACGGGAAATTCACCAGTCTCCGTAGCAATAGTTCAAACACTAGTAATAGCACCGTCGTACATATCCTTAATCAAATCAACATATCCTTGAGAGATTCCCTTCTTTCTTAATGTCCACCAAATCAATTCTCTCGGTACTCGATCATACGCCTTTTCTAAATCAAGAAAGACTATATACAAATCTTTTCTCATCTCTCTATACTTCTCTATTAGCTGCCGTAGTAAAAATAAAGTTTCTGTAGTAGATCTATTCGACATAAAACCAAACTGATTGTCCGATACAGTAGTCATACATCGGAGGCATTTTTCAATTACTCTTTCCCAAAGTTTCATAGTATGACTCATAAGTTTAATTCCATGATAATTATTACAACTTTGAATATCTCCTTTATTTTTATAGAAAGGAACTACAACACTTTTTCTCCAAACTTCTGGAATTATTCGTTCCTTTAAAATTTTATTAAAAATTTTAGTTAGCCACTGAATACCGATATCTCCTAGGCCTTTCCATACTTCAATAGGTAAGCCATCTAGTCCTAAGGCCTTGCCCATTTTTATTTTCCTTAAAGCATCCTCCACTTTTGACATCTTAATACGCTTGAAATATTGGTATTTATCAAATATTGTGGACTCTTGGGTATCTTCTAAAGAGAAATCCTTGACGCAGTCTCCATTAAGTAACTTCTGAAAATAGCTATGCCACCTCTCTTTAATCTCAAGATCCTTAGTTAAAACCCTTTGATCTTCATCTTTAATGCACCGAACATGATCTAAATCTCTAGTTTTCCTTTTTCTTAATTTAGCAAGTTTAAATATGTCCTTTTTACCCTCTCGGGTTCCTAATTTATTATATAAATCTTCAAATGCCTTTGATTTAACTTCGCTAACTATTTTCTTAGCTCCATTTTTAGCGATTTTATAGGCTTCTAAGGTTTGATCATTTTTGTTAGTTTGTCAAACTTTAAAGCACTCCTTTTTTACTCTAATGGTATTTTGGATTTCCTCACTCCACCACCAAGTCTCTTTTTGTAAATTCTTTTTACCTTTAGATTCGCCTAAGAGTTGTTTTACAACATTTGTTATACAATTTGTTACATTATTCCACATTACATTAGTTTCTTGTTCTAAATTCTAAATATTTTTCTTTAACAGATGATTTTTAAATGTTTCTAAACTTTTACCTTTTAAATTCCACCATTTAATCTTGGAATAATTATTTATAATGCTCTTTCTTTTGAATTTAGGGATAGTGACATCCATTACTAACAACCTATGTTGAGGGGCTAAACTCTCACCAGGAATTACTTTGCAATCTTTACATAAAACTCTATCGACCTTCCTAATGAGGAAATAGTCAATTTGACCTATACATGTTCCACTCTTGTATGTTATTAAGTGTTCGTCCCTCTTCTTAAAGAAGGTATTAGTAATTGCTAGATCGTAGCCTCTATTATCTTTACCCAAATGACCATTAAGATCCCCTCCAACAAAGATTCTCTCTTCACTAGGGATATTTTGGATCAAACTATCAATAGCCTCCCAAAATTACTTTTTAATGCTCTCTTCTAATCCTACTTGAGGTGCATATGCACTAATTATATTCAAAATATCATCACCTAAGATAAGTTTAATTAACATTAGTCTATCCCCCAATCTATTTACTTCCACAACTCTATCTTTTAAGTTTTTATCTATTATTATAGCAACACCATTTCTAGAGTTATTATTACCCGTATACCAAATTTTATATCCATCAATGTCTTTAGCTTTATGTTCTTTCCACCTAGGTTCTTGTAGGCAAGCTATGTTAACCCTCATGTCCTTCATTAACTTAACTAATTTTAAACCCTTACCCGTTAAAGTTCCTATATTCCAAGTAGCTAGACGGATCCTATATTTTTGGACTTACTTCTTTATCTGTGTGCGTCCAACCCCACACGAGAACCCTTGCCTATTTGACACTGCAATCGGGCGCCATTGCGGTGCGTCGCTTACGGGGAACGCCCTAGCTAGCCTTTGCTCACTTGTCATTCCATCCGGGTTCCGATGTAACACGTCGCTTACGGGGAACGCCCTAGCGTTAGCACAAAATGTATTTAGATCAGAATTCATGTTGGAGATGTGACAAAATTTTACTACTGACTGTCGACCTAACGCAAACCCTTCTCTTTTCTCATCCGGGCTTGGGACCGGCCATGGCCGAGTTATATATTGCACCTCCCACCTTCCAATTTTTCTTAAATGCCCTTCAATGTATGCCCAACTTAAATAATATATTTGGACAAATGATATACAATGAAGTTAATAACTATTGGCAATGTTTACTGGCCATATTTTTTTATTTTTTAGAATATAATTTAAGAAATATAAAATTATGAAAATTGGTACATAAAATAATGCTCTAATGAGAGGAACATACTTTCTAACGTGGGTGAAAAATATTTCACTGTAAATTAATAATCAAATAAAACATTATCCATAATTATGGATTAAAAAAAATACTTACATACTATCTTCATATTTAGTAATTACATAATTATACACAAAATAAAACAACTTGATCATGACAACTTACATAGCTACATTCGGACAACTAGTTTATAAAGTCGCGTTCAACTGATTCTGCATTCGGACAACTATTTTACAAAGCTGTGTAAGTTATCATGAAATTTGTATATACGTCGCAATATAAATATATATAAATATACATAGAGAGAGAGAGAGAGAGAGAGAGAGAGAGAGAGAGACAAGATACGATACTAAGGACAATAAAATGTATACAATTAGGTCCTCTCATTCCAATCGATGAGAACAATTTCAAATTATTTTTAAAATTCATACAATCATGTATGCCGGTGGCTAACATGTTACACCCACTTGTAATATCTTCTTGAATACATTTTTCAAGAAGCCAAGAACATAACTTTTACAATCGATGAAAGAATGATCACTTCGTTATACAACAACATCGTTGCAATCACCAACTTAAATAATAGCAAACTCCATAGTTTTTGATTTGTCACAGTAGCTCTGTACAGTACCAAGTAATACTATTCTATGGGCATCGTACGTCGCTGGGTGGCGAAATGTCAACAACGAGAACATTACTTCTACTAAATGCTTCTATAATATCAAATGGACAATTTATATCTCTATAAAGTTAAGACATGAAATTGCATTACCTCATGGTGTACAACATGGTCTTGTTTTCCTGTTTACTTGACAGCCCATCCCTCATAAGTGCAATACAACATGATCCTTATAGACAAGTAAGCTATCTTAGACAAGTTTGGTTATTGCAAAGTGTAGTGCAAGAGCTAAGCAAGTTCCACATTGTTAGAAAATAGTACGTAAGCAGCATTCATTGTCCTCCCTTGTGTTCTTTACTGAAGCAAAAATCAATTCTCAAAAATGTATGAGATAAGCAGCATTCATCATATACATCCATGCCTTTTAATCGCAATCTGCAATATTTATTAGTATTTCAACAATAAATCATACAATATCACATGCCGTCATTTTATAAAAAATTATGAAGCAGCGTAGTGCAAGAGGAAGGTGAGGAAATGGTATGGGCTCAGGGAAAGAACAATTTATTATCATCCATTCATATGGGGTTGTCTCTGTCGCCATCATCCATAAAACCCATGTGAAGACAGCATGCATAAATGAGGTGGGGTTGCTCGACTGTGCCCTCCACCACCATCAATTGCCCCCGCTGTTCACATAGGTAAATGGGGGCAACAAACAGCCTGAAACCCACTAGAGTTGATGCCCACAAACCTGCAAATTTATATGGGCCATGCATAATTACATTAAATAGTAAACCCTATGCAGTGTAAACTTACCAGACCAAAGGGATTACATTACATTAATGAACCAGGCATTTAAATTTTGAACAGCAATAGCACTGATCTTAACACATGAACAGCAGAGACCAGAAATATATGTACATATCATTGTCAGAAGTAAAATTGCCAACTGTGTGTGTATACTAAACATTAATAAGTACAAACCTGTAGGTCATACATCACAGTGTGTGTATCTGTAAACAATTGCCAACTGTGTATGTATACTAGACAATGAATATATTTGTGTTGAAACACATTGTTTACAGATTTTGACCAAACCTACAGGTCATATATCCCAGAAGTAGAGGTGCAATGAAGGGAAAGCATGCCTGCCAGAAAAGTAAGCTAGGCATATAGTAAACCAGATAAACACTAGCTTTGAAATCAGATAAACACTACCATATAGTAAACCAGATAAGCTTCCCACTTACATAGAAATGATTCATGCTAATAACCTTGCGGGAGAGAAACACTAGCCATATAGTAAACCAGCTGAACTTAATGATACCATGCACTAATAAGTGAAATTGCCACATGGTAAACCAGATTTTCACCAAAAATCATTCACTTATTATTGAGATGCAATAACACATGATTTCTTACCTTTAACTAAGATAATGTGATACAATTGAGCCTGCATGGTATTTGCCTCAATAACATGTTACAAAATTGCCAACTATGTGTGTATACTAAACATAAATAATTAAGTACAAACCTGCATGACATATAACCCTGCGTATGTAAACTAAACAATTGCCAACTGTGTATGTAAAATTGCCAACTATGTGTGTATACTAAACATAAATAAGTACAAACATGCATGACATATAACCTTGCGTATGTAAACTAAACAATTGCCAAGTGTGTATGTAAAATTGCCAACTATGTATGTATACTAAACAATGAATATAGTTGTGTGGAAACATTTTGTTTATGGATTTGATTCAAACCTGCAGGTCATATATCTCAGAAGTCATCTATCCTAGAAGTAGAGGTGGAATGAAGGGAAAACATGCCTGCCAGAAAAGCAAGCTAGGCATACAGTAAACCAGATAAGATTCCCACTTATATTGAAATGGTTCATTCTAATAACCTTGCGGTAGATAAACACTAGCCATATAGTAAACCAGCTGAACTTAATGATATCATGCACTAATAAGTGATATTGCCACATGGTAAACCAGGTTTCCACCATAAATCATTCACTTATTATTGAGATGTAATAACACATGAATGTTAACTTTTAACCAAGATAATGTGATACAATTGAGCCTGCATACAAATCTACCTCAATAACATGTTACAACTCAAGAATCACTTAATGCTCACTCAATGCATTGTCTGAAGCCTGCATTTGAAAAGAACCCATGGTCAATGCAAAGAGAAGATTGGGAGGGTGCAAGGATTGAACAATTCAAATATCCGGTGCTATGTAATTAAGTCATAGATACACTGATATCAATTTCACCAATTGACACCATCCAACAACATCACTGATTTTAACACATGAACAGCAGAGACCAGAAATATATGTACATATCATTGTCAGAAGTAAAATTTCTAACTGTGTGTATACTAAACATTAGTAAGTACAAACCTGCAGGTCATACATCACAGTGTGTGCATACTAAACAATTGCCAACTGTGTATGTAAAATTGTCAACTGTGTATGTATAATAGACAATGAATATATTTGTGTTGAAACACATTGTTTACAGATTTTGACCAAACCTGCATGTCATATATCCCAGAAGTAGAGGTGGAATGTAGGGAAAGAATGCCTACCAGAAAAGCAAGCTAGGTGTGAGCGACGTCACGCGGTTCGGAGAAGAGCGGGGAAGAGGAAGAAGCGGAGAGCGCGCGGGCTCCTTCTTTTTTTGTTTGTTTTGTTTGCTGCAACACAGAAATGAGAGGAAAGAGAGAAGGGGCCACCACGGGAGATTGCTCCGGCGGGGCGAGCGGGACAAGTATGATATAGCAAAATATGGGGATTAAACGGCCATAGCGGGAAGTGACTCGCCGCGACCTCGGGGGGACGGGAATGATGCAAAAATTAAATAACAAGAATTGAAACGGCCATTGGGGAAGTTACTCGCCGCGGCCTCGAGAATATGAACAGAATATAACAGAATATAGAGAAAATATGAGAACAGAAATTTAAACGGCCATTGGGGAAGTGACTCGCCGCGGCCTCGATGATATGAGCAGAATATAACAGAATATAAAGAAAATATAAGAACGGAAATTTAAACGGCCATTGGGGATGTGACTCGCCGCGGCCTCGATGATATAAGCAGAATATAACAAAGCATAAAGAGATTGTAGGAATAGAAAATTAAACGGCCATTGGGGAAGTGACTCGCCGCGGCCTCGATGATATAAGCAGAATATATAACAAAATATAAAGAGAATATAGGAAACAGAAATTTAAACGGCCATTGGGGAAGTGACTCGCCGCGGCCTCGATGATAAGATGTGATCGCCAGGGGCCAAAAGACCCCAAAATAAGAAGGTGATCGCGCCTACCTCAAAAGCGGGAGATGGCGGGTTGCTTCTTCCTCTCCTTCCGGCCGGCCGACGGAGAGGGCTTTCCTCGGGTACCCTTGCAAGACAACGACAAATAAATGACAAGTGGATTAGAAAGATGGAGGTGTAGTATTCGAATCCTTGCGATAAAAATAACGAAATGATGGCAAGACACACACCTGGTTGGTGTTATCTTTTAAACCCCTCTCGGACTCGAGTAGGAGGAAAATGAGATGATGGATGTAAGAAGTATAAGAGAAGAGGCCCCCTTGTGAAGGGGGATAGATGATGCAATATGATGAATGTAAAGGACTATGGAGAAAAAGGGGAAGAAAAGGCTTATTGGATGAGCCGAGGGTGAAATCCGGCGGAGCTCCGGCAGCGTGGGGACGACGTGGAAGCGCGGTGGATGAAGACGACCTTCCTCTCGCGAGCATGAGCACCCGAGAAGCCAGCAGAACCTCCACCTACAAAAGAACCCACGGGTTAGAAAAATGACTCCGTAGCCTCTGGGCTCCGGCAGCCTATCGGATCACTGCTTAGCTCCCCTAGAACTAAGGGGGTGGGCCTCTATTTATAGAGTTCCGGAAGGTGGAGGCGTCCAGGACCCTGGACACCTCCATCAGGGCCGAAATAAAATTTTATTCTATTTTTATTGATTTTTTTAGAATACTTTTATGGGGGCGTCCAGGGTCCCGGACGCCTCTAACAGGTCCACCGAAAACCGACGACGGCCGCACGCGGTTTGGCACAACGCGTGGTTTTGTGAGCGGCGCCTCGTGATTCAAAAATGGGCGCGTCCAGACATCTGGACGTCTCTAAATTTGGCTTTTTTCACACACGACAAACCGTCGTTCGGTGGCCGGCGCCCGTGAGTGAGTTGATGGAGGCGTCCAGGGGCCTGGACGCCTCCAAAAGTTTATTATTTTTTTTATTTTTCTTTTGTCTTTTATGCCAGGGCTGGCATTTTTATTTTTTTTATTTGTTTTTATGGAGGCGTCCAGGGACCTGGACGCCTCCATTAATATATATTTTTTATTTATTATTTTTTTTTTGTGCCAACTGGCATTTTATAAATATTTATTATTATTAGTTTTTATGGAGGCGTCCAGGGTCCTGGACGCCTCCATTAATATATATTTATTTTTATTTATTTTTGGGCCCTGAAAAAAATAATAAAATAATAAAATAAATTAAAAATATGGAGGCGTCCAGGGGCCTGGACGCCCCCATGAAGACCCACCCGGGTCCTCAAATCAGGCGTCGTCGGCCGCCCGGCAGACCCCCTTCTTGATTCCGGAACCTCTTGATACGTCTGACTGGTGTTGATGCCGTCCGAATGCCGTGACGAGATGATTCCGGATGCCGAAAAAGGCGGAAGAAGACTCAGGAATGGGGAAGCACTCGAGCGATTCGAAATGCGTAGGCCATCGCGGGGCGTCGTATAGTAATATGAGACTTTCTCAGGAGACGTCAGGAATGGCGTGTCTACAGCTGCCCCGCCTTGGCGTCTGCTTTGCAAGGGAGCGATACGTAGTGGAATGGTATCGAAGTGGAGTGAAATGGAGTGGGAGCGGACTGATAAGTTGATGCCAAGGTGTGATGAGACACGCTTGTGACGTTACTGTTTGGAATCTTTCCTGAAGTTTCAATGAGGCGACCTTGAAGGAGGTCTTTCAAATATTGACGATTGCTTGGACGGAGATCAAATAAGGGAGGGTGAGATGTGCACTCAGGCACGAAACAAAAGAAGACCAACTTCTCGGTGTGGAAGTACCTGGGTCATAAACCGGAGGTTTCACCTTTGGGGAGCGGTTACCAGCTAATGTGGAAGTGCTGCGGCCAAGGTGGGTCAAAAGGTAAAGGAATATCTGAGGGTCTGTCCAAACAAGGGTCTCCTTTGGAAGAGCAGCGTAGGGCTGTCTCAAAGAAACTCAGTATTTCATTCAGAGTGGAATATCTCATATTTGTAGGAATTGAAACACAACGGCTTTCACAATCGAATCGCTTGAATGATCTTCCGCAATAAATCAAAGTCCTATATGAATGCATGCTGGGTTTAAAGAAAAGTTCAAAACAAACTAAAATAGAAAATAGCCAAGGATAATATTGTCAACTTGTGAAGAACGGGTCAGGATACCGACCCGGTGAGCTGATACTGGGCTGGGGCCCGTTTATCCGCGCACCAACTCACTGAATGGAACCGTCGTCCCCATTCTATCACAAATTGACGGCCTATCCGTACAACCCAAACTCTTCCGGGATCATCACCGTTTTTGTTGAAGGGGAACTCAAATCCCAGATTCGTTCGGGCCGCAAGGTCCTTGACATGTTCTAGTAGCGTAGGTATCATATACTATGATGCATGACATGGTGGGACCAACCAATGAAAGGTGGGACAGGAGATAGGACAAAGACGTCCGTTAGTAAAACCTGCACGGGCCAGCAAAGGTTAGCAACATCAAAAGGTAGCAGAATCGCACCACAGTTCAAAGGAGATCCAGACAAAATCTTGACAATGACCACTGATGTGACATGTTTTGTCCTGTAGCACCCTTCCCTTCCTATAAGAACTCCCCTTAGGCTAGTTCATTCAAATGCACCAAGGTGGGTTTTGGAAGCTCAGGAGAGGAAGGAGAGGAGAATCTAGAGATCTTCAGGATGGAAGGAGAGTCTTCCCGCGTTATGAAGAGGAGCAAGCCTAGCAGCGAGATTAGGCGACTTTCCGACCTCGAGGGTCATCTGAGTGGGACGATCATGTCGCATATGGTAAGCCGACTCTTTTCAAATTTCTGCACGTGAACCTTCTTCTTACTTCCTTCATTTCTTCTTCTTTCCAGCCATATCCACTCTTCCCAGGCCCGAGGAAGTTTTCCAAGCTGCCATGGCTTTCAAAGCTGACTTCCAATATCTCCATTGGCATGAGGGCCATACTCTCGAAGTGGCATCTGCAGGGGCTCCTTATTCACGCCAAGCATTACGAGAAGATTCGTATGGACTGGGCGGCTATGGGCGCGCTAGTGGAGGTCTGGCATCCCCAGACCCACACTTTTGTCTTCCCGACCTTCGAGGTGACCATCCTCCTCGAGGAGGTGGAACTTCTGCTTGGTTTGAAGAAATTCAAGAGCGACGGGAAGGTGAAGGCTATGCGGATGCTGACACGGGGTACTTCTGAAAGCGTCCTTGGAAGCTTCATGCCGCCCGACGCAGCTAGAAAGGTCCGTACTCAGAAGGGGATCGATCTCCAAAAGCTTGCGGAGTGGGTCATGAACGCCCTGAGAGGGTCACCAGACGATGACTATTTGGAGGGAATCATGAAGGGGTTCACCATTTGTCTGGCGGGTGCTCTCTTGTTCCCTTATACCGACAACATGGTGGAGGAAGACCAACTGGGTGCTATCTGCGGGATCTGGCGTGGAAAGAGGGTGGGACCCGCCGTCCTCGCCTATCTTTACAGCGGTCTTACTGCCTCGAGCCTGGGTAAGCCTCCATTTGGTTGTGCACTTGTCTTGAATTGCTGGCTG